>CM056050.1:144590219-145017463 GCA_029574335.1 Rana kukunoris | reverse complement strand
TTCTGCATCAATGGAATTTGTGTTTTTTTTTTTTTTTTTTTAAGCATGTGACTCTCAAAACTGGAAATGTAATTGAAGTTTCAGAATACACCTGCTTTAAATCTAGAGCTTACAGTACTATTGATACTTATACTTACATATTTTTTGCAGGATCTCGGAGTAGGGTTCAGCAAAGCAATTCAGAGGTGCAGAGTAATAAGCGCCCTCCCCTTCAGGTCATGGAACAGTCGGATGTACCCAATCTGGAAAGGCAGCGAGTCACAGAAAAGGGACTGCTGGAAAGGTGAGACATCCAGACTTGTATACTCTCTGCTTCATTGTAAGATTTATTCCACTGATCATCTAAGACCATTAAGAATGCATAGAAACGGACATGGCAAGATGGTTTCTCTCAATGGTCCAGTAGGTATGATGACTTTTTGTAGCAGCCATTGCCTTTGTAAACACATTTAAAGATAAATTGCTTCCTTTTTCAGGAGGTCAAGTCGCCTTTAGTGTCCAAAACGATGCACCAACCTTGACTGGTGCCAAAGCCACCTTCTTCATCAAGATAAACTTCCCACAGAATCAGACGGTGCTACCTGATGGACAAGTTGTCTGGAACCAAAACCGCACTGACAATGGTACGTATAATCAAAATAACCTGTCAGACCAGAAGACTTCAACTATTAATGTTAAGGAATTTGGTTATGAGTGTGAAATCTAACTGCCATTGCTAGTCTGCTGAAAAATGAGTTGCCTGACTGCCATACTGACCTTCTCGGCTTCGATATTTGTGCTTTCCTGGAGCAAGTATGTGCATGAGGATCTGATATTCCTGAACTGCATATCTGGGTCATGACTAGGAGATTTAGGAAAAGATTCAGACTAACTGGCATTATCAGGCCTGTACTTTTCTGGCTTCCTGTTAACCCAATCTTGTGTTGTATAGCATAAGGAAGGGGGTTAAAACATGTACGTTCCTTCACCTCCTATCCTGGCAAATTGAAATATGTACACCTTCCTCTGACAACTCAAATATGGTTTTTCCCTCTCACCTGACAATTTTTGCAATTGCTGATTTCTTCCCACTGGAGGCACGCACAGAAAAAAAACTGCATACATTGTGAGCCAAAACCAGGCTGCTCAGTATTGAGTATTTTCAAGTTTGTGGAAACCTGGGGAAGAGCTTGAGGTGAGTTCCTAAAACCTTACCGTCTGCCACATCACTGACATCTTTATCTTGAAATAATCAGGTACAATTGATGGTATCCTGAGATTTATCTTGAGCTCAAAGAATCTATTCTCAACCTAATTTCTTCCAGATTTAAGGGTTTATTAAAGCGAAACTTCAGTAATTTTTTTTTTTTTTTCAACTTTCCATATATTGAGTCTTCTGCCCTTAAAAGGGTTGTAAAGGTAAATGTTTTTCACCTTAATGCATCCTAAGCATTAAGGTGAAAAAACATCCGCTGAATGACGCGGCGCGCCAGGGGCGGGGCCAAGTGATAGTCGGCGGCTATGGCCGCCGCTGTATAACGGGAGCGCGCTCGCAAAAGCTTTCTACCGTGCTCGCTCGCATTAAGGTGGGAATGCTTTTGTGAGCAGGACCTGAGACAGCCGCCGAGGGACCCCAGAAGACCGGGTTAGAGGACACTCTGTGCAAAACAAGCTGCACAGTGGAGGTAAGTATAACATGTTTGTTAAAAAATAAAAATAAAAAATTTGACTTTCGTGTTCCTTAACTTTGGATGGTAAAAAAATTCTGCCAGTAAATGCCTTGTATAGCCCACTTCCTGTTTCTTGTCTGGTAAAAAAGCCTAGGCTTATGACATCATGCACAGCTCTCTCGTGAGTTTGCCTGGAAGGGAGGGGGATGCTTCATAAGAAAATTAATGAGAGCTGTAGAGCTGGAGGTATGTCTGTGTAAATCCAGGAAGGGAACAGGCAGGAGCTTCAGCTGCTTAGTTAAATGCATACCTTCCAACATTCTGAGATGGGAATGAGACTTCTACTAGCAAATGAAGGCATAGATAAA
The DNA here is from genome assembly GCA_029574335.1 of Rana kukunoris. Taxonomy (NCBI): domain Eukaryota; kingdom Metazoa; phylum Chordata; class Amphibia; order Anura; family Ranidae; genus Rana; species Rana kukunoris. Next base: position 145,015,446 of record CM056050.1, on the reverse strand, counting down.
CACTGGCCACACCCCCTTAAAGGAGAAAAGGTAAATTAAATCCACAAAGGCCCCCCCCAATCGTATGACACCCAGCCTGGGATCTCCTCAAAAGCACTGGGATCCCCTTTGACCTCGGTTGAGGTCCAGCATAGCCTGTGAGTTTGGCCAGGTGGGCCACGCTGGCGGGGTCCATGAATGCGCGCCCCTTGAAGGTGGATGCTGCACCTGGAACCGGGACCCCACAAAACTGCCTTGAGCACATAACCCGTCCCAGATATATCCCTCCCCAGCATGCCCCGTGAGGGAAAACTCCTCCAATTGGCTGCTGGGGAAAGCTTGCTCTGTCAGAACCCCCTCTGCCGTCAACTGCTGACCAGAGATGATGCCACATCCCTAGAATGCAGACTGGCCCAGAGGACACTTCTGAAATAACAGGAGTCACCATCTGTACAATTGTGTGAATGGGAGCAAGGTAACGCTCCCATTCTTGCTAAATTTAGACTAGTGCCCACACTGAAAGTAAAGGGGGGGGGGGGGGGGGGCGGGTGCTCTCTATATATATATATATATATATATATATATATATATATATATATATATATATATATTCAATTCTGTACTTGCCAAGTTGTTGGAGGGAATCTTCAGGATGGCAAATGGATTTTTATTACAAATTATGTGAGCAGACTGCAGTTCCTCTTTAAGAAAATAGGTCCACGTGCCTGGAGTTGGGCAATAATTGTCTAAATTTCATATCTGGTTGAAACCTATCCATGTTACTAAGAACTTTTTTTTAACTAGTCTTTCTCCTTCTGACAGGTACCTGGGCTCCAGTTTACTCTGATGAGGGGACAGAAGGTTCTGAGTGTAAATTTCCAGATGGCAGTCCTTTTCCACGTGATTCTGAGAAAAGGCGCAGCAAGTTTGTCTATGTTTGGCAAGCATGGGGTTAGAAACTAGTTATACTATATCCCCCCCCCCCCCCCAATTCAAGTTTAAACACTTAGTGTGTACTTTATTTTTCTCCCCTACAGGAAAGTACTGGCAGGTAGTAGATGGCCCCTCCTCCAATCTAACCATAGATACAGATGGTATTCCCCTTGGCTCATACACAATGGAAGTGGTTGTGTACCATTATCGTGGAAGACAAAAGTTTATACCCATTGGCAGCACCTCCTCTCAGTTTGTAATTACTGGTAAGTAGTATTTGTACTTGGTCTGCCCTTTTATTTTCCTTTCATGTATTTCAAACTTTAAAAATGTAGTGCAGACATGTTGATCATGTGAGGTGTTCCTAACTATCCTAATAGGAAGGGAGAAGAGGCTTAGTGGGCTTAATTTAAAGCCTACATTCTTGGGGCTATCAGTAAATGGTAGACTTTCACCAGAACAGTCTGGTCTACCAAATTATTTGAATCCTATTAACTGTAGTTCATCATTCTTCATCCTCAGTAAAATGCACGTCCAATCTTTTTTTTAGACTACAAATCTCACCATCTTAATGTTCTCTATTTTTATATTCCTCGTATTTATACAGATCAGATACCAGTTTCTGTATCCATATCGCAAGTTCTTGACCTGGACCAGGAGGATCAGCGCTTTATCCAAAATAGAGCTGTGTCCTTCTCTCTAGCAGTGCATGACCCAAGCAACTATCTTCAAGCAGCTGATATCTCCTTCTCCTGGGATTTTGGAGATCAAAGTGGCACATTTATCACCCGAAACACAGCAGTTACCCATACATACATTACACCTGGTGTATTCAATGCAAAAGTTGTTGTGCAGGCTGCCATTCCAATCACTCCATGTGGCGGTACTGTTGCTGTGTTAACAACTGCACAGGTGGTGGGTTCTACAGCTCAACCTCCAGAGCCTTCAACAGGAGCAGCTGCCATAACCACAGCTGGTGGGCAAACTGGTAAGTTCTACTAGAGGTCCTTTTAATGTTTTCCTCTCGAAAGTGATAGTACATCAAAGATGGGTAACCTCAGCACTCAGCTGTGATAACTATAAATCCATAATGCCTGTAGTTGTCGGTCTTTCAATGTCTCATGGGACATTTAGTCCCTCCACAGCTGGAGGGCAGAGGTTGCCTACCCCTGTAGTACATGTACATACATATTATGCATCATCCAAAGCACCTAGCTTATAGATGCTATTATGCTAAGGAAAGCAACTTTTGGCATGGAGTCTTGACCAGATCAGTATTCCATGTCAGCTGAAGCACTTTTATGAATTTTAGTTTTACATCACTAGCAAAATTCTGTAAGTTCAATGTGTCCTGAAGTACCAAAATACTTGGGTTTCGTAACAGATTATTCGCTACTTCTCATTCCAACTCTTGGTAGGACACAGATGCATGGCCCTTTTCTTTGGAAAACACTTACACATTGTATTAAAATGTATTCAGCACATGAAAAGTGTTTGAGCACACAATTGGTAAAGATATGGCATTCTGGGTGAGTTGCAATACGAAAAATGCATAGAAGTGCTGCGCAGTCAAGCCATCCCACCGGCCATATAAAAAAATCCATAAGATTGCTGCACTTTAAATTCGTGGGTCTGACCTCGATGATAACCGGTGGTACCCTTGGAGAAAGTAGTAACTACAGTGTATATAATTTCTGGTCACTAATGTACAACTTGTCACAAATCTTTCTGGAACCATTATCTTTCTTAGTTGATGGCTGTTCTTTGGCCTTAAAATGTAAATTGTTCTGACCCATAAGGGGTGTACAGGTGCAAAAGCTAAATGGAGGTTAAGTGTTTTATTTTGCCTCTGATCAACTCTTGTCTACTGTGCAACGTCTTATTTATCCCTCTCTACAGTTGCACCCAGTACTGCTGCAGTTCCAGGTAACTCAACGCTGTTGGACACAGAAGCTAATGCCTTGATCACTGTTGTGTCCCTAAATGAAGAGGTTAATGTGGAACCAGAAGAGGATCCTGCAATTGCAACTGCTGTTCCTGAAAATGAACAAGCCTTGCCAGCAGATGAGTCAGAGGTGGTAGCTGCAACAGCAGTTGTGCCCACAGAAGACACTGCTGCTAACCAGGATGTAGTGGCTGTAACTCTACCAGAAGTAGTAGACACAGAGGCTACCCAGGATGTATTGGCTGTAACCCAACCAGAAGCGGTAGGCACAGAGGCTACCCAGGATGTAGGTGATGTAACCCAACCAGAAGGCACAGAGGCTACCCAGGATGTAGTGGCTGTAACCCAACCAGAAGCAGTAGGCACAGAGGCTACCCAGGATGTAATTCCAAGTGATGAATCTGTATTGACAGATGATGTGACATCAGACAATGCTCCAGATCAGCTTGAAGTAAATGCAACACCTGTTGCTGAGGGTACAGATGCTGCAACAGCTACTGAGGCTTCCCAGGATGTAGCTAGTGCTGTACCTACACAAGGTAGGTGTCTCAAAGTTACAAATCTTGCTGTCCTGTACATTTTTATAGATACCCATGTAGTATCCATAGGTCATCGGATACTTGTATTTCAAAACTTCAAGTGATGGCCAGATGCTGCACAGGAAGTAGAATACCCATAGTTTAAGATGACTACAAACAAGGGTTTAACTAGTGCTGGGATAGAGATATAGATAGATCTATCTCTCTATTTATATTTTTATTCCCTTCAATTGCAGACTGTCCCCACCCCCTTGCAGAATTAAGATTCTGCCAACCTTCATATAAATGTTTGCTTTATTTTACAGCTGTGGCAAATGAAGTTGTGGCAAATGAAGTTGTAACAGTCACTGAGGCTAATGGTGAAGTGTTGCTGCTGGCCAAGCGTCAGGCACCAGAAGGACCCGTTGTAGGATGTTTGCTTTATCGTTATGGAACATTTGCAGCTGACCTGGATATTGTCTGTAAGTCTTCTGAGCAAAGGCACAGTTCTCCACCCCCCCCCCTATTTTTATTTGTTCCTAATGCATTTCTTTTGTCACATAGCGGGCATTGAAAGCGTGCAGATTGTGCAAGTGGAGCCAATTGTATCAGCAGGGCTTGAAAATACAGTAGAGTTTACAGTCACATGTCAAGGAAGGTAAGGTTGCATAAAGTTCAAGGGTTGTGGTGCTAGCAGTATGGGATGCAAGGGATTAATCTGCAGTTCTGCTGTAGGAAAATCTATAGATTTGGTAGTATAAACTTGTCATAGAACTAATGAAAGTGTTTAAGCTTTATTTATTTTTTAATCAGAATTAAACAAATGGTACTTTATTACATGTTGGGTCAAGGTTCCTGTAGTAACTGAATATTTGTCAATTAGCTGCATCTAATGCAACTCTTTATGCCCATTTTTTTAGTGTACCAAGAGAAGCATGCACTATAATATCTGGCCCTGACTGTGATAATCCACAGCAGGCAGTATGCAGCCCAGTGGAACCCTCTTCTGACTGTCAGCTGGTCCTGCGTCAAGTCTTCAACGAAACAGGCGTCTTCTGTGTTAATGTGTCATTGACCGATGATGTTAGCTTGGCTGTTGCCAGCACTCAAGTTAGTGTTTCAGCAGGTAAGTAGCAATATGAGTAAATGTGACTATCATCTGTAATATGTTCTGTAGTCTCTGTAGTTTTCTGTATATAAGTGTGCGATTCCCTATACAGTGCAAAGGTAAGCTGGTTGCCATGAATGACAGATGGCTCTAAACGTGGAGTTATTGGATTAAATAGAAGCTGTTGGTCTCTGCAGTCCAGACTGTTCCAAGCAACTGTCAGCTTGGTGCCTTATTATACCCATTCCTTGATGTGCACAGCCCGTAAGACTGGTGTTGACACATTTTGCAAATGTGACTTGCATGACAAATACTGTACTTCAGCCCTCAAAATTTCTCCTAGCATTTGGCGAGTGGATTTAAGCTGGGGGCGAGTGACAGGGCTGCATGACCAATCGCCCTCCAATCTGTGTCTACACTTAGAGTACCGATGAGATTGGCGGCCGAAGAGGAATAGTCTGGTGAGCAGACTGAGCAGGCAGAGCAGTACACAGGTGCTCTCCTTACAATTCTCATTAAGCCATGGGACCTAACAGTATGACCTCTCTGGTCGGGGGGGGGGGGGGGCAGGCTCAATCTAGCTGAAGAGCAGGAAGTAATGAGTGAGTTGGAGGATTGCGAAAATTACCACTCCGGTGCAGCGCTCACTGAAAGTTGCCCTTACATTAGAGTGGCAGCCTTCCAGTTTGTGCAGTTTTCTTCTCCTTGTGCTCTATGTAAGTATTCAACAGTTCAGCCTGAGCACTGAACAGACTGGTCTCAATGTGTGCGGTGTCAGTGACTCTCCTCACTGCCAGCCTGAATAAAAGGGGAAAGTGGGGACATGCAAGCATGGAGCCGCTCACACAGGCTCCTGATGATGAGATGAATAGGAGAGGGGGAGAGTGAGGATGGATGGGAGTTGCAGAGGAAACAGCAAAAGAATGGGAGAAGAGACCCAGTTCTAGTGCCCTGTCCCTCTGGTCTGCCCCCAGTGCCCTTGAAATTTTGGGCTTGAAATTTTGAGCCCTGCTGTACTTGATGCAGGCTGTGTTGCATATGCTTCATGATTTGGTCCATAACAATAACCAGAGTAACTCCTGAGAAGTGGCACAGTAGCTTATATCCTTGCCATAGATCATACCAACAACTTGGTTGGCAGGTCTCATTTGGCTACAGAATCGTGCATGGAGGCATTACTTGACATGTCCTGAGGTCTAATCTTGAATCCTACTGTTCCTTTCACAGGTGTAGCATCTTCAGTGAATGGGGTTGCTGTTACAGTTGGTGTTCTCCTTGCTGCTCTTGCAATAGCTACTGTAGCTTACACTTACAGGTATGCACTTGGGTAATATCCAGCTCCTAGAAATGTGCAGTTTGACAAGACACTCATTTTTTTTATTCTCTTTTCTAACTTAGGCATGTGAAGTCATATACCCCAATCAGAAGTAGCCATGCAACTGGTAACTGGTTTCCTGATCGTCCATCTCTTTGGCTCTTCATTCAAAATGCACTTGGGCGATCTGCAAGTGGAGAGAATAGCCCCCTTCTAAATGGTCGGGTAGTGTGAGGCAAAGGATGAGCATGGACGAGCGTAGCTTCAAAAGCTCTGGCAAAGGGAGCACACAATTTGGACAATCCTTTTATTTTTCTATGCTGGATATCATGCCATTGACATGTCCTCCTGAATAAATTCACTATGAGGTCCAGTAGTATAAACCTACACAGGATCGTTGTCTCTTCCTTGTGGAAGAGTTCATTGGCACAACCTTCAACCTAATGGCTGAACTCTTCACCACCAATAAATTCTCTTTAAACATCCATATTTGTCTTTTTATTTTATTACCCCCCCATAATGCAATGTTGGCATTGGCACTACAATACGTCAGATGTATTATGGCCCAGGGTGGCACTTTACGGGGGGGTGGCAAAAAAGTGAACCCCCCCCGCACAGCTGAAATTTGTGCCACTGCACGTTTCAGCACTGAACTCTAGTAATTCAGACTAGAATATGCTGGCGCGGTCACCCGGGACATCTGCCGCCCAGGGTCCTGCAGCATCATTCAGCTTTACAGTGCAGCCGCCAGCCATCCCTCCCTCTCCACTGACATTGCAATACAGTCTGCGGCTCCCCCCCCCCCCCCCCCCCCCCCCCCCCCTGGCTTGATGTTCCTGTGTACACAGCCAGGAAGAGACACAACCGAGAGCCATGCTGCTGGTATGTGGGACAACTTCAGTGAGAGGACACGGTAACCAGGAGGGGGGGGAGGGGTTGGGCAGGCAGATACGATTGAACGAATGAAGTGATGGGAGGGGGGAAGGTGGTATGGATGGAGATATGTGCTGGGGAGTGATTTGAGAGGGAAGATGCTATGTGCTAGTGGGGGGTCTGAGTCGCCCCCCCCCCCCCCACTAGCACATATCATCTTTCCTCTCAAATCACTCCCCAGCACATATCCCCCATACCACCCCCCCCCCCCCCCCCATATTAAAAGATGCTGTCACCCTGTGCTCATTCCACCCTGCCCCCCCACGAAAATTACAGGATGGGGTACTTCATATATCAAGTAGGGGGTGCGCGAGTTTCACAAGGCCTAGGGCAGCACAAAAGTTAAATGCACCCCTACATAACGTACAGATCTAAAAAAAGATATTGTATAGTATTTGGTAAGCTTTATAGACTTCAGGATGCCGGTTTCCTATTTTTCAATACTACAGCTCTGCTCCACATAGACTGTTACAGTGCCTTGCGAAGTATTCGGGGCCCCCTTGAACTTTGCAACCTTTTGCCACATTTTAGGCTTCAAACATAAAGAACTTTTTTTTTTTTTTTTTTTTTTTGAAGAATCAACAAGTGGGACACAATCATGAAGTGGAACAAAATTTATTGGATATTTCAAACTTTTTATTTTTTTAACCACCTAAGACCCGGACCAATATGCAGGCTAAAGACCCAAGGTGTTTTTACAATTTGCCACTGCGTCGCTTTAACTGGTAATTGCGCGGTCATGCAATGTTGTACCGAAACAAAATTTGCGTCCTTTTCTTCCCACAAATAGAGCTTTCTTTTGATGGTATTTGATTGCCTCTGCGATTTTTATTTATTTTTTGCGATATAAACGGAAAAAGACTGAAAATGTTGAAAAAAAAAGATTTTTCTTATAACAAGTAAAAAATATCGAATAAACTAAATTTTAGTCAAACATTTAGGCCAAAATTTATTCAGCCACATGTCTTTAGTAAAAAAAATTGCAATAAGCGTATATTTATTCGTTTTCGCAAAAGTTATAGCCTCTACAAGCTAGGGTACATTTTCTGCAATTTACACAGCTTTTATTTTATGACTGCCTATCATTTCTTGAGGTGCTAAAATGGCAGGGCAGTACAAACCCCCCCCCCCAAATGACCCCATTTTAGAAAGTAGACACCCCAAGGAAACTGCTGAGAGGCATGTTGAGTCCCTTGAATATTTTTTTTTTTTTTTTTTTGGTCCCAAGTGATTGAATAATGACAAAAAAAAAAGTTTACAAAAAGTTGTCACTAAACGATATATTGCTCAAACATGCCATGGTTATATGTGGAGTTGCACCCCAAAATACATTCTGCTGCTTCTTCTGAGTATGGGGATACCACATGTTTGGGACTTTTTGGGAGCCTAGCCACATATGGGGCCCCAAGCACAGCCTTCAGCATTTCTAAGGGCGCACATTTTTGATTTCACTCCTCACTACCTATCACAGTTTCGAAGGCCATAAAATGCCACAAACCCCCCCAATGACCCCTTTTTGGAAAGGCACCCCAAGCTATTTGGAGAGGCATGTTGAGTCCATGGAATATTTAATTTTTTTGCCCCAAGTCATTGAATAATGACCTAAAAATATCATTTAGTGACAGTTTTGTAATTTTTTTTATTTATCACACATGCCATGGGCATATGTGGAATTGCACCCCAAAATACATTCTGCTGTTTCTCCTGAGTACGGGGATACCACATGTGTGGGACTTTTTGGGAGCCTAGCTGCGTACGGGGCCCTGAAAACCAATCACCGCCTTCAAGCTTTGTGTGAGTGAAATCAAAAATGTATGTCCTTAGAAATCTTGAAGGGGGTGCTTGGTTTTCGGGGTCTCATACGCAGCTAGGCTCCCAAAAAGTCCCACACATGTGGTATCCCTGTACTTGGGAGAAGCAGCAGAATGTATTTTAGGGTGCAACTCCACATATAACCATGGCATGTGTGAGCAATATATCATTCAGTGACAACTTTTTGAATTTTTTTTTTTTTTTTGTCATTCAATCACTTTGGACAAAAAAAAACTATGGACTCAACATGCCTCTCAGCAGTTTCCTTGGGGTGTCTACTTTCCAAAATGGGGTCATTTGTTTTTTTTGCTATTTTGACATTTTATGGCCTTCGAAACTGTGATAGGTAGTGAGGAGTGAAAGCAAAAATGTACACCCTTAGAAAGCCTGAAGGCGGTGATTGGTTTTTGGGGTCCCGTACGCGGCTAGGCTCCCAAAAAGTCCCACACATGTGGTATCCCCATACTCAGGAGAAGCAGCAGAATGTATTTTGGGGTGCAATTCCACATATAACCATGGCATGTGTGAGAAATATGTCATTTAGTGACAATGTTTTGTACATTTTTTTTTTTTTTGGTCATTCAATCACTTGGGGCAAAAAAATTAAATATTCCATGGACTCAACATGCCTCTCAGCAAATAGCTTGGGGTGTCTACTTTCCAAAATGGGGTCATTTGGGGGGGGTTTTGTGCTATTTTGGCATTTTATGGCCTTCGAAACTGTGATAGGTAGTGAGGAGTGAAATCAAAAATTTGCGCCCTTAGAAATGCTGAAGGCGTTGCTTGGTTTTCGGGGTCCCGTACGCGGCTAGGCTCCCAAAAAGTCCTAAACATGTGGTATCCCCATACTCAGGAGAAGCGGCAGAATGTATTTTAGGGTGCAACTCCACATATAACCATGGCATGTGTGAGCAATATATCATTCAGTGACAACTTTTTGAATTTTTTATTTTTTTTGTCATTCAATCACTTTGGACAAAAAAAATCTATGGACTCAACATTTTATGGCCTTCCAAACTGTGATAGGTAGTGAGGAGTGAAATCAAAAATTTACACCATTAGAAAGAGTGAAGGTGGTAATTAGTTTTTGGGGTCCCGTAAGTGGCTAGGCTCCCAAAAAGTCTCACACATGTGGTATCCCCGTTCTCAGGAGAAGCAGCAGAATGTATTTTGGGGTGTAATTCCACATATGGATTGATCGGTGGGTATGTTTACCATTAGAATACCTCCCTTCATCCACCCACTTCTAATGATGGGCATACATGCACCATTTATATATGCCAAAGCATGGGGGCATCCTCCTGCAAAAAAGTTATGCCGTGTACACGCGGTCGGACTTTTCTATGCCGTGTACACATGGTCAGACTTTTCCACGGGTAAGGCCTCCGTAGGGTGGGTCAACCGTATGTACGCGGCATTAGGAACAAAATCGCTCCTCCACCCCTAATGTCCCCATGCTTCGGCATATATGCTCTTTTTTGGACTGTGGTGGTGAAATCACCTCCTACAGCGTTGGAGTCGCAGCTTTATATATATCGTGGAAGCAAACGCTGTTGCTGTCACGCTAAATAAATCCGCGCTGCAACTGAATGGCGTACCTGCTAAGCAAATGATGGTTAACATTAAAACAAAGTAACATTACAGTATAACAGTAAGTTCATACCATACCTGCAAAGCAAATACCAATAAAAAAAACATAGTAAAAAATAAAACATTTTTTAACGCAACCTGTGCCTAATATATGCCGAAGCATGGGGGCATCCTCCCGCAAAAAAGTTATGCCGCGTACACACGGTCAGACTTTTCTACGCCGTGTACACACGGTCAGACTTTTCTACGCCGTGTACACATGGTCAGACTTTTCTACGCCGTGTACACATGGTCAGACTTTTCTACGCCGTGTACACATGGTCAGACTTTTCTATGCCGTGTACACCTGGTCAGACTTTTCCACGGGAAAGCCTCTGTAGGAATGTCAACCGTATGTACGCGGCATTAGGAGAAAAATCGCTCCTCCGCCCCTAATGCCCCCATGCTTCGGCATATATGCTCTTTTTTTAACTGTGGTGGTGAAATCACCTCCTACAGCACTGGAGTCACGGCTTTATATATCGTGGGAGCAAACGATGTTGCTGTCAAGATAAATAAGTCCGCGCAACAGCTGAATGGCGTACCTGAAAACAGTAAAGTAAATTACATACCTGAAAAGCAAGCATGAAAAAACATAACAATAAAACTTTGCAGAATAAAATAGAGTAAAAAAGAGCAGAACAATAGAGTGAGAATAGAGAGGGAGAGAACAATAAAAGGACAACTATTTTTTTTTTTTTTTTTTTTTATATATTTTTTTTTTTTTTACTTTTTCCTTTTTTTTTTTTACACTTTTTTTTTGTAACTGTTCAACTTTTCGGTTCCAGGTTTGGGTCTCTCAAAATGCGACATCATCTTGGGACACCCTGTGTACGTGTGCCTAGCCTGTGATATGTTTTGCCCTACGCTAATACTTCACTAGTGTGTGGAAGCGTTCAAAACATTTGCCAATACAAAGACCAGGATCGGCAGCACATCGGGGACAAAAATAACGGGGGTCACACCTAAATCCGCGCTTGCTACAGACACGACATCTTCTTTGGGGGGCTTTTTGGGTAGGGGTACTCTCGAGGGCATATATAAAATGCCTCTCATGCAGTCGGCTTACTGCATTTGGTAGGGGATGGTGAGGTGCAGAACCGCCTGGATACAGGAGTTCTGTGACGATATCCTTCTGGAATTGGAGGAAGGGTCCGTTCTGTCCTGAAGTTTTGTATAAGACAAACGCATTCAGCAAAGTCAATTGGAATAAATGTAGAGACACTTTTTTGTACCAGTGTCTCGATTTACGGGCAATATGATACGGCGCCATCAACTGGTCGTTGAGGTCCACCCCTCCCATATTTTGTTTATATTTGTGGACACAGAGGGGTTTCTCCACAACACCAGTCGCCGTATGAATTTGTACTGTCGTGTCTGCGTGAAGGGTGGTAAGCATGAAAACATTCTTATTGTCCCGCCACTTCACAGCGAGCAAATTATTACATCTGCAGCAGGCTCTCGCCCCCAGCTTAAGATGGGCATCTACAAGCCGCTGGGGAAAGCCCCGGCGATTAGGTCGCACGGTGCCACATGCTCCAATCTGATGATCAAACAAGTGACTAAAAAGTGGCACGCTGCTGTAATAATTGTCCACATACAAGTGGTACCCCTTTCCGAATAAGGGTGACACCAAGTCCCAAACAATCTTGCCAGCACTCCCCATGTAATCTGGGCATCCTTCCGGCTCTACGTGACTATCTTTGCCCTCATAAACCCTAAAGCTACAGTCTGTTGCCCTGTCACAGAGCTTGACCCCGTATCTGGCACGCTTGCTGGGAAGGAACTGCTTGAAAGACAAGCGGCCAGCAAATTTAATCAGGGACTCGTCAACGCAGACAACTTGCTGGGGATTAAACAAGGCTGCATAACGTTCATTGAAATGGTTTATGAGGGGCCGAATTTTGTAGAGCCGGTCAAATTCAGGGTCTCCACGTGGACGACAAAGTGCATTGTCACTGAAATGCAGGAACCGCAGGATCATCTCGTATCGTTTCCTGGCCATGTGAGCAGAGAATATGGGCATTTGGTCAATTGGATGTGTGGACCAATACATGCGCAATTGAGGAAATGGATGTATGCCCATATTGAGGGTAAGGCCCAGAAAGGTCTTAAATTCGGAAACCGTAAGAGGTCTCCATTCTTTGGCAAGGACGGACTGGGGATTAGCGGCGATGTAGGTACCAGCATACAAATTACTCTGGTCCACAATAGATCTATAGAGATCTTCCGTGAAATACAGCGAATAAAAATCAAGTGGCGTAAAATTCGCTGTATCCACCTGAATTCCGGGTTGGCCAGTGAATGGGGGAAGTATGGGTTCTGCAGAAGTGGTGGGGACCCAATCAGGATAGGCGAATTCTGCAGGAAGGGCACTATGGGCACGACGGGCCTGTCTTTTTCTTCTTCTTGGTGGCAGCGGGACACTACTTGTGCTTGCCACCTCGCCAGCTTGAACTGCACTTATGGGACTCGCCACGTCACCACGTGATACTGCAGTGCTGGATGAGCGACCAGGGTGTACTAGGCCGCTGGTGCTTGCCAATCCACCAAAAGGAATAGCGGCGCTAGTACTCGCTCTCTGCTCCATTAGAGGGTCCTGCGGTTCTTGCTCCTCAACAACCTCAGAACGGGATCGGGTACGCCTGGCCTTAGCAGGGACCACCACTCCGTCGTCAGAGCTATCTGACATGGAGCCGCTGTCGTAAACAGGATCGTATTCTGAGCCCGAATCTGTCAGATGCGTGACCTCCTCATCATCATCTGACGACATGCACAGGATCCTAACAGCCTCTTCACCAGTGTACATTCGCTTTGACATTTTGGGCTCTAAATTTAGTCATAGACTGGTGATGATTCACGGGTAAAAAAAGCACCTGGCTATAGAAAGGCAAATGTAGAAAACGCTTCAAAAAAACTGTTAGCGATCGCAGGGATCAGGCCTGTCTCTGCGAACGCTGCAGTTGTGTGTGATGTGTTTTTGAAGTGACAGTGATCGATCGATCCTGCACTTGGGTGGGTTGGGCTGGGCGGAGGGGCAAAACGCAAGTGCTAGCGGGTATCTGGGCTGATTCCACTAACAATGCGTTTTTGGGTACCCTAAACTGCTGGGTACACTAGTATAGATCTGATCAGATCAGGTATCGATCCGTTCAGATACTATACCACTAAGGGGGGTGTATGCTTTGCGAGTGGGTGTAAGCGTTATTGGCACTAACCTAATGCTGCCTGGGGCGACGCAGACCCTGACTGACGCAAAAATGTAATTTATATCACCCGCCGGGCGATCAGGGGGTTAAACCTTTATTGGGTTATATACGGCGGGTGCCCTGATGCTATAAACAGCAAACTAACTAACCAGCGTCAACCGTAACACTTATACGGTGATCACTGGTGAAAGGGTTAACTAGGGGGCAATCAGGGGGTTAAAACCTTTATTAGGTAATATATGGGGGTACCTAACGCTTTCTAAAAACCTAAATAACTAACTGGCTAACCTGCGTCACCACTGACACTTATATGGTGATCACTGGTGAAAGGGTTAACTCTAGGGGCAATCAGGGGTTAAAAACTTTATTTATGGGGGTACCTAGCGCTATAGAACCTGGCGGCGAACCTCAAAAAAAACGAACTGCCTAGCGGCAACAGTGACACTAATACAGCGATCAGAAAATCGATTGCTTAGTGACACTGGCAATAGGGGGTGAAAGGGTTAACTAAGGCAGTGATCAAGGGGTTAAACCTTTATTAGGGGGGGGGGGGTAGGGGGCTACCCTAGACCTAAAGGGGGCTAAGACTAACTGCCCTGACACTTTTTACTGTAACACTGACACTAAATGCAGTTATAAAAAAAAAATGATTACTGCATTTAGTGACACAATGTTACAGTGGACTGGGGGGGGTGATCGGCGGTGACAGGAAGGGGTTAAGTGTGCCTATGTGTACCTGTGTCAGTGTACTGTTAGGTGCAACTTACTTGGTGATGTGTTCTCTCCTCGGCGTCGGACGAAAAGACCGACACGAGGAGGAACACAGCACTTCCTTCTTCCTGTGTTTACACTTAGCACAGGAAGAGGCGGGGGCGGGTGCGCGCATTGGCTGGGAGCGATCGCGAGGGGGTGGCTGAAAACGAATAGCCGCCCCCTCATCTCGGATCGCTCCCGGAGCTAAAGGAACCGCCGCATGTACGGGGGGGGGGGTCCGATCGGACCCCCGAACCCCCTCAAGGCACCAACGTATATATACGTTGATGTGCCTGTCAGTGCCATTGTGCCGACGTAAATGTACATGCGGCGGTCCTTAAGTGGTTAACAAATAAAAAACTGAAAAATTGGGTATGCAAAATTATTCAGCCCCCTTAAGTTAATACTTTGTAGCGCCACCTTTTGCTGTAATTCGCTTGGGGTATGTCTCAGTTTTTCACATCGAGAGAATGACATTTTTGCCCATTCCTCCTTGCAAAACAGCTCGAGCTCAGTGAGGTTGGATGGAGAGCGTTTGTGAACAGCAGTTTCAGTTCTTCCCACAGGTTCTTGATTGGATTCAGGTCTGGACTTTGACTTGGCCATTCTAACACCTGGATATGTTTATTTGTGAACCATTCCATTGTAGATTTTGCTTTTATGTTTTGGATCATGGTCTCATTGGAAGACAAATCTCTGTCTCGGTCTTTTGCAGACTCCAGGTTTTCTTCCAGAATGGTCCTGTATTTGGTTCCATCCATCTTCCCATCAATTTTAACCATCTTCCCTGTCCCTGCTGAAGAAAAGCAGGCCCAAACCATGATGCTGCCACCACCATGTTTCACAGTGGGGATGGTGTGTTCAGGGTGATGAGCTGTGTTGCTTTTACGCCAAACAACATTTTTGCATTGTTGCCAAGTTTGATTTTGGTTTCATCTGACCAGAGCACCTTCTTCCACATGTTTGTCTCCCAGGTGGCTTGTGGCAAACTTTAAACGACACTTTTTATGAATATCTTTAAGAAATGGCTTTCTTCTTAACACTTTTCTATAAAGGCCAGATTTGTGCAGTGTACGACGGATTGTTGTCCTATGGACAGTCTCCCACTTCAGCTGTAGATCTTTGCAGTTCAGATTGATCATGGACCTCGTGGCTGCATCTCTGATCAGTCTTCTCCTTGTATGAGCTGAAAGTTTAGAGGGATGGCCAGGTCTTCGTAGATTTGCAGTGGTCTGGTACTCCTTCCATTTCAATATTATCGCTTGCACAGTGCTCCTTGGGATGTTTAAAGCTTGGGAAATCTTTTTGTATCGAAATCCGGCTTTAAACTTCTCCAACAGTATCTCAGACCTGCCTGGTGTGTTCCTTGTTCTTCATGATGCTCTCTGCGCTTTAAACGGACCTCTGAGACTATCGCAGTGCATTTATACAGAGACTTGATTACACACAGGTGGATTCTATTTCGTCATTTGGGTCAACATTGGATCATTCAGAGATCCTCACTGAACTTCTGGAGAGTTTGGTGCACTGAAAGTAAAGGGACTGAATAATTTTGCACCCCCAATTTTTCAGTTTTTTTTATTTGTTAAAGTTTGAAATGTCCAATAAATTTCATTCCACTTCATGATTGTGTCCCACTTGTTGATTCTTCACAAAAAAATTGTTTTATATATATATATATTTTTTTTTTGAAGCCTGAAATGTGGCAAAAGGTCGCAAAGTTCAAGGGGGCCGAATACTTTCGCAAGGCACTGTGTAAAATATATATATATATTGTGTGTGTGTGTGTGTGTTGCAATGCCTCCATTTATTGGTGGCAAGTGTTCCTAAAATTGACTTATCTAAAATGTGACTCTTAAAGCAGATTGCAAGAATTCTTTCTTTGGAGCACATAGGGGTTGATTTACTGAGGGCTGTTAACACTACATGATGTGGGGGGTTTCCCTTGCAAAACTGTACTGGTATTCAAAAATATTGAACACACATGCATAAATGGATATGAAGTACATTTATGTAGTGTGAATGGGCACAGTTTATGCATGTATATTGGTGCAGAAGTATAAAGGAGCCTATAGCTTAATCAATAAAATCTATTGACCACTATGATGGCTGCTTTGCTGACCAGTAGGTGTGCTGTATGCATTACATCCCAGTGTACCTGCAAATGATGCACTTCTATTCTTGGGTGGCTATGCTTGCTCTTCTATTGTATTTAGGAATGGAGCCAGGCTCACTTATGCACTTTATGGGCCAGATTCAGGTAGATGGGAGTTTCTTTACTCCGGAGTAACGCTTCTCATTTACGTTACTCTGCCGAAATTTTAGCAGCAAGTGCTGTTATTCAAGAAGCACTTGCTCCTAAAGTTGCGGCAGCGCATCGCAAATGAGCCGGCGGAATTCAAATTGGGCGGGTACGGGTCGTGTATTATTTAAACTAAGCGCGATCCCGCGGCGAACGTACTGCGCATGCGTCGAGTGTCAATGCATCCCAGTGCGCATGCTCCAAATTCTGTCAGTGAACGTCAATGACGTCACATCCCCATTCACAAACTTTTTACGCAAGCGACGCGATTTTTTTTTTCCGACGCGATGACGACGGCTATACTTAACATAGGATACTCCACTAGGGGGCTGCTTTATCTTTACGCCGCGTATCGCTTACGGAAACGTCGTAAAGTCACTGCGTCGCGCCCGAAAAAGATCGTGAATTGCCGATTCCCGCTGATTAACATATTTTTTCAGCGTTAATCAGCGGGAACGCCCCCGGCGCCATTTTTAAATTAAAGTTGCGATGCGATGGCGAAATTCAATTGCGCCGATCGCATCGGAACTCCAACCCGGCGTTTCTTGTTTTCTGCTTACAGAAAACAAAAACGCCGGCTTAAAGTGACAGTTAGGCTGGCGGATCACTGGATACTCCAGCCTAACTCTTCCTGAATCTGGCCCTTTGTCGTCTTCATATCAACTTTTTGTGGGGGTGATGGAATTGGTAGCTTGCACAAATAAGATGCTAGTATGCCTGTTTACTTTACATGAAGTTACAAGGACACTTTATTTCTGGCAATATTTTTCTAAATTTTGCTAAATGTTTTCATGCCTGGGGGGAAAAATGGAAAGCTAAATCCAAAGAATGGTTAGGTGTAATACATATTTTGGGGTTTTGGCTATTCTTAACATGAAAATGGTTTAACTTTTTTGCATATATTTTCTAATAGTATAATATGGTTGCTGTTCTGAAAGAAAGCAGATAGTAGGTTGAGAAAATGTAGATGGTGCTGCTAAAGAGGTGGCAGTGAAAGGTTAAAACTAAAATCCAGTATAGATTTATTTGTTAAAAAAACCTTAAATCAAATATTATATAGAATATACCAAAATTGAATGGCATAAAAAAAAAGCAAGGATGTCCCCACCATTCTTGCGTGTGTGGGTGTTTCCCCCCCCCCCCCCCCCCCAGATTGTCCTTGACGAGGCAGTGCAGCTTCTACTACATATATTTGCAAATGTGCAATTAAACTTTTTTTTTAATGCAAATTGTTAGCTAGTGCCATTTTTGGGTATTTTTGTTCCGAAGGCTAGCTGGTGAGGTGCTCTGGGAAAACTTTTTTTTTTTGCGCTGTCCAAACCCTTTGTGTACTTTTCTCGTAAAGCTAGTTATAAATTGGGGTGGTTGCTATTTTTGTACAGCATTGTTGGTTAAAAGTCAAGTGTCCTTTAAAGTGACAGGTTGGTGGGGTAGTGGCATCAAACATGCCATCCTACTATACAGAGACAGGCACTCTGGCTCTATACACCAACTTATAGTAGTTTTATCTATGAACTGGAGGTAATTTTTTTGTATTTGGTGCAGCAGTAGTACCATTTTCCTAAAAGAGGCACTATTAAAAACTACCTGAATTTACCCATTTAATTAAAGCTCCCAGAACATTTTGAAGAAAAAAGTAGGGCATATATATTTTTAATTCCCTTAAATGTGTGCAGGAAGTGCACAATAGGGGCACCACCCATACCAAAGTTACTTTAGTAGGTGAGCAGCTGTAAATGAAATCTCTCCTGTGTATCATGAAGCATCAGAGGGCATGTGCGTGCAAGAAGAGTTCAACAAATCGCAAATTACTAAGTGTAGCGCTCCCTTACTTTCAATATGGGCACTACGCTAAAGTTAGTTAGAGTGGGAGAGTTACATTGCGCCCATTCATGATTTACCTAAATTGTGACCTCTGTCATTCCACTGCATTCTGGGGATGTGGTATCATCTCTGGTCGGCAGTTGGCGCCAGAGGGGTTTCTGGCAGAGCAAGTCTTCCCCAGCAGCCAATTGGAGGAGTTCTTCCCTGGCGGGGCATGCTGGGGAGGGGTATATCTGTGACGGGTGTCGTGTTCTAAAATCTTTGCGGGGTTCCAGGTGCGGCATCCACCTTTAGGGTGCGTGTATCTATGGACCCTGCCGGCGTGGCCCACCTGGCCAAGTTTACAGGCTTCACCGAGCCTCAACTGGAGGCGAAAGGGGACCCCAGTGACTTACTGGGTTCCCAGTTCTATTGAGAGGATCCCAGGCTGGGTGCTGTGCAATTGGGGTTCGGCTTGAGGGTACCCGGAGGCAGGTTGTCCAACAGGGCTTGACCGAACCAATCGGGGATCTGGTGACTGGAATGCTGACAGGTACACTTTACTGTCTCCCGGTGACCTGTGCTAGGGTCTACTGGGACGATTCGCTCTGTTCATGCACCTAATCTAATTTAAAGTAATTGGCCTGTGGCAGAGGCCCCAGAACCAGGTCTGTGTGAGAGGCCTGTTCCTCCCAGGGATCCAAAGTGACGCCTTGGCTGCCAGGTTTGCGAGAGGGACCTGTCCGTGTGCACTTCACCCACTCAGCAGAGGTGGCGATGAGTTTCGAAATTGGTACTACTAAGGGCAAGTCTGCCCTGTTCATATCCATGCCTGACACCGCAAAGTTCTCCTTCTTTCATCAACCTTTTTCTTTGAGATAATTCTTTGAGACGCATTTCTGCAGGAGGCCATGACAACTATAATGAAATTTGGTACCTTTTCTGGCTTGCATATCAATTGGTTAAAATCTGCTTTACTACTGTTAGATGGGGATGCCACACAATCAGTGGCCTCTTCATGTCCAATACCTATTATAACATCTTTCAAGTACCAAGGGATCCAGGTTACCTCAAACCCACAAAATTTTACCATCTAAACATCTTTCCAAAACGTTTGAACCTCTGCATATCGGTAGCGGGCAAGGTAATCTTGATAAAAATTATTTTCATGCCACAACTCCTTTTACTGTCTTCACAATGCCCCAGTGGTCGTCCCCTTAAAAATCTTTAGAATAGTGAACGCTGTCTTCCGTACTTTGATTTGGAAGGATGTATCACCTATGATCAAGCTAGAATATCTCTAAAGACAATCGGTTGGCACTAACCCAACTGTGGTTGTATTACTTGGCTGCACACCTGCAACACCTTATTGGAATTTGGAACTGATTGAAAGCCCACACAAGCCGGCTGGTTCATCCCAGGCAATCATGCTATTCACCACAGGTATGGGTCCCATTCTGATGGCATAAGAAGCTCTAGCTCATCCAAAAGGCGTGGAACAAGTGATAATACATTCAGCAGGCTGATGAATACACGGAGTATAGTAATTTGGTTTAATGATACCTACACTGAGTTGGCCAAGCTGCAGGCTGGGGCCAGATGGAAATCCTTTGGGATTATGCACCTCAAGCACATATTTTGCAACCGAGTGCTCCAGACTTTTTGTATTGCAGGCAGAATATAAGCTTCTGACTTCAATGCAATTTCTATTACTCACAGCTCCAGCATGCGGTTAAGGCGCAAAGTATATCCTCGGAATTGCATATTTCACCAACCCCAGTGTTTAGCCTCATCAGAGATGCTGCCTCCTCTAAGGGATTTATTTCTCAAAGTTATGCCATACTTTTACAGTCCTTCTTGGGGCAGCATCCTCTGAAGGTGTGGGAGAGTGATGTAGGCCAGATGGATGGGGAGAAATGGGAGGAGATTTTTCCAGCAGTAGGCATCTGTTCACTAAATGTAGCTCAACGACTTACTCAAGTATATATCATACTAAGTGTGTACTATAGACTGCAGCTGATGAATTTGCACAAGGTGTAAATGTGGCCATGGCAACCTTATTCACCCATTATGGCGCTGCACCAAATTACATACCGATTGGGCAGGAGTGGTGAATACTGTCAGTATTTAAAGTATCTTTACCTTTGGAACCGAGAGCTTGCCTACTGGAAGAATATGAATGGGAGATGTACACTAGGGAGGCCATTCATAGAGTAATTTTCCACACCAGATAACTGATCATGGTACATTGAAAATCAGAGCATCCCCCAACATTATAGCAATAATAATATCGGAGAACTGCTACATATGGAGATAATAATCTACCAGCATAGGGGAAGTATGCGTAAATTTGAGAGTTTATGGGCTCCATGGTTGGATACACTGGGCTTGCCCCCGTAGACTGGGTCATGGGCAGACTTCTGGGAAAAAAGGAATTATATGTTGTGGAAGCGCAGAGTTTATTACAGCATGTTCTTGCGCTATGCATGTTTTGCTATGTACTTCAATGTAACACTGAAAATGACTGTATACCAATTTTCTTTTAATAAAACATTTTTGTTGGATAAAAAAAAGAAAAAGAGTGTGGGATATATTAGGTAGCAAGTGAAAATATTATCCCTGAAGTTGATGTGTTGAAAACATAAAAAATTAAAAGAATTTGAATGACTTTGACAAGGGCCTAAATGTAATGCCTGGACAACTGGGTCTAAGAATCCCCAAAACCGCAGTTCTTGTGGAATGTTCCTAGTCTGAAGAGGTCAGGAACTACCAAAAGTGGTCCAAAGAAGAAAAGCCGGTGAACTGTCGACAGAGTCATGGGCAATCAATGCTCATTGATGCACATGGAGAGTAATGCCGCGTACACACGATCATTTTTTGTGATGAAAAAAAACGACGTTTTTGAAACGTCACTTTTCAAAGACGATGTTGCATACACACCATCGTTTTTTTCACAAAAAGCGAGGTTACGTTCACCACACTTTTCCATTGAAGCTCGCTTCATAACTAGCTTCTGGGCATGCGCGGGTTGAAAAACGCTGTTTTAAACAATGTTTTTGCTACACATGGTGACTTTTTGTGAAACAAAAAACGACGTTTTGAAAAACGACACAAAAAATTCAAGCATGTTGGAATTTCTTTTGGGTCGTTTTTTTTTAAGACAAAAAACTACGTTTTGCCCACACACGATCAATTTAAATGACGTTTTAAAAAACAAAGTTTTTTTTCATCGCAAAAAACGACCGTGTGTACGCGGCATAAAAGCTGGCCTAAAATGCCAAATCTGATAGAATAGCTACTGTAGCTCAGATTGCTGAAAAAGATAATGCTGGCTCCGAAAGCAAGGTATCGGAACACACAGGTTCATCACAGTTTGTTGCTTATAGGGTGCCCGTGCTGATCTGTGACCACAGCCAAAAGCACCTACAATGGGCGCATGAGCATCAGAACTAGACCACAGAGCAATGGAAGAAGGTGGTCTGGTCTGATAAATTCAAGAATGGTTTGAGGAACACAAGGAACCTGAACCTGACTTAATTAACTAGTGAGCCACTGGAACAGGCATCACGTGGCACATCCTGCACCTTTTGTAAACATATCCGCAATGACATCATTTATCATTCAGGTCATTCATGTTAACATTTTCCTGTTAGGAGGTAAGGTAATAACAGACAAACACATCTTGTGGAGATTCCCTTGTGAAGCACTGTCTAATAACCGCAAAGATTTTAATCATTTATTTGAAATTAGACCCTAAATCAGAGTAATCTCAGCCATGGTTTATAATCATTCCCAGTATATGCTTCATAAGTTAAAAAAAAAATAGACAAAATACATAAATAAAAACAGTGCAGTGTGATCCGATCTCCCATGTGGTTCGTACCCATGTTAACTGCAAAAGAAGAATATGAGTCTTGTTCTGCATGAGCTCTTGTACTGTATACTGCACCTATGGAACATAGGGCAAAGCAACTTGTGTACCATTCTGTACAGATGTGGGCAGTCCCCCCCCCCCACCACTCCAACACAAGCATGACTTGGGAGCCTCAGATTACATATTCGCTTCAAAAGTGAAAGGGGGTCAGTCTGTCATTCTGAGCATTCTCTGTATAGACAAGTTTTTTGTGCTAATCCAGTCTTCTTTTCTAACAATAGTCTAAAGATACTGGATTCTGTAAACATAAGAATTACAATCCAAAAGTATTTTTTTGGCGGCGGAAGTGGCACAGAATGAAATAAAATATGGAAAATATACTCTTCTATTTACTATAGGCGCTATAGTAACACGATTATCTGTACAACAGGTTTTAAGAGCAAAGCATACGTGAGCAGAGAGAATATTTTACAGGTCTCTAAGGATAACATATATTCTATTGTCATTATTATATGACCGCATATAAGGCTTTAGTAGAACAGGAAACTGGCACTCTGCTTATATATTGGACACGTGTTCTAAAATAAGTGACAGCCCAGCTGTTACCCAAACTACTGTAAAGCACTGCAGATGGCAATGGGGTCTTCTGTATATGGGCTGAGACAGCAGCACAGTTAGAGCAAGAGAAATAGGAAGGGATGGGGTTATGCTGATAGTCCATTGACTTCTGATGGCAGAACGAGTCATCGTCATCAATATAAGGAATGTCCATCCTAGATATTATTTAAGAGAAAAAAAGCTTGAAGAGCGTGGTGGGGGTGCCAGCATCATTGGAGCCTGATTCTTGTGTGTGATTTTAATCTGAAAGACAGAATATAATAATCATTCATAGTTAGGTTGAAAAAAGACACAAGTCCTTCTAGTTCAACCAATAAAAGAGAAAAAAAATTCATACACTCCTATATACACAATCCATTACCCACAGTTGATTAAGAGGAAGGTGAAAAACCCCAGCAGAGCATGATCCAATTTGCTACAGCAGGGTAAAGAATACCTTCCTGATCCCCCAAGAGGCAATCAGATTTTCCCTTTCAACTTTACCTGTAAATGTTAGCACTCATTTATATTATGTACATTTAGGAAAGAATCCAGGCCTTTTTTTAAAGAAATCTACCGAGCTGGACAGAATCAGCTCTTGAAGGAGTCTATTCCACATCTCTTACTGTGAATAAACCTTTCTGTATTTGGAGATTAAATCTCTTTTCCTCTAGACATAAAGTGTGCCCCCTTGTCCTCTGTGATGACCTTAAAGTGATTAACTCAACACCAAGTTCACTGTATGGACCACTTTTGTATTTATACATGTTGATCATATACCCCCTTAATCTCCTCTTTTCAAGAGAATAAACTCAATGGGCCAGATTCACAGAGCGATTACTCACTACTCTGAAACCTCAAACCATGAAATTACGGCTGCGGGCTTCAATCCGACTGGTTTACGCGTTCTTACGCCTTCGGATCTACGCTGCAATAAAATTGCGGCCGCTGGGTGGAGTTCCCGTCGTTTTCCGCGTCGGGGTATGCAAATGAGCTTTTGCCGACTATCCACAAAATTACGAACGTCTATCGCAATCTCTTAGGGCATCTTTAGTCATCATTTTGCTGCGTAAAACTATACCAGCTTTTTGCTGGTCTAATATTAGACAGCCCATGTTAAGTATAGCCGTCGTTCCCGCGTCGAATATCAACGTTTTCCGACGTCTTTTTTTTATTTTTGACGTAAAACGTCCGGGAATAGGAATGTCCGTAAACGACGCTACTCAAACAACGAATGACGTATCGACGTTATTTCGCGAAATGCACGACGGGAAATTTCTGAACAGAGAATGCGCAGTTCGATCACCGCGGGGACGCGCCTAATTTAAATGCTTCACGCCCCCTAATCGCGTATTTCGATTACACGGCGAGAAATACACTACGCTGCCGTACCGTAAGGGACAAAATCGACCAGGATTCGTCGTACAGCCTGGTAAAATACTGCAGCGTAGTGTATCTCTGATACTCTGCGCCAATGTAATTGTATCTGAATCTGGCCCAATACCTTTAATCTTTCCTCATAGCTGAGCTCCTCCATGCCTCGTATCAGTTTGGTTGCCCTTCTCTGCACTTTCTCCAGTCCCCTGATATCCTTTTTTGAGAACTGGTGCCCAAAACTGAACTGCATATTCCATATGAGGTCTTACTAATGATTTGTACAGGGGCAAAATGATATCTCTCTCTCTGGAGTCCATACCTCTCTTAATACAAGAATTCAGAATTCACATAAGCAATATTTAGAGCTCCTACACACCTATACATTTTAATGCAAGTCACCATTTGAACACAGTGTAGCTACTGTTTTTAATGGCTTGTATTGATTTGCATTATAGAAAAAAGTTTTTTGTTTTTTTTAGCCTTTGAGATTGTAAGCTCCATAAAACGGGGCCCTCCTATTCTTTCTGTATTGAATGGTATTGTAATTGTACTATCTCCCCTCTACATTGTAAACAGGTATGAGTTATTACCGTGCAGGGAGGCTGCATCCAGGGTTCCCCATCAATCTGCATTGGAAGTGGCTTTGTGGTTCTGCATAAAAAAAAAAAGTGTAGATGTTATATGTCATACAATGTCAGCCCAGCTAAACTGTATAATGTATTTGTTCAATTTTTCAGAGATACAGTAATTAAGAATAAAATGATGATAATATACAGTATTTTTCTTCAAATAGGAGGAATATTTAATAACTGTCAGTTCCTTACCTTATAAATAAGAGCTTTTGTAGTCTAACCTCACATATTACACATCTTTTATTCAAGACAAAATGGACTTTAATTTGGGGACAACATTTTTTATTGACTAGGTTTTAATTAGGAAGAGATATTTAAAAAAACTAAAAAGTAATAGTCATCCCCAGAAAATGACCACAAAATATAATTGACAAAACCTTTTGACTAAAAGGAAATGTAGTCATCCAAATATGGGAATTTAGGAGCAGTATGCATTTATAGCAGGATCATCAGGTATTGCTCAATAACTTCAGAAGAACTCAGAGCCTAGGTTCACATTGACTCAGCTGACTTCAGCTGAACTCGCACAATTTCAAACCGGAAATGCAGTCCGACTTAAAGTGGAGCTCTTCTGTAAAAAAAATATTAAAAGCCAGCAGCTACAAATATTGCAGCTGCTTTTAATAAATGGACACCTACCTGTCCTGTAGTCCAGCGACGTCGGCAGCAGAAGACGAGCAATTGCTCGTCACTCTGCTGCCCCCACCGCCATCCTCGGTGAGGGAACCAGGAGGTGAAGCATTGCGGCTTCACTGCCCGATTCCCTACGGCGCATGGGCGAGTCACGCTGCGCCGTGCTCACTGGTCCCCTGCTGTGTTCTGGAACCTGAGTGTTTCCCAGAACACAACGCGGGGGACGGGATCTGACATTCTGCCCGCAGTCTACCCGCAGACTGTGTGGCCGGAAGTGGGTGCAAATACCTGTCTTAGACAGGTATCTGCACCCCCCTGAAAGATGTCAAATGTGACACCGGTGGGGGGGAGGGCTCCGATAAACGGTAGTTCCACTTTAGGGTGAAGCTCCGCTTTAAGGGGCGATTTGAGAGACAGCTCTTTGGGTTTCTGCACAGATGTCTACTTAATTTGCCCCCAAAGTCGCCAAAAGTAGTGCCTTTGGGAATCGGTGCGTCACACTGATTCAAACGGTGTCATTGACGACAAAAGCTGCTGATTTGACATATCAAATCGCATGCCAAATCGGCCCGATGTGAACGTGGGCTTAAAGTGATTGTAAAGGCAGAAGTTTTTTTTGTCTTAATGCATTAAGAGAAAAACCCTTCTGTGTGTAGCAGCTCCCTCAGCTCTCCTAATATTTACTTGAGCCCCCTCTCTATCCAGTGATGTTGCAGAAGAAACTCGGGTGCCCAGTACTCTACCTCTTTATTGGCTAGGACAGCAGCGGAGTGCCATTGGCTCCTGCTGCTGTCAAAGTCAGTGAGCCAATAAGGAGAGGGGGTGAGGCCTAGCCATGGCTCCATGTCTGAATGGACACACAGAGCTGTGGCTCGGCTCAAGTGTCCCCATAGAAAACTGTTTTCTGTGGGGGCACGCAACAGGAAGGAGGGTTCAGAAGCACCAAAGAGGGACCCGAGAAGAGGAGGATTTGGGTTGTTCTGTGCAAAACCATTACACAGAGCAGGTAAAATATAAGATGTCTGTTATTTTTAAGCAACACAATAGAATAAAGAAATCATTTATCACTGTTTTCATAGGTAATGTGGATTAGGCAAGTTGAGAGCTGATCCAGACCTGTAAAATGTCACTTATAACAGTGATCTGTTGTTCATGGTATGAAGATGCAGTGCGGAAAATAAGTATTTGAACACCCTGCTATTTTGCAAGTTCTCCCACTTGGAAATCATGGAGGGGTCTGAAATTGTCATCGTAGGTGCATGTCCACTGTGAGAGACATAATCAAAAAAAAAATTCCAGAAATCACAATTTATGAATTTTTAACTATTTATTTGTATGATACAGCTGCAAAGAAGTATTTGAACACCTGTCTATCAGCTAGAATTCTGACCCTCAAAGATATGTTAGTCTGCCTTTAAAATGTCCACCTCCACTCCATTTATTATCCTAAATTAGATGCACCTGTTTGAGGTCATTAGCTGCATAAAGACACCTGTCCACCCCATACAATCAGTAAGAATCCAACTACTAACATGGCCAAGACCAAAGAGCTGTCCAAAGACACTAGAGACAAAATTGTACACCTCCACAAGGCTGGAAAGGGCTACGGGGAAATTGCCAAGCAGCTTGGTGAAAAAAGGTCCACTGTTGGAGCAATCATTAGAAAATGGAAGAAGCTAAACATGACTGTCAATCTCCCTCGGACTGGGGCTCCATGCAAAATCTCACCTCGTGGGGTCTCAATGATCCTAAGAAAGGTGAGAAATCAGCCCAGGACTACACGGGAGGAGCTGGTCAATGACCTGAAAAGAGCTGGGACCACCGTTTCCAAGGTTACTGTTGGTAATACACTAAGACGTCATGGTTTGAAATCATGCATGGCACGGAAGGTTCCCCTGCTTAAACCAGCACATGTCAAGGCCCGTCTTAAGTTTGCCAATGGCCATTTGGATGATCCAGAGGAGTCATGGGAGAAAGTCATGTGGTCAGATGAGACCAAAATAGAACTTTTTGGTCATAATTCCACTAACCGTGTTTGGAGGAAGAAGAATGATGAGTACCATCCCAAGAACACCATCCCTACTGTGAAGCATGGGGGTGGTAGCATCATGCTTTGGGGGTGTTTTTCTGCACATGGGACAGGGCGACTGCACTGTATTAAGGAGAGGATGACCGAGGGCCATGTATTGCGAGATTTTGGGCAACAACCTCCTTCCCTCAGTTAGAGCTTTGAAGATGGGTCGAGGCTGGGTCTTCCAACATGACAATGACCCGAAGCACACAGCCAGGATAACCAAGGAGTGGCTCTGTAAGAAGCATATCAAGGTTCTGGCGTGGCCTAGCCAGTCACCAGACCTAAACCCAATAGAGAATCTTTGGAGGGAGCTCAAACTCTGTGTTTCTCAGCGACAGCCCAGAAACCTGACTGATCTAGAGAAGATCTGTGTGGAGGAGTGGGCCAAAATCCCTCCTCCAGTGTGTGCAAACCTGGTGAAAAACTACAAGAAACGTTTGACCTCTGTAATTGCAAACAAAGGCTACTGTACCAAATATTAACATTGATTTTCTCAGGTGTTCAAATACTTCTTTGCAGCTGTATCATATAAATAAATAGTTTAAAAAATCATACATTGTGATTTCTGGAATTTTTTTTTTGATTCTGTCTCTCACAGTGGATATGCACCTACGATGACAATTTCAGACCCCTCCATGATTTCCAAGTGGGAGAACTTGCAAATAGCAGGGTGTTCAAATACTTATTTTCTGCACTGTATCTGCTGTAGCTCACAGGCTGATGTCACAGGCGATATCCAAATACATTCTCTGTATATACAAATTAGAATCATATTTGCACAACACAGCGTTCTTATTAAAGGGGTTGTAAAGTTAAAACATTTACCCTAAATAGCTTCCTTTACCTTAGTGAAGTCCTCCTTCACTTACCTCATCCTTCGATTTTGCTTTAAAATGTCCTTATTTCTTCTGAGAATTCCTCACTTCCTGTTCTTCTGTCTGTAACTACACACAGTAATGCGAGGCTTTCTCCCTGATGTAGAGAAAGCCTCTTGAGGGGGGAGGGGGCTAGCAGGAGGGTCAGGACGCTCTCTACTTTGCAGATAGAGAAAGGAGCTGTGTGTTAGTGGGCATCCTAACACTCCTGCTCGCCCCCTCCCCCTCAAGAGGCTTTCTCCACACTAGGGAGAAAGCCTTGCATTACTGTGTGTAGTTACAGACAGAAGAACAGGAAGTGAGGATTTCTCAGAAGAAATAAGGACATTTAAAAGCAAAATCAAAGGATGAGGTAAGTGAAGGAGGACTGCACTAAGGTAAAGGAAGCTATTTAGGGGAAACATTTTTTACCTTTACAGCACCTTTAAGTGCTTTGTAGCAGGATCCCAAGATTATTTAATTTTTTTGTAATTCCTTTATTTTGCAAAGGGTCAAGTAGGATACAAACAATCACCAGATACAGTACTTCTAGTCATAGCGTCTCAATACAATCTTGAGTGTAAAAGACAGACAAAAACTGCCAAAGCAGTAATTAGAAGAAAAAGAAAGCCAACAAAACAGTCCAATACCACCCAAGATTCAACAGCTGGGCTAGGGGTGAAGCTGGGTTCCAGCAATAACACCTGCTAGCACCCTCTGCAGCCTCGGGTAACAAAGGTAACAAATGTTATTTTAAAATGAGAAACAAGTGTAATCCCATAATCATTATGCTGGTCAATGTACAGCCATGAATTACATTGCTCACAGTATTCTGCGGTGATCTTGGTATAACAGTGAGGTTCTGTGTGGAGTGGGGAGCACTGGTATCACACACTTCTGATTGCACACCCAGTATGAAATATGAAAGTTCTGGAGCTCCTCCTATTGCTCTGCTATATATGTCACATGAACAGAGCTGTAGGAGGAGCCTGGGAACTTTTCTAATGTTACAACAAGGGGCCTAGCTAAGAAACCCAAAAGCTTCATAAATATTTGTTCCCCGTTTGCCGTAAGGCCAAGGCATAGGCATATGAGTTTTAGAGTTTTTTTTACATGCTTTTCTTTAAAGGAAAGGGAGATAATGCCCAACACATTGCAATCCTGTGGGGCCCGCCTAACCTAAATGTATGAAATCCCACCACACTGAAAATCCTAGAACATTAGTAGTAGCACAGTAAGAACATTGTCTTATGCAGAAACGGTGGAAACAGCAGTTATGGCACTAAGCAGGGAAAATTCCAAAATTAAATAAAAATACAGGCTGAGATGCCTGTCAGATGTAAGTGCCCCCTGGCATTACAGATAATAGCGGAAATTACCATATAAACACAAAAGGATCCTTTAGTTGCCAACTGACAGAGTTATCACTATTATGTTATACTCAATTACCGACATGCAATATATAATATGTATATATTTATATTGAACAGTATAGAGTCAAAGTTATAAATACTCACCGAATAGTAAGGTCTGAGCATTTGGCCAGTCGTTTTCTTGCACTTTTTAGTCCAGTGTAAATTTGTCCCATCTCCATGGCACCCTCAAGCCCCACCACTTCTAGCCTCTTATCACTGAGGTCTGTGGAAATAAAATCAGCAAAAAGCTAAACCAACAATGTATTCTTCTGGTCTAAATGGACACATGACTGCCACCCAATTACAGAGTCAAATTCCAGTTTGACTAAAACTGCGGCTCCAAGGAGAAATGCTAAAGAAAAGTTCTCATAACACTGTAAATTTTAATATCAAAATTCGATTTAGTTTTAGTCATAGTCTTTTGACTAAAATACAATTTTAGTATTAATTAGTGGCGGTCCATCCATTAGGGGAGCCCAAGCACCACCCCCTATTCATGCTCCATCCATAGCCGCCGCCTCCCCCTATTCATGCGTCTGGCCCCTTTCGCCTGAATTACAGCGGCGAGGATGTTTATTTTTAAAGCACCTGATTAAAGCTATAGGCTGGGTGTTACAACAGCGAATGAATATTCGCTGTTGCAACACTGATCCTCCTCCCAGCCAATCGGGCAGAAGACACAGGAGCCGCTACCCGATGCCCACTGCAGCTGGATGTCCGCCAATGCCCCGATCCCCAACGCTCCTTGATGTCTGCCACTGCCCGATCCCTGCTGCTCTTTGATGTCCACCGCTGCCCGATCCCCGCATCTCCTAGATGTCCACCGATGCCCGATCCCCGCCACTCCTTTATGTCCACCGCTGCCCGATCCCAACAACCCCCTGATGCCTGCCGCCTAGATGGGGTATACTCTTGGAGTAAAGATCTAATAATATGTTATCATTTATTATGGTATTAAGGTTTGAATATTTGCTACAGACACAGATTTAGCCCTTCGTAATATATAACGTCTTATAAATAAAACCAAGTTTCATAAACAAACAAAAATATTTGCTTGACAAACAGAAGTGCAAATTGAAAAAAAAAACTGTAATGCCATTGTACTGTACATATTATTTGATTATATCACCAACATTAAATATTAAGGAAAACATATGAAAAAAGGCTTTTTTCCTACTTATTCCTATGTGGTAGTGCAGTGTTAATTTTGACATCAAATTTAGTTTTTTGACTAAAATTCCATTTTAGTTTTAATCATAGTTTAGTCAACTAAAATAGTGTTAATTTCAGAGACTCATAATGGACTGCATATTGATAGAGGAGGTTTAGTAAAAAAAACCTCTACTTTTCTTTCATTAGAGACTTCCTTTTAAGCCACCCACATGTTTCCTATTTTAAATCAGAAGCACCAACTAAAAAAATTCTATCCTTTAGACCTTTTTAAGCAGTCTTGCCATAATCATGAAACAGCAAAAAAGTCTGGCGCCAGACGACCGGGACATATGTGGAATTGGGAAAGAGAACTGACAGTGTATTAGACTACAGCCTAATACACTTCCTCCCTGCCTCTATCGGCTTGCTTCTCATTTTGAGCTCCAAGACTCGTTTTGACACCGACTGGTTGGAGCCTCTCGATTATTCTCTGCTCCAAGCCTCGTTTGGATTCGCTTCTCCAGAGCTGCCCTGACGTCACACCCAGGAAGTACTGCACCCTCCGTGGTTTTGTTGGAGCCCGCTCACGCTGTCCATTGACTTTGCCTTTTGTTCATGGGAGATTGGCCGTTTCACCCCTCACTGCTGGGTTCTGATCAGGCTTGATTTGGCCTCATATCCACACACCACCTGGATAGGATCTCCTCTTCCCTCCCATTTGCTAGGATTGCATAGAGGACACATGAGGTTTCCATTTACGGCAGCATATCTCTCCACCATCTGACGGATCGTATGCCTCCCTAAAGGTATTACTCTAGTAACAAGCAAGCTGACTGTTGATTTCATGCAACGGAGGATTGTACTGTTAACTGTAAACTTTTATGGCAATATTATATTGAGACTTATTTATAAATGTTTTCTTGTTCATTGAGTCCGCACAAGTTTTGGCCCATAGTAGCACTTTATATGGTTGTTTCTGGCTTTCTGCCATAATCATGACCACTGAATGGTATGTTGTAAAAGATTATTTCAACTGGATACCATTTTTGCAAGTACAAAATTAGAAAGACCAACATGGTTATCCTACCCTCTAATAAGTACTATAACTTGGGCACAATTTAGGCCCTCTGTCTCACCTTGAACACATGACTTTAAGGCTTCGGGATCAGTGATGGCCTCTGGTAAGTTCTGACATGAAGCGTTTCGAGCTTCTCCCAAAGGTTTCCTTGTCTCTCCCCACAGGTTGGAGCCACCATGCATGCTTGGAATGTTAATGACAGCAATGCCTTCTAAAGACACAGAACTGAGATCCAAAGGGGAGCCACAGCACTTAAACAGATACAAACATGCAAGAGTTAAAAAAAATACACTAAATGTACTATAGTATTAATATTATTCACTATCTAAAGACATTAACATTTGATTTTTGTGCTGGTGAAGTAGATTAGCCATGATCTATGATGAGGCCAACACCTTATAAGGATTTCTCAATAAAATAAAATATACTCACCTCTCCTTCAGCGATGCAGCGTCCACAAGCTCCCTCGCCAGCAGCCGACCATCTTGATTAACTTGGACCTGGATGACGTAACTCCTGCTTAAGCACAGGAGTTCATTCATCTCAAAAGATGCTGAAATTGTACACTGAGCTGTTCATGTGCAGCTCTATGTACACTGAGAGCAAGCAGGTAAGAATTCTTTATTGCAGAAGAGACCTAATAATAAGCCTGTCTGTTTGGATAAAGTTCCACTTTAAGAGCCATGGAGATTTTTTTCTACCCCTCTTCACTATACTGGAATGTGGGGAAGTAATGCAATCTCATCAGCTCAGCAATCCACAGTGCATGTTTTACAGGTAACATCAGGAGCACATCAGAGATACGTATGTTAGCAATGCAAACTTGTGATTTGTTTGGTTATCCACAGAACATAAGCTGGCGATTGGGCCTTAAAATAGGTTTCAAAAACAGTACTATGGTACATTTTTTACTAATATCAAGCATTGTTTTTACTAAAGATACATTTTTCTTAAAGTGATTGTAAAGTCTTGTTTTTTTTTTAGTTAAAAATAACAAACATGTTATACTTACCTGCCCTGTGTAATGGTTTTGCATAGAGTAGCCCAGATCCTCCTCTTCTCGGGTACCTCTTCGGTGCTCCTCTCTCCTGTTGAGTGCCCCCACTGCAAGCATCTTACTACGGGTGCACCCTAGCCAAGCCAAAACTCCCTGTGTCCATTCAGACATGAAGCCACGGCACGGTCCGCCCTCTTTCTGTCCTAATTGGCTGACTGACTTTGATTGAGAGCAGCGGGAGCCAATGGCGCCACGTTGCTGTATCAGCCAATGAGGGGCCAACCGAGTGTCTTGTGCAACATCAATGGGTCTAGTTGGACCTCAGGTAAGTATTAGGGGTGCATTAATATAAAATACCTTCTGACTTTACAATCACTTTAAATGTTCTGCTCAGTAACTGGGCAATCAATACCACTGCTATAATTCTCTTGGCATTATATACATTAGAAAAACCCTAGTTTAACTTTGATTCTCCTATCAGCAAATCAAAAATAAGTAACTGAAGATTCATTGAATGCACGAATTGTGGGAAAGAAATTGCAAGGAGAGGTGCCCCAGGGATTGTACGGGCAAAAGAGGTAAACCAGAATATTAAAGGAGTAACATTATGTAAAAAAGTACAAAATGTATTGAATACAAATAATAATAAAGTTGAAACACAGGTATAAACACCTAGAAACAATTAAATCAGATTTGATCAATAAACAGCAGCTAGATTCTAGAACACACAAGTGATCTCAAAATGATATTGGGTAGAGTGTGTAATCACAGTAAACCCAACATGTTTCGGAATATGGGTGTAAATACTTAATTCCTTCTTAAGGGGCTAAATTGAAGCAGGCCGTTTTTTCTAGTAACAAAAAGATGAAAATATAATAAAAAACAAGAGGGAAAGACCACTAAAAGAAAAGTAGTATATGAGGATCCAAGAGCTCCCCAATATAAAAAGACAACGCTGATGTGGAGGTTTACAGAAATATTGGTTTGATAATTTTGACAATATTTTGTAATAAAGTTTATCTTTTTATACGAAGTGTGGATACTCTGTGATCCTCATATATAACTTTTCTTTTGATGGTCTTTCCCACAAGTAGTGCATTGATATATTGAAGTTAGAGGATCACCCCATACATGGGGGAATGAGAAAACATGGGTCTCTACTGTTTGGAATTTAGAATATTCATTGAATCCATATATTTGAAACAGAAATGAATACAAATAAACACTGTGGAATGTTTTGAGTGAAGACGTAGAAACATGTCTGTGCAGTTCATGCCATTATATACTATGCTACAGGAATCCCTACTATGTGTAAAGCTGGCCATACAACAGTAGAGAGTACAGTAGCGAACAAACGTTTGTATAAACATTTTCAATAACTTCAAAATCAACATACAAAAGACTTTCACAAATTTTGTTTGCTTTTAACATTCAATTTCGGAACAGACAAACTCTACTGAATGAAAAGCACATACGCTGTTAGAAGTTAACTCATTTTGGAAAAAAAATTCAATCTTTATTCTTTAATTTATTTTTTCATCACTGCTGTAGAAAATGACCATTAATTTGTCCCCACTAATAATTAGAATGTCAAACGAAAGTTCTTAAAACAAAACATTTCAACTGATAGTGTACTAATGTATGGCCAACCTGTAAGCGTAAGGCTCCGACAATTACCATTTTACCTGTTAAGCCGTGTACACACGATCGGATATCTGATGGAATCTAATCCGATGGATTTTTTCGTCGGATATCCGATGAAGCTGACTTTCATCAGTCTTGCCTACACAGCATCGGTCAAAAATCTGACCGTGTCCAACGCGGTGACGTAAAACACTACGATGTGCTAAGAAAAATGAATTTCAATGCTTCCGAGCATGCGTTGACTTGATTCTGATCATGTGTGGATTTTTGCCCGATGGAGTTCCACACAGACGATGTTTTTTTCTATCGTTTTTTTATCCATAGGACAATTTTAAAACATGTTTTATTTTTTTTTCACCAATAGAAAAAAAAAACGATGGGGCCCACACAATCAGTTTGTCCAATGAAAACGGTCCATTGGTCTGTTTTCTTTTTTTTTTTTATTTATACACCACATGAGGCCGGTCCACACGGACCATAACAAAAACAGTACAACATCTGGTGCCAGCAAGCATGCATACAAAAAAGAAAGGGAAATAAATCTTAACTGTATTCAGGTGGCACTGACCACAACATTATATTATGGAACCGTGGCTCAGCCTCCCACTTTTTTTTTTCCCGTTTTCTAAGAGCGAAATGAGTTAAGAAAACAAGGGAGATATTGATATTGTGGGAGCTGCTCAGATGAATAGACCCGCAAGTAAGGTATAGGGGGGTAATTATAGGACAGAGGAGGGAAAAGAGTAAGGGGTAGGGAGGTGTGGGGGGGGGGGGTGTAGATCACGATCATGGACAACCACCGCCGGTTGGTAATATGTTCCCTGCAATGGTCACAGCAATCAAATCAGGACATTGGTCTGTTTTCATAAGACAAACCGATCGTGTGTACACGGCTTAAGTGTTGCATTGGTTTCCATCTGGCAGGATGTCATTATGTAAAAATACCAGAAAAAGGTTGAGAACCCACACTAAATATAACCAGGAATGTACTGTATAGTGACGAAGTATAACAAAAGGATAGAAACAAAATCAATCTGGAAATGCAAGTAGGTAAGAAAGTGCAAAGCACAACCAAAAAAACACAGGCTAAGCATGGAAAGAGGGTAAGACAAATGACCAAGATAGGCATGGTACAGGACAGGATCATTCACAAGGGGCTTAAGCATGCATTGAACAAAGTACCAAAGCACTTTCAGCATGGTGCAGCATCTGAATATTACAGAGGTTCAGGATCAGCACAGAGCCACCTTCTGGTGACCATTGGAAAGAATTCCAGGGGAAATCCAAAGCAGAGAGCCCCCAGCAGGTGAAAGGCAGTAATTGCCAGGACTTTATAGTAAACTCGTCTGATACAGGTACAGTGGCATGCTTTGTTTTTGATAGACATAAGTAGAAACACTCACCTCTATTGTTACATAATCCTTCAACTTCTTACATGTAGAGAAAACTGTTTCTGATGTTGCAAACTCAAAATACCAGAGTTTATTCTTCATCCTACCAACCAAGAATTAAATATTCAGAATATTCATTCATTTTATCTGTGTCTGTTTAGCATAGTTTTCTTTAGCTTTAAAAATATGGCAATATGCAGTAATAAAGGTAGTTCTAAAAGATATGTTTTTAAGGCTTGGTTCAGACTGCTGTGACATGGGATCCGACTTGTGGGAACCCAAGTGGCATGACATGTCAAATTCAATATTTTCCTATGAGAGTCGTCTTAAAGGGGTTGTAAAATTTTTTTTTTTTTTCTAAATAGGTTCCTTTAAGCTAGTGCATTGTTGGTTAACTTACCTTTTCCTTCGATTTCCCTTCTAAATGTTTTTTCTCTGTCTGAATTTCTCAATCAGTAAACTTGCCACCATCATCCGAGCGGTGGTTAGTCAGCCAGAACAACTTACTGAGGAGAAACATGATGTAAGAAATTCAGACAAAGAAAAAAAACATTTACAAGGGGAGTTGAAGGAAAAGGTAAGTAAACCAACAATGCACTAGCTTAAAGGAACCTATTTTGAAAATAAAAAACAAATCTTTACAACCCCTTTAACTGACACTACACAAGTCGTTTCGACACTTTAGAAAAGGTTCCTGCACTACTTTGGTCTGACTTGGGTGCGATCTCAGCCCTTATACAGGTTCCTAAATAGCATCCAAGCCAGAAGGAAGTCACAGTCAAAGTTGTACGATTTTGCTGTTGCAGCAGTTTGAACTGAGCCTCATGCTGCATACACACGATCATTTTTCGGCTTGTAAAAAACAACTTTTTTCAGCCTCTAGAAAAAACAAAGTTTTTTCCAACTTCATCATTAAAACGACGTTGCCCACACACAATCGAAAAAAAAATGCTCTAGCAAAGCGTGGTGACGTACAACACGTACGACGGCACTATAAAGAGAAAGTTCCATTCAGGTGACGCCACCCTTTGGGCTGTTTTAGCTGCTTTCCTGTTAGTAAAAACGATTCGCGATTTTCTGTCTGTTACAGCGCGATGAATGTGCTTACTCCATTACGAACGGTAGTTTTACCAGAACGAGCGCTCCCGTCTCATAACTTGATTCTGAGCATGCGCAGATTTTTCACGTCGTTTAAGCCCGCACACGATTATTTTTTACAACCCGAAAAACTACATTGTTTAAAACATTGTTAAAAAATGCAGCATGTTCAAATTTTTTTTTTGGTCGTTTTTCAGAACTCCAAAAATGATGTGAAGCCCACACACAATCGTTTTAAATGACATTTTTTAAAAATGTAGTTCTTTACATGCCGAAAAATGATCGTGTGTACACAGCATAAGTCTTCTGCACCTCAGCATTCCCATATTTACCTGCTGTTAAACTTCTCAGGATATTTCTCCCTCATATTGTGGAAACGATGTGCAATAGAGGCATCCTGCAGAAAGGAAACATTGTAAGGACCTATGAAAGGTAAAGGTTTCCATAAAACTGATTAATTGGTAGTGATGTAGTTAACAAAGAAAATTTCAGAGATGAGTTATCTTTTCACAATGATTTTAATTGTACATGCAGTGTAACAAAGTTAAATGCTGATGTGATCATGTCAAGCAGCCTTTAAAAGGTGTTTTATAAGATTGTGTCTATTTCCTTGCATATATTGCATGTATGGCAGAACAGATTAGTTCAAATTATGTTACATAGTAAGTCAGGTTAAAAAAAATGGAATAATGAAAAAGGTAGCACTCACATTGCCACATCCGTATACAATATGTTGAAAAGAGAGAGAGGGGAGCCCAAATATTTAACCCGATTCGGACTTTAATGGCACAGTAAACAATGAGGATGTACAAAAAATATAATTTTAATAGAAAAAAGACACATACATAATGTACAAAAGGACAAGACAATAATTAAAAATCATACATATAGAATACACATAGTATGATGGGAGCCTGAATGCATTTGGGCTCCCATCACACTATGGGTATTCTATATGTATGATTTTTAATTATTGTCTTGTCCTTTTGTACATTATGTTTGTGTCTTGTTTTTATTATTAAAATTATATTTTTTGTACATCATCATTGTTTACTGTGCCGTTAAAGTCCAAATCGGTTGCAATCTTTGGGCTCCTCTCTCTCTTTTCAGGTTGAAAAAAGACACAAGTCCATCCAGTTCAACTGGATGACTAAATACATTTATGTCACCTTATAGGGTTAAAATTATTGGATAATGGAAATGTGTCCAGCATAGATGGGGTTAAGTGCGACCAAAGTAATCTAAATTTAGGGAAGTTACAAAGAATGTTTATGAGGCACCCAGTTGGGAATTGTATGTAAAGGAAAAATAATTAGCTAGATTTTAGATGTTTAAGCTGGGATAGTTTATCTTGTGAAGATATTACTGTCTGAGGATCGGTTCATGCCTGAATTGTGCTGGAACGTGGTCTGCATTCTCGTGCGATTTAGTGTGTTGAGATTTTCAGCCCATTCATTTGCGTTTGGAGTGTCATTAGGAATACATTGACACCCGCAACAGATCACACACGCAGTGTGTTATGAACACGGTTTGGGAAACTCACACGGAATATAGGTTCCTGCACTGGCACTGCGTTCTGGTGAGAATGAGCCCTGAAAGTATGTGTAGATATTAAATTGCGGAGAACCTGTTCAGGCAAGAAAGGGGTCCTGAGAACAAGTACCCCATTAAGGTCAGGTGGAATTGGTGCACAAAGGATTAAGCATAGATTCATAGAACTGGGCTGCTGAGCCAGTGCTGCAGTGACAGTCAAACTGCCTGTGCAGACTTGGAGAGATATGTTTGTGGAGACCAGACATGGGCACTAAGGCCTCCTTTACACCTAAACTGCATTTTTACTGCCCCTCCAATAGTTCCCCCTTATGCTGCAAAGACAGTGGTGGGAGGAGTACACATGCCCATTGAACACAACCCATTTAACTTTAAGCGGCGGCACCCAGTAACTGCGTGCAATGCTTGTGGTTGTGCTGTTCCGGCGTGGGGTTTAAGTGGTTAAAACAGGGGGTGAGGCGACAATGCAATTCTAGTGTAAACTACCCTAAGGCACAGGGCTAAGGCAGTGGATGCTGAATCCCCACCAAAAAAAAAATCAGGAGGCTGAATGTGTGTGTTTTGACAGAAATATATTGAAAAACCCCTGTCAAGATAACCCCCTTTGAGTTGTACATTTATTTATTTTCCATTTAAAGTTTGTGCTACCCCCAAATTTTCATATCATATACAGTACATGTAATTGTGTTTTCATGTTGTCTTTGGTAAATGTATCCTTTTTTGGAGATTTGAATTTGTCCCTATAAAAATACTTAAAGTGGCTGTAAAAGGTATTTGTTTTTAATTAAAATAAAAAACATGTTATACTTGCCTACCCTGTAGAATGGTAAGGTTTCTTTTAACCTCTTCTTTAACCTCTTTAACCTCTTCTGGGGTCCCCTCCAGGCGCTGTCCGCTCCTCCTCTTCTCCTAGTGTGACCTCAGCTAGCCAAGTGCTGAGAGGGCATCCGAGTGGGCGTGCTCCCAAGCTGGGCTGTGTGCATCCATAAGACACACAGTGCAGCTCAGCCACGCCCCCCTCTTCTCACAGGATTAGACTTATAGCAGCAGGAGCCAGTGACTGGACTGGATGTCACGAAAAGCTCTTTATTTGGAGCGAGTTCTCACAAGAGTTATTACTTCTTCCCATTTTACTGTAGTCATAAAAAGTGCACCAATTTTTAATTTCTACACCTTCTCTTACTACCTAATGCCAGTAGATTGCCAATTACTGTCACACACTTATTTAGAGAATTGTGCAGGGACACACTGGATGCCTTTGCTGCCACTGTGCTTTTGCTGGGCGTCGCATGTCCCTGTGC
Organism: Rana kukunoris; assembly: GCA_029574335.1. Taxonomy (NCBI): domain Eukaryota; kingdom Metazoa; phylum Chordata; class Amphibia; order Anura; family Ranidae; genus Rana; species Rana kukunoris. The sequence goes on along the minus strand of CM056050.1, from coordinate 144,975,539 downwards.
CTTTAAGAAGGAGGGGGCTCCCTCCAGGCACACCTGCCCTTAATCTATCCACTGCTATATGTGATCCTACTTAGGAGACTCTGAAAATTGGAGTAAAGCCTCGTACACACGATTGGATTTTCCGCAAAGCGCTAAGACTTTTGTCCGAAGGGCGTGTGCCTGGATGTTGTCTTGCATACAAACGGCACACAATTGTTGGCCAACAAACACGAACGTAGTGACGTATCAGATGCACTACATGGTTTTTCAGCTCTTGAGCACCACCCTTTGGGCAATTTCTGCCAATGTCGCGCTTGGTGAGCATTGATTCCGAGCATGCATATTTTTTACTTCGGACTTCTGTCTGACGGATTTGTCCACACAAAATCCAACAATTGTCCAATGGAGAGTACAAATGGTCAGATTTTCGGCCAACAGTCTTGTCAACACACAATTCCCATCAAAAAATCCGATCGTGTGTATGAGGCTTTAGGACTGCAGATTACAGAGGAGCCCTGATGTTGGCACTGCAGCGTACATCATTACATGTATACAGTAATTGCAAATGTGTGCAAACAAAACCTTCAATTTGGTTGTTTTGCAGGCTGGCTGGTAAGTGTGTTGAGAAATCTTTTGTTTGTTAGAGAATTAGATAAAACAGTTGCTTCAAAAGCTGCTCTAACAATTATCCTTATTTTGTTTGGTAGCAATTTTGCCATGAAAACCCACTGGAAAGAATGAGATTCCAATCCACCGAAAACAATGGGAGCAAAGTTGCCATTGGGGGTTCATGTCTACCACATTCACATTCTATAGAAGGCATGTTAAAGAATATATACACCTGTATTATATATGTACGTAGGTGACTAAAGATTGTACTGCAGAAAGAAAATATCAATACAAACCACTCCAATGGAAAAGTAGTTATTGATGATTTCATATGGGACAGGATCTCCTTTTTCATTGGGGTTCTCAGGTATGACTTCAATATTCCATCGGTCCATTAAAAGAATTGTACTACTTTCAATGTCCTTTAGCACTTTAACTAGATTTTCTCCATCATACCCTGCAAATAATAAAGCCATGAAATATGTATTTGCTGATAAATTGATCAGTAAGCATACCATCATTTCTTATTCAGCTAAATATAAACTCATGGATTTGCTGTTGAAACACCCATCAAGTCATCAAATTTCACATGAAGGCGAGACTGACAATTATAAGTAGTATAATAAGATTTTTGAACTTACAGTAAAATCCTTTCATTGAGGGACACAGAAATATATGAATTATTGGTTACATGGGTAATACTGCCACCCAGGGCTGATCCACCCTATAGGCTCACTATGCAAGCCGCTTAGGGCCCCGCAAAGCTGCGGAGGGCCCCCTAAATTACTAGAGGCCCCGCCTGGTATGAAGTCATTTTTGGCACCTCAACCTGCTTCTCAACTCGCTGGCTGCATGGGAGAAGAGGTAAGAAGTCAGCACCCCCTGCTTCTCAATTTAATGTGAGATGTCATTTTCGACAGCAAAACACCCCCTCCCCCCCGCTTCTCAACTTTAATATTTAGTCATTTTGCTTAGGGCCCCAGGGTGGTCAGGATCGGCACTGCTGCCACCCTAAGAAGATCTGGACACTGGCAAACCAAAAAAAAGTTAGGCCAGCCGCCTGTATAACCCTGCCTCCAACTACTAGCAACCAAAATATAATAAGGCCAACAGCACAGAGGGTGGGACCTATGTACCCCAATGGACGGATCTCCTTTTTTCTTTATTGTCAAACTGGGAAGAGGGGGGGGGGGCAACAGCAAGGTGCAGCGCTCTAAACAGGGGAATACCAACAGGCAGGGCAGAGTCCACAGGTGGGTATTTTTAAGGTGTCAAGTTAATTGCTCTGGCATCCCCAAAGGAAGATCTTATAACACAATCTTATACTGACCAAAAGTGATCAAAATGGCACAAGTGTAATGTCAGAGGCTGATAGCTCTATGCAATAAATGCCAGATGAAATCACCAAGAGAATATGTTATGCACCATGTGTACCCATTTTTTACTACAAATCTGATTCCTCCAAATGACTGGATTGTTATGTGTGCAGCATTTGTCACAGTATACAGTACTCACCTCCTCCCCATCTTAGACAGCGTGCTAGGTCGTTCCCAGTACCGAGAGGCAAGACAGCTACAGGAGGCCTTTGGGGAAGATTGGCTTTATCTAGGAAAATAGAAAGTTTAAGAAAGTAATTGCCTTTTTGCAAAACACATGAAAGAGTAAAAAATTAATTAGTACATTTAGCAAAAATGTCAGTGCTTACAACCATCATATTTACAGATTCTAAAACTCAGCTATGTCACACCACATTTCCCACACACTACAAAGAAATATGAGGGTACTCACCCGATACATACATACAAACTGGTCATATATATTATGTAATTGTGGTTCTCAAAATACATTAGGCAACTAAGGCCGCGTACACACGCTAGGTTAACCAGAGGACAACGGTCTGATGGACCGTTTTCATTGGTCAAAACCGATCGTGTGTAGGCCCCATAGGTTATTTAAACTTTGGTTAAAAAAAGCCAAATTGCTTTAAAACTTAACCGATGGACGCCTAATGATAGGTCAAAGCCGATCGTTAGTAGGCACGACCATTGGTTAAAAATCCACGCATGCTCAGAATCAAGTCGAGGCATGCTTGGAAGCATGTAACTTCATTTTTTTCAGCACATCGTTGTGTTTTACGTCACCGCGTTCTAACACGATCAGTTTTTTTTTTTTTTCAAAATTCTTTATTTTCACACAACAAAGAGCATTTCACACGGATCACAGCCATAATCAAAAACAGTGTTATCCCGAGATGCATATTCAAACAAGGTTAGATGATAGATATATTGTTACTAATAACAAATAGGTCATCTCATAGCTGGAAGCAACAGCCCCTTACGGGGACTACACTGTAAACATAGTAGAGGTTAGATTCAGCGGTCCAAGGGATGTGATCTGTAACCAGGGAACCGTGGATCTGCTCACTTTTTCCTAATATTCTGAGAAATAGTAAGAGCGAAGGAAGGGGAGAGACAGAAGATAGAGAGAGCTTTCCAGGCCTAGCCTGAAAGGTCAGATAATGGAATCACCCCGTGGGAAGAGGTCCCAAACGGGGGGTACAGGAGGGGAGGGGGGGGGGCACCCGCGAGCATGGATCCATATGTCTAGAGGTCCTGACTATGTTGTGCTTGGTCTGGTAAGGTGGCTCCCAGGTCTACAGGGTCAGAGGGGGTAGGTTCTTGGGATCTGGTCGGATCTCTAAGATTTTGTCCTTCATCGGAGTAGGTGTACATGTTCCACAGTCGCCATGTTTGTGTATGAGTTTCCTGTCTGTCTTGGCTCGAAAGAATCAGGTCTTCCATTTTATTTATGTCATCTACTTTCCGTAGCCACATCGCTATGGTCGGTGGTTCTGAGGATTTCCAGCGAATGGGAATGCAGGCCTTAGCGGCATCAAGAAGGTGTCTAATAATGGACTTCTTATATACGCGTGTGGGGATGTCATTGGCATGTAATAGCAGGAAGGCTGGGTCGTCGGGAATTTGCCTGTCAGTAAATTTTTGGGATATCCTCCTGACCTCCGTCCAGAAGGATTTTAGTCGTGGGCAGGACCAGAAGATATGGAGTAATGTGCCCCTCTCAGCCTGGCAGCGCCAGCATAGGTCCGAGGTCGCTCGGAACAGTTTGCTAAGCAAGGTCGGTGTACGGTACCAGCATGTCATAATTTTATAATTTGTCTCTTGGACTTTCGTACAGATGGAGGACTTGTGGGTAAATGTCAATATTTGTTGTCTTTTCTTGGTAGAGAACGTGCAGTGTAGGTCTTGTTCCCATTTATCAATGCACGGGATACGATATCCCTCCGGTGGTGTGATAAGTATATTGTATAAAATGGATAGGGCGTGTGGTACCGGCTCCGTGCCCGAGCATAGCTCCTCCAGGGCATTAAGGGAGTGAGTGCCTGCGGGGGGGGGGGTGGCATGGTGTGTAAGAAGTGACTGAGTTGATTGGCCCTCAGGAATTCCAAGCGGTAAATACCGCTTGGGTTCATCAGGTCCGCGAGCGTCCTCCATCGACCCGCCGCACTGAAATGGGAGGCCTGGAAAGTGCCCGAGTCTCTCAGAGTACGAAATCGCGTGTCTTGTATTCCCGGTTCAAATTGCGGGTTGCCCAGTATTGGATACAGCGGCGAGGTTCCCGTTGTTAGCCTTGTTTGTGAGAGTAGCCTAGCGCAGACCCCGAGTGTAGTCCCTATGAGGGGATGAAGTCGCATCGATCTGTGCAGTGCTATCGGGCACCACGGTGCCCTTTGTAACGGGATCTCACTCTGGGTCTGTTCCAGGTGGGGCCACAGTTTGGTGTCTCTATGTCGGCACCAGTCCACAAGACGGTTTAAATGGGCAGCGTGATAATACGTCCGGACATCGGGCATGGCCATTCCCCCATGACTCTTGGGCAGGGATAGTACTGATCTGCGTATTCGAGGATGTTTCCCAGCCCACAGAAAGGTCTTAAACATGGTCTGAACCTGCTTAAAAAAGATTGCTGGTATATGAATGGGAAGGGCTTGGAAAAGGTATATAAATTTCGGTAGTATGGACATTTTCAGTATGTTGCACCTGCCGAACCAAGAGTGGAGACCGGTGGTCCAGTGGTCCAATAACCTCTGGACCTCTTTCAGGAGCGGTGGGAAATTGAGTCTAAAAGTTTGGGAGAGGGTCGGGGGGATGCGCGTGCCAAGATAGTCTAGTGCTGTATCCGTCCACCGCAGTCTGGTGCTGCTGCGTAGGCGTTCCAGATTCGGGCTCGGGATTCCCACTCCCATTGCTACCGATTTGCTCATATTTATTTTAAGGTTGGATAGTTGTCCATAAATCTCGAATTCTTTCAACAGACCGGGGAGGGATGTTTCCGGGTCTGTTAGGGAGAAGAGTAAGTCATCCGCATAGGCAGAGACTTTATGTTCTGCATCTCCCATCCTAATCCCCATTATGGCTGAGTTTGTTCGTACGTGACACAGAAAGGGTTCAAGAGTAAGTGCAAACAGCAGGGGTGACAAAGGGCACCCCTGGCGTGTCCCGTTTTTAATCGGAAATGGTTCTGACAGTACTCCGTTGGCTCTGACTCTGGCAGATGGATCTGTATAGGTCGCCGTTATCCAATTCAGCATTTTATGACCTAGCCCAATGTGTTTCAGCGTATCGAACATAAACTTCCAGTTAACACGATCAAACGCTTTTTCAGCGTCAGTACTCACAAAGATGCAGGGGGTTTTTGCGTTGTTCACTGCGTGGACGAGGTTCAGCACCTTAGCAGTGTTGTCCCTCGCTTCTCTGGTGGGGATGAACCCGACCTGGTCCAAGTGGATCAGGTTCGGTAAGTGGCTTTGGATTCTGGTCGCGAGGATCTTAGTAAGGAGTTTGAGATCAACATTCAGCAGTGAGATAGGGCGGTAGCTTCCACAATGGCTCGGGTCTTTCCCCTCCTTATGGATTACCGCTATCTGTGCTTGCAACGTTGATGTGTGTAGTCTCGTCCCTGTGCCTAGGTTGTTAAATAGAGAGATCAGATGGGGGCTCAGGGATGGGAAGAGTGCTTTGTAGTATGCCACGGTTAACCCATCTGGGCCCGGGGCTTTTCCCTGTTTGGTGCTGCTCACAGCCAGTTGTAGTTCGGTTAAGGTGATAGGTCCCTCAAGTAGGTTCCTAACGTCCGGGGGTAAAGTCGGCATAGCCGAGGAGTTTAAGTATTCCCTGGAAGGATCTGTCTCGGTATTTAGAGGGGTAGTGGGTAGATTATACAATGTATTGTAGAAGTCCCTAAACTCCCGGGAGATCAATTGTGGAACCGATACCTTCCGTCCCTCTCGATTAACCACGTGTGGTATGTATGACGCGCTGCTTTGTGTACGCAGGGAGCGGGCCAGCATCTTCCCACACTTGTTTCCCGACTCATATACCTTTCGTCTGCAGACTTGAATGGCCGCCTTAGCTTTATAAGTAAGAATGTCTGTAATTCGCCTCCGCGTGGTGTCTAGTTCTATGCCCAGTTGTCTCGTCGGTGTCTGTTTGTGTTGTAATTCCAAGGTCTGTAGTGTGGCTAGCAAAGTAGTCAGTCGTTCCGTTCTCACTCTCTTTAGCCTGGCTCCGTGTTTGATAAGGATACCTCGCACGACCGCCTTGTGGGCTTCCCACACTACTTCAGGTTTACTATCTGGGGTGGTGTTGTCCGCAAAGTAGTGTCTCAGTTCCTTAACCACGTCTGCTAAGATGTCGGGGTCCTGCAGTAGGGATTCGTTTAGTCTCCAGGGGTGCCTCCGTTCGGAGCCATGCTCCGATAGGGCGTAAGTCAGGGTAATCGGGGCGTGATCTGACCAGGTGATCGACCCTATCCCGACATCCCTGACCGCACTCAGGTTTCTGTGTTGTACTAAGAAGTAGTCAATGCGGGAGTAAACCTGGTGAGGTCTAGAAAAGAAAGTGAAGTCTCTTTCCCCTGGGTGAAACAGTCGCCACGTATCTACCAGTTGAGAAGTATGGAGTGTCGTCTGAATGTGACTGCGGGTTTTTGCGGACATCGAGGACAGTCCAGTGGACGTGTCGTCCCGTGGAGACAGAGGAATATTAAGGTCGCCCCCTACTATTAAGTGTCCGGTGGTGAAACGCATCAGACGTTGGAGTTGTCGCGCCAGGAAATTATCCTGGTGGTCATTTGGGGCGTAGAGGTTTGCTAGGGTGAGCTCTGTCGTGCCAATACGGCCCTTTATAAACAAAAAGCGACCCCCAGGGTCTCTTTGTACGTCCCCCAAGGTCCAAGGTACTCCGGCCGCTATGAGCACCGAAACACCTCTGGACTTCGCCTCCGAGTAGGAGGAGTGGTAGACCGTGGGGTAGTACCTGTTCTTCAAGATTGGGAGCCTGTCTTCCCTGAAATGCGTCTCTTGTACAAAAACAATGTCAGCTTTCTGGCTACGGATGTCATGCAGCAACATTTTGCGTTTTTCAGGAGTATTCAGGCCTTTGGCGTTTAATGACATAATCTTTAGTGTATCCATGTTCGCGGGTGAGGGGTGGGAAGGAAATATTTAATTAGGTAGAAGGGGGTATTGTGCGGGTCAGTGTGGGCCAAGGGTCAAGAATTATAGGAATATTTACAGAGGAAAGTCTAAGAGACGTGGGTCCTCGTCTAACGTGGAGGGGGCCCACGGGGGAAGACCAGCACCAGGTGGTGAGGTCGAGAGGAGAATCTAAATTAGCCTAAAACGGCTAGAACGCTCACCAGAGGTAGGCTGGTAAATGAGCGCAGGCCTATGTGGGTAGGTGGATAGACAAAGCCGGTGGTGGGAGCCCCCGGCCTCATCAATCCCCCCCCCCAGCCATATCAGATGTCTGAGTATAATAACAGTAGTGCAATCTATGGCAATGTATTGTCAATACGAGAGTTATAAAAGAAAGGAACAAATAAACAAAAGGAACATATAAGGCAAGAAACACAGCATAAAACACGGGTGATAGAGCCTCAACTTAGACATGCGCACTCCTAAGAATTGCTGTAACAGGTAAATTAGTGGTCTAAACCGGTACAATATAGGTAGATCTGAAAGGTGGAACAATCCCAGTTCCCTCAGTGGCACCGTCCCAAGCAGCCAGCGGTCCTCCCTCCTCCCAAACATATTAACACAGTCCCCATTCATCAACCCCGGTCAGGGGGTCACCCACGACCCGATATTTCTTCCATAGTGTGCACCCCTAGCCATAGGACCGCTCCCACCCCCCAGCCCGCACCACATCCCATCCCATGTTCCCAGCAGTCAACATAGGACAGTCTCTGTGTGGGATGCATCACCATCTGGGTCTCTCCATCGTCCGACACCACTAGACAGTCATGAGCGGTTGGGGGGAGGGAAGTACCAGTGAAAGATAGATCATTCTTCCCTTTCGTAATGACACCATCCTGCCTGGTGCCCACACACAACGTCGGCAGGTCATGTAGGAGGGGAAGGGAGGATGATGACATGTGTTCTGCCCACGGGGGAGCAGGGCGCGCTCTAACAGCGCGGAGGCCCAATAAATCACGTCCTGAGGACCAGCTCGGGTAATAATCCACAGTACAGGGTCCCCTCACCCCTGGGTGATAGTAAAATCATATGAAGCGGAAGCTCCCCCGCGGGCAGGGGGGGGGGGGGGGTCCGCAAGACGTCGCAGCCTCGGGCCCCTAGTAGTAGGCGGTTGGGTGGGTCCGGGCTGGGTAAGCAGGGGGTGGACCGGGGGTGGCTGTGCGGGGACGGGGGACCCTGATCCCGCAACACGGGGAGAGGAAAGGAGCATCAGGGTCTCCTGGGATCCGGGTCAAACTGCGGGGAGTCAGGGCGCGCCCTAACAGCGCGGGAGCCCAGAGAGGTACACACGGGGGTCGGGCGGGGGGCCATGAAGCAGAACGAGCTATCTCGTCCCCCTAGGGTTCCTGTTCGGGTTTCAAGCAACATGCATGAAGGGGGGGCCAGCGCTGTATGAACCGACAGCAGTCCAGGATCCACATAGGGACATGGCACAGTGGTTCCCTGAGTGTGGCATCGATAAAAGGGGTAAACAAGGGGGGCGGGGGGAGGTATCTCCGCTGGTGTAGTAGAGGGAGGGCAGTCTACGGGGGCTCGGGGATTATGGCCTACGGCCTACTCACGGTGTTGTTCACCACCCGATGGCGCGCGGCGCCTCCTCTGTCCTCGACCCCGTTGACGAGCATCCATCCCGGGCCTGAACCTCGAGGGGCCCCCTCGGCCGGAGGTGCGAGGCAGGAGTTGCAGCCAGTCCGGGACGGGAATCCGGTCTGTGTCCAGGAATTGAAAGAGGCCTGGGAGGTCAGCCGGCGTCTGAACGGTGAAGGCAGCTCCTTCCTTCCTAAAGGTGACAGCGAGCGGGTAGCCCCACCTGTATGTGCAGCCCTGTTGTTTCGCCAGATCTAGGATGGGTTTTAACATCGCCCGTCGGCGCAGTGTCGCTCGCGATAGATCTGGCAGTATCTTGATCGGAGATCCTTTCAGTAGCACCTCTCCGCGCTCCCACGCTCCTCTGATGATGCGCTCCTTCTGGGTGTAACGGAGTAGCCGACATACTACATCTCGAGGTCTATCTGGGTCGTCTGACTTCGGGCCTAGTGCGCGGTGAGCGCGGTCCACCTCCACCAGTTCCTCCGGGTCTCCCAGCACGTCACGAAACAATTGTAGCAGCGATCCGTCCAGGGCATCGGGCTCCACCGATTCCGGTATCCCCCGAAGACGCAAATTATTGCGTCTGCTTCTATCTTCAACCTCCTCGAGGTGTAGTTGAAGTGTGACCGCCGCTTCCCTGTGGAGGTCTCTATCGCGCTCCAGGCCGGACACCCGCTGCTCTAAGGTTGCCAGGGAGCTCTCGCCTGTGGATACCCTGTCCGTTAGCGTGGACACCTCTGCTCTCACCTCCTGGAAATCTCGTCGGTGCGTCTCCTCTAGTTTTAATATGAGAGACTCTATATCCGAACGGGTCGGAAGGGCCTGTAGGAGCGCCCGTATCTCACGTTCCGCTGGTGTGCCCCCCGATTCTGCAGTGGAGGTGGACATGGTCGGGTGTGCATCTGCTGACTCCGATGCGATGATATCCTCCGACATGTCGTCTGGGTGGTAGAGCCAGGCCGCTTGGTCCGGGTCGTCTCTCAGGCCGCCATGCAGGTTGCCACGTGGCGCCGCCACTCTTGCTCCCGGGGAGATTGGCTCTTGAGGGTGGAAATAGTGGTGTAGGTTGCCGGTTTTCACACCTGAGCGGGTCAGTCGGGTTGTTCCTCTAGATTTATTCCTTTTGGCAGATTGCATGCCTGTTTTTTCAGGTTTTAGGCCGGTAGAAGGGAGGACAAGGCCGGGAGCTCCAGAGATTTGCTTCCTCACTCAGCCATGTCCAGGCCACGCCCCCACGATCAGTTTTTTAACCGATGGTGTGTAGGCACATCAGACCATCAGTCAGCTTCATCGGTTAACCTATGACAACGGTCGGACCGTTCTCATCTGATGGACTAATTGTGTGTACGCGGCCTTAGGCATTTACCAGACATGCTAAAGATATAATTTTCTATAACTGTAGGTATTTATCTAAAAATCCAAACATATTTTAGAGAGAAATACAATGGAACCTTGGATTATGAGCATAATCCGTTCCAGGAGAATTCTCGTAATCCAAACCACTCGCATATCAAAGCGAGTTTCCCCATAGAAGTCAATGGAAATTAAAATAATTTGTTCCGCATTGACTTCAATGGCATGCAATACTGCATGTGGCCAGAGGTGGGGGGTGCCAGAGAGCCTCGTAAATGTTTGGGGACAGCACGTCTGACCTCGGAAGCCCGCGGAAAGTAGGGAATGAAGTATTTGCAAGTATTTCTGAACGGCTCTGATCGCCGCCAGCGTCCCGCACCTCAGGCCAAATGCGGTACTACACACCCCATTAGCTTGAATTCTGCTCATTTTGCGAAACAACACTCACAAACCGAGTCAGAATAAAAAAAAAAAAAGTTGCTCGTCTTTCAAAATGCTTGTTAACCACGTTACTTGTAAACCAAGGTTCCACTGTATAGAGGAATATTCAACTGATATTCTGAAAAGAGTGGAGCATCCTTCTGTTAAATTCATTTGTAGACAAAAAGGTACCGCGTAAAGCTGCATCTGTCGAACAGATCTTAAAGCGGATGTCCCCCTGAATTTTTTTTTTAAAAGCCAGCAGCTACAAATACTGCAGCTGCTGACTTTTAATATTAGGACACTTACCTGCCCTGGAGTCCAGCGCTGTCTGCAGCAGAGGATGAGCGATCGCTCGTCACTCTGCTGCTTTCCCCTCCATCCACGTTGAGGGAACCAGGAAGTGAAGCGCTCCGGCTTCACTGCCCGGTTCCCTACGGCGCATGCGTGAGTCGTGCTGCGCCCGCTGATTGGCTCCCGCTGTGTGCTGGGAGCCAAGTGTTCCCAGCACACAACGGGGGACGGACGGGATGTGAAGAAATACCCATCTTTTACCCGAGACTGTGTGGCCGGAAGTGGGTGCAAATACCTGTCCGATCAGTGGAAGTTCACTTTAGGGTGGAGCTCCGCTTTAACATATCACAATCTCATTGTACAATCTCCTTAATATTTACCATTGAGTAAGTGTAAAATGAGGGCCTACCTAATCAATATATTTTATACACAATCAGGCAGGACCATTAAATAGTTGCTGTTAAAAGTAAAGCAGATTGTATTATTTAGACTACAATATTTGGGTGGCCCCCAGAAATAAACAATTACACTAATATGATTTACTCACACACAAAAAAGGATAGCTTCACTCCTGACAATAACACATAAGGAAATTATGCCCAAAATCACTATACATTCCCTCTTAAAGTGGATGTAAACCCGATTCATGAGATTTGAGCTGGGCACATATATCTGCAGTGTATTCTTATCTCTCTTCAAAGTGTGGCTTTTCCTGCTCTGTTCTTCTGTTAACCACTTCAATACCAGCCATAGGGGATTTACGTCTTATGCAACCCCTCGCCGATGAGACTGGACGTTGCACAACGTCCTGTCTTCACGGCGTTCTAGGGAGCGCGCCTTGTGCCGCCGTGCGCCAGCGGCAACGCTCACTAACCCACGCGGGTGCCCGACAGCCGCGATTGCCGTCGGGCACCCGCGATTATCGGCAATCACGGCAGGAATGTGGATCTGTGTGTGTCAGCGGTGAGGAGACTGATGTGTGTTCCCAGTACAGAGGAACACACATCGATCTCCTCCCCCTGTGAGTCCCCCTCCCCCTACAGTTAGAACATACTTTAGGAAACATTTTAACCCCTTCAGCGCCCCCTAGTGTTAACCCCTTCCCTGCCAGTCACATTTACACAGTAATCAGTGCAGTTTTATAGCACTAATCGCTCTGTAAATGTGAATGGTCCCAAAAACATGTCAAAAGTGTCCGATATGTTCGCCGCAATGTCACGGTCACAAAAAAAAACGTAGATCGCCGCCATTACTAGTAAAAAATAAAAATGCCATAAATCTATCACCTATTTTGTAGACGCTATAACTTTTGCGCAAACCAATCAATATACGATTATTGCGGTTTTTTTACCAAAAATACGTAGAAGAATACGTATCGGTCTAAACTGAGGAAAAAAAAAAGTTTAAAAAGTAAAAAATATTGTGTTTTTTTTAAAATTGTCGCTCTTCTTTTGTTTTATAGCGCAAAAAATAAAAACCGCAGAGATGATCAAATACCACTAAAAGAAAGCTCTATTTGTGGGGAAAAAAACATAAAGATTTAATTTGGGTACAGTGTTGCATGACCGCGCAATTGTCATTCAAAGTGCAACAGCGCTGAAAACTAAAAATTGGTCTGGGCAGGAAGGGGGTGAAAATGCCCTGTATGGAAGGGGTTATAAGCATAACTTCTGACAAGTTCAACCAGCCTGAATTTTGTGTCAGGGTGGGTGCTATAAATAGATTAGCAGAAAGCTGCTCTACTCACAGAACAGCTCTAAAAGTGTCTGCCTATGTGGAGGAGGATGTGTACCTTACCTCCAATCAGCTGTCTCCCAGTGTAATCCAACACTACACTGTTACTGCTGAATGAGGAAGTGAAAATTCTAACATGATGTGCACTTTCTAAACAGTATATAAAGCTGAAGACAGTATATGTGAGGGTTTACACCCACTTTAAGTATGATAACTGGAATACGCACTGATATGAAATACAATCTGCCAGGTAGGAAGAATAACCATAATGTGAATATGGCTGTAATTACTCCAGACTTGGCTTGATCAATATGAGATGAATAGGTAAAGTGACTATTGCCTTAAGCCACCAATTAAATTTAAGGCTTTGGGTTTCAAATATCAGCACAAAAGAATCTGGTGGTTACAAATAACAGACAGACATTTAAGTTTATTAAAATTGTTACCAATGGCATCCAAAATCCAGCCGACTGTGCCATCCCCACCACACACCAAAATGCGATAGCTGGGAACATCCCGGAAAAAGTTGAGCCTAGTAATGAATTAGAAGGAAAGAACCGTGATTACCATAGACAACGGACCAATATTTTTGGGCAGTCATTCCCAAAATTACTTTGTACATTGACTCAAATGTTCTTACCCAGGTGATGGGCCACACTTCACTAGGTTATAAACTTGACGGGGGTTTAACAGATACTGGAACTTGCGAAGCACTCTATAGAAAATGTGTGAAAGTGAACAATGAAGAAGCATACCAGCAGTTTAAAACGGTCATTAAATGTAATATAAAACCGTATGTAATATAAAAGCTTCTCTTCGGGCCTCGATAGTTTAAAAAAACTATTAGATAAGCATCTGAACGACTGCAACAAACAGGGATATACAATGTAATACTGACATACGCACTGACATCTCAGCATGAATGTCGCACCACTTCCTTAAACAAAATCTCTCTACTAATCTCTCTACTAATATTCCCCCACGCCCGTGCCCCCCTCCATGACTTTTCCATCAAAATCAACAATGCAACCATCAGTCCCTCCCCTCATGCCAGGGTACTGGGTGTAATCCTAGACTCTGACTTGTCATTTCAGCCTTAGGTCTAATCGTTGTGAAAAGTTGGTAGAATTCACCTCCGTAACATCTCTAAAAACTGCCCCTTTATAACAAATGAAACCACCAAGCTTCTCATTCACTCCTTTTGTTATCTCTTGCCTTGACTATTGCAACTCTCTTCTCATTGGCCTGCCTCTCCATAGGCTATCCACTCTTCAGTCGATCATGAATGCTCCTGCCAGACTTATCCACCTTACTAACTGCTCGGTGACTGCCAACCCTCTCCTCCAATCCCTACACTGGCTCCCGATCACCGAGCGAATTAAATTCAAAATACTAACCACAACTTACAAAGCCATCCACAACTCTGCCCCTGAGCTACATCACCAAGCTTGTCTCCAAACATATCCCAAACTGTCCTCTCCCCTCTTCTCAACACCTTCTACTGTAAAGCTCTCTTGTCTCCTCCTCCCATGCCCGTCTCCAGGATTACTCCCATCCTCTGTAACTCACTACCTCAACCTGTCAGGCTATCCCCTACTCTTACTACCTTCAGACAATCCCTGAAAACTAATGTCTTCAGGGAAGCCTATCACGTCTCCAACTAATCTTTTACCACTTCCATCAGATCATTCCACACAGTTACAACCTTTTGTACCACCTGCCCCACCCTATTAGATTGTAAGCTCCTCTGAGCAGGGCCCTCTTAATCCTCTTGTATTTTATTTTATTATAACTGTATTGTCTCCCTTTTATATTGTAAAGCACTGCGTAAACTGTTGGCGCTATATAAATCCTGTATAATAATAGTATAATCACACAGGTTGGACTTGATGGACTTGTGTCTTTTTTCAACCTTACCTACTATGAAACATATTATAATTAAAACAATCATACATGAGGGAACATCAAAATACGGGAGAAAACGTATAGCTTTTATATTTGTGGCAGCCAGAATCTCCATTGCCAAGTCTTGGAGGTCCCCCGCTGTTCCCTTTTGTCTGCTGAAGTCTAAACTGTCGTGGATTATGGTGAACGAGAGGATGTCGGCCATTTTGAATGATAGGGTGGCGGGTTTGATGGGGTGTGGGACCCTTGGATCACCTATCTCACCACTGTACATTGATTTATGTCAACGAAAGGGCTTTTCATACTCTGATATCCCCCTCTTATCGACCGGGGTAGGGATGAACCATCCCCCTTTTTCCTTCCTCTCTCTTACTCTTTCCCTTTCTCTCCCCTTTTTATCTTTCCTACTTTTCTCTCCTCCCCTTCTTCTGCATTTATACGGCTGTTCCCCATGGTTACCACACTGAATCAGCTTACTTGATTGTTATCTGTTGGCCCTTCGGGTCTAGATAGTGCTTCGAATGACAGACCCTGAGCTGGGTCTAAGCTATCCGTTCTGATAGATAATTGCAGTAGGAGCACTCAAAGTTGTGTTAATAATATGTTCCCTTTATTTTTTTATTTATTTTTTGACCTGCAAAAATTTGTATCTGTGTTAGTCCTCCAAATGGTGGATATGATCGTTTTTCCCCCTCTCCCCCTCTCTTTTTTTTTTCCTGTATACCCCACTTTATTTTGTATTTTGAAAAACGTAATAAAAATATTGGAAACGAAAACAATCATACATTTTGAAATTAAACAAACTAAACCAAGCCCAAAACAAAGCAAAACAATTATGGAGTATATGGGGTCCATATCGGATTGGCTCTGCCCATCACCGTTAATGGAAGCTTACACCATTTATCCGCAAATTTAATTAATAATGGTTTAAAGATTTTTTTTTTAGCTAAATAGCTTCCTTTAGTGACCCTTTAATACATTTCAGGATACCTCTACACCCAAATATTTCACTGTATGCTTGATTTTTATTTGTGAAGCTATATTTGGCAAGGTTAGATCATCTAGTGAAAGCAGTATCGATTTCTCCCAATTAATCCGAAAGCTCAAGATGCAAGTCCCAATGCAGAAATGAGGCCCATAAGTTCTAATAATGAATTTGAGGTATCCTCCAAGAAAAAAAAGGGCATCATCTGCATAGAGGGCTATTTTGTCCTCTCTACCTGCTCGGCGAAACCCCCAAATTCCAGCTGATTGTCTAAATGCAAGAGCCAAAGGCTCCATACCCATGGCAAACAAAAGTAGACACAGGGGGCAGACTTGTCTAGTTCCTCTCAACAGTAAAAAGGAGGAGGATAATGTGTTGTTTATTCCTGGATCTACACCAAAGGCAGCTAGTACAGCCCATAAATACTCCCACTCCACCATATCAAAAGCTTTCTGTACATCCAAACACAATATTGCTCTTGTGCCTACCTTATCCATAGCTAATTGCATATGTCAAAAAAGTCTACGGATATTTATCGATGCTGCTCTAAAAATTCTCTTTTTTGTTGGTTGCATATTAGGCATATATACTCCCCCCCTCCCCCCCCAAGTACTCGCCGGTAACAATTACTGATACTTAGACTGAGTTCACATATGTCCGGGGCCGGTTCGAGCACGATTTCGAGCCATGAGTGCTTGTGACTTTGTTCACCGATTCAGGTGCAATTCAGTGTATGACATTGTAAATCGCACTTGAACCAGGCTCAAAATCATACTAGACTCTTCTTGAAATTACACTGCGACCGACCCACAGTGCAATTTTAAAAAGAGTCAGGTACGATTTTCTGCTAAATGAAATTGCACCAGACTCATGAAGGTATAGGTTTTAGTATCAGAGCATTTGCACGAGTACAAGTACAAGTAATGCTAATATACTATACTAATGCTAGTAAATGAAGCCTTAATACAAATGTAAACAAAATCTTTAATATTACATACATTCACACACTACTCACAGTCCTGTCCTTTACAGGCCTAAGTTGAAGCAAAACTTAATTGCAAAAGTAAAAATTTGTGAGCAGGCAGGCTTTTTATTGCAGAGGAGACACACTATATACTGTATTTTTTGCAAATAATGCATTCCTACCTGCCTGTTCACGGAGCTGTAAAGGTAAAAATGCTAAGGGATGAATAAAGTTACATCATCCTGGCATAGGGCAGTCAAGCACCATGTGTAAGTTTTGTGTAGGGGCTGCCTAAAATGGCAGTGTCTGCGCCTAGCTATTGGCCTCCATACGTAAGCCAGCATCTTAGGAGAAAGGGGAGGAGATCACATTCTACCCAATAACTGAAGACACTGGTATTTCCCGATGGCTCCAATTAGGCAAGAGAGTGTGAAAAAAGTGAAAGCTGAGCATGGTGGCAACAAATGGGAAAAGTGAAACAGTTTCTTTAGACTCAGACATAATGACCAATGACTATAAAATGGAAGAATACTACCAAACAGCACAGACTGATTGTAATATAAAATCTTTGTCACCATGTGTGACCTAAAGTTTTTGTTAGATTCTGAAATAATTAAAATAATTGAATCATCCAAGATATTATTTACAGTCTTGTCACATGAAAAAAAAATTGAGTTTCTTGCTACATCTTACCATTATGATGACTCACCTTTCACCCTGCTTTCCTCCACTTTTTGGGTTGACAAAGATAAGTAGTGGGTGTGTATCTAGTATTGGGGCGATCTGAAAATACAATGATACATGCACCAGAACAGGAATTTAGAAATCCAGGCATACACATGTGTACTTTATGAACACAGAGAGAGCAAAGCAGAGGTCTTGGTCTTTTAAAGTAGAT
This sequence comes from Rana kukunoris, assembly GCA_029574335.1. Taxonomy (NCBI): domain Eukaryota; kingdom Metazoa; phylum Chordata; class Amphibia; order Anura; family Ranidae; genus Rana; species Rana kukunoris. The sequence continues at coordinate 144,958,252 of CM056050.1, read as the reverse complement.
CTGTAGGCAAAACATTTTTTTTTTTCATTTTGGATAGAGTATAACCCGTCAGATAATTTTTTCCCACTATTTGTGTTCCATTTGGGAGATTTCCATTCACTTCCTGACACATAGCCAAACAGGAAGTGAGAGAAATTCCCAGCAAATTAAGAGAATTACTTGGGGACCTCTAGGTCACAAGAACTAGTGTTCCCATTGGAAGATTTCTCCCCTATTACCTTTCTAGGGACAACCCAAAATGTGTGATTTTATTTTACTTTCACTTTCAATGATAATGGTAAACAGGACAAAAAATGGAGAGGGTGAATCTCCTTAAAGTGGGCAATAGACAGCAATAAAAACTGACAAGTCTTCCACCCTGTCCAAAGCTAAAAATAAAGTTTTGCCTTTAGTTATAGTTTAGGTATAACCAGCGATGATGTGTCCTACTATATAAGAAAAATAGGCAAAGGTTTTCTGTAATAATAACATTATTTAACGTTTTGCTATATTTAAATAAATCAGAAAACCTTTAAACAGCTTTCTAGTTATGTGAATTTTGAAACAGTTCGTTAAAGTGATACTAAACACACACTGTTTAGTTTACATTGTCCTTTCTATTTCTGTATATGGATGATGGCACTGTAATTCTTGTAATTATAAAAAAATATAGAAGTACCTTTTTCCTAATAGATATACAGCCGTCACATGACCCAGCTATTTCCCAGCCTGCCTGCACTGAAACATAAGCAGGAGGAGCTTCTAGTCCTCTGCTGCTGGTCACATGTCCAAAGTAAATAAAAATACATAAAAAAACAGCCTTTAAAATACAGAGTAAAAAAAGTAATTAATATCAATAAACTGTTTTAAATTGTTATACAAATATAAATTTGAAATCACATCTTTATTATTTTTTGCCAATAACAAGGTGTGGGCAGATTTCTTCCAGTCACAGGCTGTCCAGCCCCTCCAGCCGGTGTCTTAGAATAAGAGGGAGGTGAAGTCTCCATCAGTCTACATGGAATATCCTGCCCCCATTGTGTTTCGATGGTTTAAGGGCACCGAGGATGAGGGAGTGGGCTGTCATTTATCACTGTGTATACGCCCACATATGTGACTCTATAGTTACATGGGCTGCACAGATGTAATGGGGAGGAAATGCTGAGCATATAAACTCACTGGAAACTGAATATGTGCAGAGGTACTCTGTAAAATACCCAACTGAATTGGAGACACGTACAGAAGGGGGAGTAGAGAACAGCAGGATCAACCAGGTTTTTTTCCACAATACAGAATACGAATCCCATAGTGAGTATGAACAGCATGTAATACACCATTTATTGTTAGTTTTTTATGATGTGGGTTTAGTGACACTTTAAGGAAGGCAGGTACTATATAAACTCTGCTAAGACCAATCTACATCTAAAAGAACAGCATGACCTCAGTGTAATTTTAGGAACACGACAACCCCTCTGAAAAGGAAAAAAAAAACATTAAGTGATTTTGGGTTAACTATGCTGGTCATACACATTTTTCAAATTGATTATTTAAAATAATTTATTTAATTTTAACCAGCTTTTAATCACACTAATAACTTCATAGATCAAAGCCACGTTCCACCAGCATATTTAAGGTGTTAGAATGTATGGATATGGTCAGCCATTTTTGTGATTATAAGATGGTTGGAAATGCCTGAAGACTGTTACATGTACGATCACCATAACAGTTATACACATAAGTAATGATGATGTAATAATGGGGAAAGACACTGACACAGCATAGCTGACACAGAAATGTTACAATCATATTTAGCCCACTTTAAACAGAGTTCCACCCAAAATGGGGAGTTCTGCTTTAAGCACTCCCCAACCGGGAGTGGTACACCGTCTTCCCCTCCCTCCCTGCACTGTGCTGAGACACGTCACAGGTCCCAGAGTACTGCCGGACCATTCAGCAGGTGCAGTCCGACTCACGCACCCGGCTGTGAAACTGCAACATGTCATCATCGGGTGCCCACAGTTAAAATGGCGGTGCGGAGGAGAGGGAGAGGAGCGACCGTTAAGGTGAACACATCGCTGGATCGTGGGACATGTGAGGGTGTGTTTATTAAAAGTCAGCAGCTACACTTTTTGTAGCTGCTGACTTTTAATAAACACAAAAACGACTGGAGCTCCGCTTTAATGAGTTACTTAGTAATCTATGCAGTCCATGGATTCTATGCCATAATATTAATCCAGTCTGATTTGAAAAATATCTATTTATGCTCCTTCCATACTTATAGGCCATTCACACATGCAGTGAAGCCTGCCCCAAATGCTTCTGATATTTTTTACAGCTGCAGCCTGTCTTCGCTAGGGACAGACCAACCATTAGGATACGTGTCCCCTACCAGTGCAGGAGCAAGCACCATCCTTTTCCTGAGCGCTGCATGGTGTTTGTGGGCCGCATAGAGTACTTTTTAACCACTTTCCAACTGTGCACCTACACCCCCTTCCTGCCCAGACGAAATTTTAGCTTCCGGCACCGGGTCTCTTTAACTGACAATTGCGCGGTCGTGCGACGTGGCTCCCAAACAAAATTGACGTTCTTTTTTTCCCACAAATAGAGCTTTCTTTTGGTGGTATTTGATCGCCCGTGCGGTTTTTATTTTTTGGGCTATAAACAAAAAAGAACGTAAATTTTGAAAAAAAAAATTATTTTTTGCTTTTTGCTATAATAAATATCCCATTTAAAAAAAAAAAAAAAAAAAGGCCGATACGTATTCTTCTACATATTTTTGGTATAAAAAAAAAAAAAAAAAAATCGCAATAACCGTATAGTGACTGGTTTGCGCAAAAGTTATATTGCCTACAAAATAGGGGACACAATTATGATTTTTTTTTTTTACTAGTAATGTTGGCGATCTGCGATTTTTTTCGGGACTGCGACATTATAGCGGACACATCGGACACTTTTGACACATTTATGGGACCATTCACATTTATACAGTGAACAATGCTATAAATATGCATTGATTACTGTATAAATGTGACTGTCAGGGAAGGGGTTAACCACTAGGGGGTGGGGAAGGGGTTAAATGTGTGTCCTAAGTAGTGTTCTAACTGTAGGGGGAGGGGGGTGACTGGGGGAGGTGACCGATTGTGTCCCTATGTACAAGGGACACAGATCGGTCTCCTCTCTCCCTGACAGGACATGGAGCTCTGTGTTTACACACAGAGCTTCACATCCCTGCTCAGTTACTGGGCAATCACGTCTGACGTCCTGTCAGAACAATAGAGCATTCTGCCCGTCGTCATTTGACGGCGGACGGGTGTTAAGTGGTTAAAGGTGAACTAACCCTATACATAAACATTACATTTTTTTATTACGCGCCTTTATCCTTTAAGCCCTCCCTCCTTCTCATGATGAACATTCCTCTAACAAGTCAAAATTAGCTAAACCATGTGAGGCCTGTCTGACGCTGACACCTTTTCTCTATATTTTTCTGGCCTGCCAGCGCACATTTGCACTATGGATTCCATTAATTTCTGTGACAGGCCTGTCAACATTTCTGCACAGGCCTTCTATTGAAATTATTAGTGTAAACTGGCAGCTACAATTCTGCAACCAATAGGATTGGTTGCTGAGAATTTTGAAGGACAAACAGAAATATTTAATACGTGACATCAATGATACATACATTTTGAGGCTTTATGTACACAGGACGTTGTTTAACCTCTCCTGAATGATTTTTGAAAAAAAAAAATGTTTTTTTTTTTTAAAACGACTGTAAACGAAACGCTGCTAAATGCGAGTTACCACGTTTAACAGCATTTACAAGCGGTTACAGGCATTTGCCGTTTCCGTCTGAACCCATTTTTTTGCATTAAATAAAAGGCTTTTAAACCTAACTGCCTAGAAATAATTATAAACGACCCTGTGTACATGTACAGATAAGATAACAGAGGAGAGTTCAGGGGCAGCTGAAAGAAATGCCCAACTGCTCCTAAACTTCTGTTTACCAACAGCAGTGTACATGAGACCTAAGTTACTGCACTTTGCACACTGGCCTTTGCTTCACTCAGTGGGTGGGTAGCAAATGTTAGCCTGTAAAGTATACGGTGGTACAGATCAGGAGTGCAGTAAGGCACAATGTATATAATATTCAGATTGAAGGTGATTCTCACTCGAAGTGCTTGTCCTTCTGCAGTGCTGAATATCTGGGATGTTTCCTCTGAGGAAGCTATAAGGTTCTTCTGACTGTTTTGTCGTTCCTGAAAATGTAAGAGAAAAACGGTGAGAAATTTCATGCACATAAAAAAATATGTAGCTTACTAGAGGGAATTTTACGTTTAACAAGAAGTAATATGTTGCACATAAAAAACAATCATCAGCTACTTGCAATTTCTAGCCAGCAATCCATAAATGACTGCTGTAATATGACTGGTTCCTATATACATATCTAGTGCTGGTTGGACACTAAGGGCAAAAACCTCCAATATTACGTTACTCCATTTTTTTTAGACCTTAGCTTAGAAGACAGAGGCAGTATATGAGAAATAATAAAAATAAAAATAATAATAATTTAAGTAAAGTACTGGGAGTAATGCCGCGTACACACGATCACTTTTCAGCATGTAGAAAAAAAACAAAGTTTTTCCAACTTCATCAATAAAAACGACGTTGCCCACACACCATCGTTTAAAAAAAATGATGAGCAAAGCGCGGTGATGTACAACACGTACAATGGCACTCTAAAGGGGAAGTTCAATTCAAACTCCCGTCTCATAACTTCTGAGCATGTGCGGGTTTAAAACGTCGTTTTTAACATCGTTTTAGCCCACACACGATCATTATTTACAACCCGAAAAATGACATTTTTAAAAACAACGTTAAAAAATGCAGCTTGCTCAAATTTTTTTTTTTTGTCATTTTTCAGAAGATGAAAAACGATGTGAAGCCCACACACGATCATTTTAAATGACGTTTTAAAAAACTTTGTTTTTTTTCATGCCGAAAAGTGATCGCGTGTATGCGGCACAAGAGGTCTATAACACTGATGTCACAGTGACAAATCATGAATACTTGCCGGTTTATTTACCAAGGCAGTGCAAATGACAGTAACTTCATGTAACATGCAGACAATCTGGATTTCAATTTTCTGCAGTCAGATCTCCAGACAAACCTAAGTATAGGTCCCTTTAAAGTCCAATGATGAAATGGGAAAACACTGTCATGCAAATAGCTAGTGAGGCAGAACTGAACTATGTTCAGGACCCAACGGATGTTACAGAAAGGAAATGGTTGGAGGCTCAAGCTTTGTATCAACAGGTCTCTCTAAATGCTGCTAAAAATAAGATGTTCTTTATGCAACAAAACTATTTCAATGAAGGGGAAAACACGGATATCTTCTGGCAATAATAGCGAGGGCATAACAGGGCACGACGCAAATCGTTGCCATTCAAACTCCACTTAGAGACACAGTTGATGGGCAGGATCATGTTGCCTCGGTATTCACTGACTTTTTCAGGGAGGTATACACTTCTAAAGTAAATCCCACTGAGGAGGTACTCTCCTGCTTTCTGGAGCAGTGTGCTTTGCCTATGGCCACGGCCCAGGAGGTGGAGATGCTCACTGCGCCGCTCAAATTAGAGGAACTCTCAATGGCTGTGTCACAAATGGTGAATGGAAAAGCCCCTGGCACTGATGGGTTGTCAATCGAAACTTACAAGCGATATGGTGGGGCCCTATTGTGGGGTCTACTAGAAGTGTTAAATGAATCTTTTAAAACTGGCCGCCTCCCGGCCTCTATGGGGGAGGCTGTGGTAGTGGTGCTTCCTACGCCAGGTAAGGACCCCCTGCAACCTGACTCCTACAGCCAGGCCTATATCGTTGCTGAATTCCGATGTTAAGATACTGGCGAGGGTGTTGGCCACTAGATTGTCCACAGTTATTTCTAGGTTGGCCCATGTGGATCAATCTGGATTTATCTCTGCACGGTCCACAGCGTTAAATATCAGGAGGCTTTTCGTAAATATTCAGCTCCCAGTGGAAAATTCAGGAAATAGGGCGATTCTTTCCCTCAATGCTGCCAAAGCATTTGACAGCGTGGAATGGAACTATCTTTGGGCAGTGTTAACCACTTGGTTTCCCTGTCACGTCCAAAGACGTGAACCGCGCAAACCTGAGGCGCCGGGTTGACGTCTTTGGACGTGACAGCCTTTCCCCGCTCCCTGCGCGTCCCCGCGATCGCGCATCGGCAAAAAACTGTGTTGGCCGTGTCCCTTGGACACAGCCAATCACAGATCGTGCTGAATGGCCAATCACAGAGGCCATTCAGCACTCGATCCTGATGTCCAATGAGAGATGATCTCAATTGTAAACAAATGAGATCATCTCTCATCGCCGGCTTTCTCTCCTCACACACAGCGTGTGAGGAGAGAGAGTGAAAGTCAGTGAGTAAAAAAAAGTTAAAGTTTAATTAAAAACAGCGCCAGTGTCTCTGCCAGTGCCACCTGCCAGTGCAAACAGCCTGTGCCACCTGCCAGTGCCACCTGTCCCTGCCATCAGTGCCACCTGCCCCCAGTGCCATCTGCCCCTGCCATCAGTGCCATCTGCCCCTGCCATCAGTGCCATCTGCCCCTGCCATCAGTGCCATCTGCCCCTGCCATCAGTGCCACCTGCCCCTGCCATCAGTGCCACCTGCCATCTGCCGTAAGTGCCATCTGCCATCAGTGCAATCTGCCATCAGTGTCACCTGCCAGTGCAATCTACCATCAGTGCCACCTGCCTGTGCCATCTGCCTGTGCCACCTGCCATCAGTGCTATCTGCCAGTGCCACCTTGCCCGTGCCACCTGCCCGTGCCATCTGTCATCAGTGCCATCTGTCATCAGTGCCATCTGCCCGTGCCATCTGCCCGTGTCTTCGGTGCCATCTGCCATCCGTGCCATCTGCCCGTGCCAGCTGCCATTAGTGCTACCTGCAATTAGTGTAATTTGCCATCAGTGTCACCTGCCAGTGCAATCTCCCATCAGTGCCACCTGCCAGTGCAATCTACCATCAGTGCCATCTGCCTGTGCCATCTGCCTGTGCCACCTGCCATCAGTGCTATCTGCCCGTGCCACCTGCCCGTGCCATCTGCCATCTGTCATCAGTGCCATCTGTCATCAGTCCGTGCCATTTGCCGTCAGTGCCACCTGTCAGTGTCATTAGTGCCAACAATGGCTAAAAGATCCTTTTCGCTCGAGGAGGCATATGAAATTATGGCGGCTGACGAGAGCAACGGGGAGCTCTGCGATTCAGATTCCACTGAAAATTCCGACAATGAATCTGACATCACCTATGAGCCGATAGTCAGCAGTGGAGAAGAGACATCCGAGGAGGAGGACGAGGAGGAAGAAGAGGAGGACGAGGAAGAAGAAGAAGAGGAGGAGGAGGGTCCACCCGCCAGAAGAAGGCGTATTGCTAAGGAGGCAGTGCCATCCACCAGCACCGCTGTGCCATCCACCAGTACCGCAAGACCTCAGCAAGCAAGGTCACGTACCAGTGGGGTGTCACCTCAGTCCCAAAGGGTTAGGTCCCATGCCAGCCTTCCCTATTCCCTTCAGAACCCCCTGTGGCTTCCTTCTAATTCAGGAGAAGCCAACATTCCCCCCTTCACTGCCCAGCCAGGAGTCCAGGTGGACACAGAAAATTTTGCCCCGATTAATTTTTTTAATTTAATTTTCACCGACAACATGCTTGCCTCAATTGTTACCCAGTGCAATCTTTATGCAGAACAATTTATTTCCAGTAACCCCACATCCTATTATGCCCGTCCCTTCGAGTGGAGAGCCCTAACAGTGGAAGAGTTTAAAAATTTTTTGGGCCTCATATTCTGTATGGGACTAAACCACAAAAACCAGCTACGTGCCTATTGGTCAAACCGCCCCATCTACCACATGCCCATCTTTTCCTCAAAAATGCCCAGGACCAGATATCAATTGATAATGAGATTCCTACACTACAACGACAATACCCAGTGCCCTCCCCGAAATGACCCAAGTTTTGATAAACTTTATAAAATACGGCCACTACTAAATTATTTTTCCGAAATTTTCCCCCAGTTGTTTACCCCGGACCAACAAATATGTGTAGACGAATCCTTAGTAAAATTTTCTGGCAGGCTGGGCATAAAACAATTCATTCCCAGTAAAAGGGCCCGCTATGGGGTGAAGCTCTATAAGTTATGTGACCGAGCCACAGGTTATACGTATGCCTTCAACGTATACGAAGGAAAGGACAGCCAGCTACACCCCCCTAATTGTCCAGACTACGTAGGAACCAGCGGGAAAATTGTTTGGCAACTCCTGAACCCACTCCTGGAGAAAGGATACCACTTATATGTGGACAATTTCTACACAAGTTTGCCCCTGTTCCGAAACCTTTTCCACAAAAAAACCCCAGCATGCGGCACCGTGCGATCAAACCGGAAGGGCTTTCCTCAAAGTCTTGTCGTCAAAAAATTAGAAAAAGGGGAGACGGCGAGTTTACGTACAGAGGAAGTTCTGGCTGTGAAATGGAGGGACAAAAGGGATGTGTACGTGCTTTCTACCATCCACAACAACACATTCGTTGAGACCAGAACAAGGAATGGGCTAATCCAGAAACCGAAATGCATTTATGACTACAATAAATTCATGGGGGGTGTCGATTTGAACGACCAGATGCTGGAACCCTACCTTTCTACAAGAAGATCATACCAGTGGTATAAAAAAGTTTCAATTTATTTGTTTAATTTGGCCTCGTACAATACCTACGTAATATATCGGAAATCCACTCCAAGACCCAAACCCTACCTTTTCTACCTGGAGGAAATCACCACTGCCCTTTTATACCCCAGCAACCCACCAGAATACATTCGATCCGATGTGGTTAGCCGACTCAGCGAGCGCCACTTTCCAGATAAACTCCCTCCCAGACCAACAGGCCATAAATGCCAAAAAAGATGCAAGGTGTGCTCCAAAGCAGGAGTGAGAAGCGACACCATTTATTATTGTCCTAAATGCCCTTCCCAACCAGCCCTCTGCGTAGTTGGTTGTTTCGCCCGTTACCATACCTCACTAAATTATTAGTCACTTTCTGCCATTTACCTTCACACCCCTTATACCTCTGCTTATGACCCCGGCTTGTTATTTGACCACGATTCTGCCTACCGATTCTGTTTATACCTCTGCCTGATTTGGAACTGACCCTGGACTGTTATTTGACCATGCTTATGCCTACTGATTTTGTTTATACCTCTGCCTGATCTGGAACTGACCCTGGACTGTTTGACCATTCTTTTTGCCTGCCTCTTGGACTGATCTTTTACCCTGCCAGTGGACTAGTGGGATTCATAGCACAGGGGTCTCACATATGTGAGGGGCTCCAGAATTTGTTTTTCTGGATGAAGAAAACAATTGTTTTTGTTTTCTCATTCTAGATTAGGGTCTGGTTGCCCTGAGGCTTCAAAGAGATTTGGGTGGGAGAAGCCTCCACCCCTGTCCCCATTCTGTTCTGAACGAGGCCCTACTTCTGCCTGTAGGACCTATGCCATCATGCCTCTGCCTGGTGCATGAACTGACCACCTGCACTAACCCTGACGGGACAGTATCCCTGCCTGGACAATTGTGTATGCCGTTGCTGACCAAGTCCCTGCCTGCTGCCTGGACCAGTGCTATCCTGCTGTGTAGAACTGCGCTACTATTACCACAGGTAATCTTTTGTTTACGCTTTGCTCAGCATAATGTATTTTGGGGTGTAATTCTTGGTATGTGCATGCTATGTGTCTCTGGAACACCGGACCGTGTTCCTTGCATGTTTGATCTCTGTATGTGGTCAGGCTGTGTAGAAGTCTCACACATGGGGTATCGTTTTACTCAGGAGGAGTAGCAGAATGTATTTTGGGGTGTCATTTTTGCTATCTAAATGCTATGTGTTGGAAATATCTTAGAAACGCACAACTTTGTGTAAAAAAAATGCGTTTTCATTTTTTTTCCACGTGTTCCAAAAACTTCTGGAAAACAATTAACCGTTCAAAAGACTCATTATGCCTCATAGATTATACGTTGGGGTGTTAGCTTTCCAAAATGGGGTCATTTTGTGGGTAATTTCATTATCCTGGTGTTCCAGGGCCTTCAAAAGTGTAATAGGTAGTCAACTAGTTAGATGTGCAATTTATGCTCCTAAAACCCTGGATGGCGCTTCCTGCATGTTGGGCCTCCGTATGTGGCCAGGCAGTGAAAAAGTCTCACACATGGGGTATCGTTTTACTCAGGAGGAGTAGCAGAATGTATTTTGGGGTGTCATTTTTGCTATCTAAATGCTATGTGTTGGAAATATCTTAGAAACGGACAACTTTGTGTAAAAAAAAATGCGTTTTCATTTTTTTTCCACGTGTTCCAAAAACTTCTGGAAAACAATGAACCGTTCAAAAGACTCATTATGCCTCATAGATTATACGTTGGGGTGTTAGCTTTCCAAAATGGGGTCATTTTGTGGGTAATTTCATTATCCTGGTGTTCCAGGGCCTTCAAAAGTGTAATAGGTAGTCAACTAGTTAGATGTGCAATTTATGCTCCTAAAACCCTGGATGGCGCTTCCTGCATGTTGGGCCTCCGTATGTGGCCAGGCAGTGAAAAAGTCTCACACATGGGGTATCGTTTTACTCAGGAGGAGTAGCAGAATGTATTTTGGGGTGTCATTTTTGCTATCTAAATGCTATGTGTTGGAAATATCTTAGAAACCGACAACTTTGTGTAAAAAAAAATGCGTTTTCATTTTTTTTCCACGTGTTCCAAAAACTTCTGGAAAACAATGAACCGTTCAAAAGACTCATTATGCCTCATAGATTATACGTTGGGGTGTTAGCTTTCCAAAATGGGGTCATTTTGTGGGTAATTCCATTGTCCTGGTGTTCCAGGGCCTTCAAAAGTGTAATAGGTAGTCAACTAGTTAGATGTGCAATTTATGCTCCTAAAACCCCTGATGGCGCTTCCTGCATGTTGGGCCTCCGTATGTGGCCAGGCAGTGAAAAAGTCTCACACATGGGGTATCGTTTTACTCAGGAGGAATAGCAGAATGTATTTTGGGGTGTAATTTGTGGTATGCACATGCCATGTGAGAGAAATAAGCTATTACAATGACAATGTTGAGAACATTTTTAAATAAAAAATAAAAATCTTAATTTTGCAAAGTATTGTGGGAAAAAATTACAACTTCAAATACCTCACCATGCCTCTTAATAAATACCTTGGAATGTTTACTTTCCAAAATGGGGTTATTTGGGGGGAATTTGTACTTTCCTGGCTTGTTGGGGTCTCAAGAAATGAGATTGGCCTTCAGTACATCAGGTGTAATCAGATGTGATAATTTTTTATGATTTGCACTTTCCTGGTGCCTCCATGGCAGCATACCAATGGTCATGGCTCCGCCCCCGATCGACCCACAGGACCAATTAACTCTCTAATAAAAGGGCGTTGCTCCCCCAGTTAGGCATTCTTTTTTTCTGTCCTCATCCCCGCAGGATCACGCACCAGTCCTACCTCACCGTCATATGGTGTGACCATTGCAGGTTCATGCTCTCCTGCAGGATGGAGTCCTATCGCTTGGGCTGCTAAAGGCGCCAGATAAGTATAGGAGCCCTTTTTTCTGTGGATCTTTTTATGGCACACATACATCCAGGAGCATTACTTCTCCTCGTTAGGTGATTTGGGCTGGCTGTCCTGGACATGTTTGTATGGGAAGCATTACTTCTCCTCGTTAGGTGATTTAGGCTGGCTGTCCTGGACATGTTTTGTATGGGAAGCATTACCTTATCTGTGTGTTTATCTTAGCCTGGGGGGGTCTCAGATGCCCGGTCGGACACAGCCTAGCACCTCTATGGCTATAACCTTTGCATCGCTGCTTTAGGGGGGAGAGGCTCCCCAGCTGATTCCCCGAGTGACAGGCTTCCTCCGTAGCTACGGGCGCTTCGCGCGCATCACACAGCTCAGTATCGTCATCTCGGGGGGCGGAGCTCCGTCGGTGTGGCAGCGCATGCGCAGTAGATGTCCGGCGGCCATCTTGGTACTCCCAGTGTTCCTAAGCAGCCTATGGGGTGGAGGACAGGCTGTCAGTGAGGAAGCATTATTTGCACTCCTCTCCACCCAACACCTGCACTGTCTCATCATGGATCCCTGCCAAGGTAAAGAGACAGAAGGGGAAGCCTATGTAATAATAATGATTTCAATGTTATTTTTGGATAGTAATTCTTTATTTTCTTGTAAAAAAAAAAAAAAAATGTTTTTTGAATGCTATCTTTGAAGATGTATATTAATGGATATGATTGATTTTATTCTTTAATGCAAAATATATATATAATCAGAGCTGGGAATGGAAGTGCATACCCTTTCCCTTATGTTTCTTTCCTCCATCTATATCTTTAAGTGTTTTTATTGGATTCCTTATAGTAATTACAATTATTCTGCCCATAAATTGTCCTGGACATAGCCATGCCGCTTTAAAAAGATCCTCAACATTCCATTAGGTAGGGCTGCAACTGACAGGTAAGTAAAAAAAAAAAAAAAAGAGCACGTCGACGGGCTTACAGAAATAGCCTCTTATGGTTTTGTCTCCTCAGCCTGCAACGAGACTCATCCCGCAGATCCTCCTGAGAAGGAGGCCACAGAGGCTCTGGTCACTCTCACGCTACAGGTCACAATTCAGTGGCCATCAGAGTTCTTCCCGGCACACCTCCTCCTAGCCAGGGAAGGATGATTGTTGGGTATGTGGCAGGAAAACCCTTCCAAGAAAGCTAGCCCCTGGGCAATGCTTTTTGAGAGGCCATAGTGGAGAGACAAGACCCGATTAAAGAATCAATCAGAAAACTGGCCTATTCATCAGGTGTCCCCCCCCCCCCCCCCCCCCCCCCGCTGATCACGGGGCCACACGGGACATCTACCCCACAGCCAGGGGGATGCACATCAGAGGACGAATAGTGGAGCCTTTTGAAATCGCAGTCAAGGACGCAATTCAATGGGGGAAGGATTCTGTACCTCATCCAAGACTAAAAAATATTTTCCTCATTTAACAAGGAAAGTCTCAAATTTCCCCTTAATGGAAGAAATCAAAGGAGTTGCCCTTGGGGAATAGCAAAAGGTAGACAAGCGGCAAATCGCCTTTATCCGTTTTCAGAGGCTGTACCCTTTTGGCCAAGTCAGATGCCAAAATTGGCGACTCTGTTCCATCCATGGATGCCTCAGTCATGCAACTAAGCCAAGAGTACGACTCTCCTTTTGGAAGATGAGGTCTCTTTTTAGGGATATCTTGGATAGGAAGGTCGGCAGCAGATCCGTCCTCAAAGCAGTCTTGGGGTCGTACCCCATACGACGGGAAGGCGTGGTTTGGCAAGAAAATGCACTCCGCGATCACCAGAGTCACAGGTGGAAGGAGCGGCCTGATTTCTCGGGACGGGGGCAGAAGGAAGAGATTCGCCCCTAGACCAGCCGTCCAGCAGAGAGGAAGATTTTACCACCATAATGAGTACAGCAAGCCTTTTTTTTTCCTTAGGCTGGGAAAGTCCAAACCCGCGACATCACCAGGGGAGAATCAGAAGTTTTTTTTTTTTTACTCCCCTACCACCCAGACCAGGCCAGTGGGAGAAAGACTCAAGTCCATCGCACAGGTTTGGATGGAAAACTGCAGAGATCAATGGGTAGTAGCCACCATTTCTTCCGCTCCCCATCCTGTTCCTTCCAAAGTACCAAGATCCTGGCCTCCAAAGAGAAGAGAAGTAGACCCTGGGCTGAGTATTGCTTCCTAGAAACAAAGTGGGAAAGAATGGAAGGAGTTAGGGGGAAAATGCCCATATAAACAGATTGTCAAATCTGTATACCCTGAACAAGCTAAGGGTCAACCCGCTCCTACATTCTGTAGCCTCTGCAGGGGCCAGCAAATAATCAGCCCATTCTCTTGGGCAAGTCTAATGGGAATGGTTTAACAAATATCAGCCAGCTGCTGCACCCGCAGGGCTCGGAGGAGAGTGACAGGGTCTGCATCCCTATAGACATGCCTTTCCTTTTGGGAGTATCTTGCAAAAAAAATTACATTTTTGTAGCAGTGGCTGCTAAAAAGTCTGACTTGTATCTTAGGGCAGACTTCTGGGAGCACTTCATGATGAAGTCGCTGAATTTCGGTTATTCTATCAGTCCAGCCAGGGGACTGGATGTTCTCTATAGACCTTTGAGATGCGTACCTCCACATTCCCATCCACAGCCAGTTCCAGCACCTTTTTTTTTTTTCTCCCTTTTGGGGAAGTTCAGAGTGGGCAGTCTACATCGGCAAGTCCAGGGCCTCCCTTTTGGGGATCTCATCAGCACCCAGAGCCTTTACCAAGGTCTTGGGAGCCATCCTGGCCCCCCTCCGGGAAAGGGGGATAGGTGTACTGTACTATCTGGACGATATTTTGATTCTGTCGCAGCACAAGATCACCTTAGAGGAACACATGCAATTAGTGCTGAGCACTTTGTCCAGGTTCGGCTGGCTGCTCAATTTAGCAAAAACCAGCTAACACCAACACAGTGGGTGACTTACTTGGGGGCCTATTCGACTCTTCAAAAAGAAAAGGAAACGGTTTTCTTTTCCACCCGAGAAAGTTCCGATCTTAGTCCGAAAAGCGAAGAGAGCAGTGGGACCCCACAGCATGTCGGCAACAGACTGTCTAGGCCTCATAGGCCCCCTCTAGTCATACATCCCAATGTTAAATGGGCCAGATGGCATCCACGGGATTCCCAGTTAGGTTACCGGGCTCAATGGGGAAGGGAACACCTCAAGCAGAGGATAACCATTACCTTTTCAATGAAGTACCAGCCTCGGGGGGTGGAAAGGGCCTTCCAATCTTCTAAGGTCGTGGCCTCTTGGGCCTACCTCCGGGACCGTCCTTACATCAGATGCCAGTCGTTCGGGAAGCTCACGTCCAAAACAAACTAGTTTGAAGGAGGTGACCGTTCAGTGCGGAAGGGATAATATCCAATATCCTGGAGCTAAGGGCCGCTTGGATGGCATTCCCTTACCTAGCCCCTCTGCTCAAAAAAAGAAAAAAAGAACAGAGCAGCAGTGGCCTTCGTACAGAGCCAAGGGGACACACACAGGTAGTCACTTTTCAAAAAAGTGACCCCGATAATTCCCTGGGCGGAGAAGAATCTATGCGATCTTTGGGCATCCTAGCTTCCAGGGCCCAAGAATTCAGTTAGCCATTCGCATTCTCAAGATCCTTTGCAAACAACAACAAATGGTCACTAGACCAGGAGGTCTTCGATAGGATATGCCAACAGTGGGGGACTCCTCAAATAGATCTCTTTGCTTCTCCCCTCAACGCAAAGTCCCCACTGTTCTTCCCGGGGTGGCCTTTTCCGACATTTGCAGGAGCAGATGCCTTAGCCCAGCCATGGGCATTCCAGCTGAAATATGCCTCTCCTCCAACTCCCTTAATCCTGAGATTTCTCCAGTGATTGACAAGAGAAGATGTCACCATACTGATAATCATCTTACATTGGCCGTAGAGGGCATGGTTTCCGCTCCTAATTAGTCTGTCACTATGCAGCCCACGTCCTCTGCAGCACAAAAGCAGCCTGTTGTCCCAGGGAGGCTTCCTTCACCCACAGTCAGAAATCTTGTATTTGAGGGCTTGGAAATTGAGCGGAGAAGGCTGGGCGACTTGCGGAGTTCACACAAAGTCATTCAAACTCCCCTACTAGCAAGGAAGTCATCCACGAATGCCACCTATTACAGGTTGGGAAACAAACCAATTCATTCCACTAGTTCCCGGGGTCCAGAATGTTCTCCCTTTTCTACAGTCAGGTCTAGACCTAGGGTTAGGTCACAGCACACTAAAGGTCCAGGCTTTTCACCATCTCAGCACTATCAGACTCGCGATGGGCACAGAACCCTCGGGTGGATAGATTACGAAAAGCGGTTCTAGGACTACGTCCTCCTAGGAAAACTCTGTACCCCGAATGGGATCTAACAATAGTGCTAGGAGTTCTAGCACCCCCCCCTCGCTCCTACGGAGGAATGCTCGTTAGAAGATATTACCTGGAAGACGGCCTTTTTAATTACCATCAACACGGGGTGCAGGGTATCGGAAATCCAAGTTCCAGGAGCTCAGGAACCCTACATTACCTTCTTCCCGGTCAGGGTGGTTTTGCAACCTATTCGCCAGTTCATTCCCAAGGTGCCTTCAGCTTTTTTTCAACCAGGAATGTGCCCTTCTGACCTTTGGGCAAGATCGAGTCTCCTTGAGCTTACGCAACCTAAGATGTAGTCAGATCTTTGAAACATCATTTAAATCTAGCTCTCGAATTTCGAAAAGACCAACGGCTCCTTTTTATTCCGTAAGGTGTGAAGAAGGGGAAAGCAGCCTCCAAGACAACAGTGACGAGTTGGCTGGTGGAACTAATCCAAAAGACATATCGGATAAGGGTCTTCCAATTCCCAAAGCAGTAAACGCTCACTCAACGCGAGGGATCGTTTCCTCTTGGGCAGCTTTATATCGGGTTTCCCCGGAGACGAGTTACAGGGCAGTAAGCTGATCTTCCTTCAACACCTGTATGGCACACTATTGCCTAAATCCGGCAGTCCTTACCTTCCCAAGGCTTTGGGAGAGGGACGCTAGATGCTCTCCACTCTGTGTCCCGTTATAGACATTGTTAGGCAGTACCCTCCCTGTAAGCGAGTTATTGACCATTGGTATGCTGCCATGGAGGCACCAGGAAAATGGAAAATTGAATACCTACCTTTCTGTAATTTTCCTTTCCTGGTGCCTACCCATGGCAGCATACACCCTCCCTTTAGTTGACATTACGCTGTGGGGGCTGAGGTCTAGTTACAAAGAATGCCTAACTGGGGGAGCAACGCCCTTTTATTAGAGAGTTAATTGGTCCTGTGGGTCGATCGGGGGCGGAGCCATGACCATTGGTATGCTGCCATGGGTAGGCACCAGGAAAGGAAAATTACAGAAAGGTAGGTATTCAATTTTCCATTATAGCTTGTAGACTCTAAAATTTTCACACAGACCAAATAATTTCGAAAAATTTTGGGTTATTTTTATCAAAGACATGTAGCAGTATAAATTGTGGCCAAAATGCATGAAGAAAAATTAATAATTAGCAAAATTTTATCACAGAAACTAAGAAAAAATCTTTTTTTTTCAAAATTTTCGGTCTTTTTTTATTAATAGCGCAAAAAATAAAAAACCCAGAGATGATCAAATACCACCAAAAGAAAGCTCTATTTGTGGGAAGAAAAGGACAAAAAAATCATTTAGGTATAGTGTTGCATGACTGAGTAATTGTCATTCAAAGTGTGAGAGTGCTGAAAGCTGAAAATTGCTCTGGGCAGGAAGGGTGTTTAAGTGCCCAGTAAGCAAGTGGTTAAATAAATTCGGACTGGGGGAGGGTTTCATAAATTGGATAAAACTTTGTATGCAGCCCCAATAGCGAGGATCAGAATTAATGATATAATGTCAGAGGCCTTTCCTTTGTTTCGGGGCACTAGGCCGGGGTGCCCGTTGTCGCCCCTGCTTTTTGCTCTTGCATTGGAACCCTTGGCTGCTAGGATACGTGAGTCACCTGACATTATAGGCTTTCAACGGCCGCATAGAGAGGATATACTATCACTGTACACTGATGATGCATTGCTGTACTTGGGGGATACGAATGGGTTCTCTGACTGCAGCAATGCAACTCATCGAACGGTTTGGGGAGCTGTCTGGTTTTGCCATCAACTGGCACAAATCCGTGCTCCTCCCGCTGGATGACTCACAGTTGGAGTTCCCGGCAGGGGTATCTCGGATACAGGTAGTGGACTTCTTCAAGTATCTGGGAATAGTTGTAACCAAGGACCCAACAGGTTACGTGTCCCTCAACCATAAACCTTTTTTACAGAAGTTTAAAACAAAATGCTCTGTCTGGGGCAAATTACCTTTGTCAGTTACGGGGCCTGCAAATTTGATTAAGATGATTTGGGCTCCACAGCTGTTGTATATTTTGCATAATGCCCAAGTGTGGATTCCAAAGTACTGGTTTCAACGTATTGACTCCCAATTTAGGTCCTTAATTTGGAACAACAGAGTGGCTAGAATAAAACTTGCTACCTTGCAGTACCCTAAGGATCAGGGTTGAATGGCTGTTCCTCACGCTATTTTTATGCAGCCTAACTACAACATTTCACTGGGTGAAATCAGCCGAATGTGACGGATCCATCTAGGTCTCTGCTTGTAGGCCCAGATCCCTTGTATTCTGCTCTCATATGGAGATGGGTTTCCATGCGGCTCCTGCAGTATGCCCTACAGTCTTCTAAAAGAAATTGTGGAGTAGTATTAAACGCAGAATAGGTATAACCGGTTTCCTGTCTAGCACACCAATTTGGCAGAACAGGTTTTATGCTGAGCTTGTTAAACTACGTGACTGCTCTAGATGGGAAATGGCGGGAGTTAAATATTTATTCCAAATTTTTTATGGGGTTAATCTTAAATCTTATGATAGGCTGAGAGAGGAGTTCCCATTGTTGGGTGATGCACACTACAATTATATTAGGTTAAAACATGCAGTTAGATCCCAGAGAAATTGTTCGATCCTGCGTCTGGTAGATTTCAATTTCTTGGGATCTATATTTGACGAGACAGAGAAAAAGGGTATGATCTCCAGAACTTATTCGCAGTTACTAGCTCATATACAGGCTCCTGATATTCTGCCCTGAAGAGAAAAGTGGGAGAGGGACATCAGGCCCATCGATGGGGAACAATTGGAACCAAATATTGCTGGCTGGACCCTTGGTGTCAGTGTCGGCAGCGCAAAGGCTATCACACTTGTTTTGTCCCCCCCCCCTATATATATTTTATGTTTTATGCTTTTGTTTCTCCTTTTGCAAGCTAAATTGAGGGGTATGTTGGAAGTTGTACTTGGTACTTATTTCAGGGATATTTTGTGTTTATATAGTGCTCCTTATATTTGTACGACTGTCAATGTTTTTTTTTTTCAATAAATACCTTTTTGATAAAAAAATAAATAAAAAAAAGTCCAATGATGAAGTCACGTGCTGTGACGTAATGCATAGAGCATTATGGACCGGAAGTGATGCTAGAGACTGGCAAGTTCTTAACTGTGAGAGTTACAATTTTAATAAATTAATGATGCTTTTAATTACTACACTATGAAGGATTACTTTCTTTACCCATATGGAGTGAGCGTGGGAGAGAGAACTTTAAAGTGACCTATACTTAGGATCGTCTGGAGATCCCTGGAAAATCCTGGAACACAGCCAAGATAGAGGCAACATGACCTTGGATACTACAATTATAAGGCTTCATCATAGCCTTGTTATAGTAAGAGTTCTGGGAGCACAGAGGTGACACAAGAAGGTGAAAGCATGCCGTTTTGGTTATATATGCACTAACACAGCACTTTAGTGGGAGAGCACTACATTTGATATATCATTGCTGGAGGAATGAACTATAATTTATTATGAACTTTATCATTCACATTATTATGTTATAGTATTTGTATTGCACGTTGTTGATTATTTATTATATGGTTTGATATTCAGAATATTTTGATTGACACACCACTACGGATACAATATATGACATAATTGGTTTACAACATTACTCTGCACAGCACCCATCAACACTACATTCATATTGCTTTATTTGTGGGAACAAAACTGGTGACGCAGCAACTAGTTATTTATTATTTGCACATAACAATTGTTTGGTTTATTTCAAATTTTGGTAGTGCAGAGGCATATTCACACTAAAATTAGTAACTTACGTGACTGATGATTAAAACAGGCATATCTAGGTATGCAGGCATCTGGGGGAAAAGCTGTCCACATAGAGCGTCTCCACACCGGCATCAACGTCATCCCTTCTATGCTGCGCTCTATGAGTGCTTCAAGCCTCGCTTTCAGATCGCTTTACTGCAAGGAAGTCTTCCCGGTCACGATTGCAGACTGACAGTGGCGAGAGCCGGCGGTGCTGAGGAACAGCTTTATCCCTGATGCCTGCATACTTGGATGTGCCCGTTTTAATCATCAACCATGTGAGTTGCTAAATGTTGTACCTTCAATAAATGTAACCATATTGCTACACTAAAGCCGCGTACACACGATCGGTTCAAACCGATGAAAACAGACTGAAGTTTGTTTTCATCGGTCCAAACCGATCGTGTGTAGGCCCCATTGGTCCATTATCCTTCGGTCCAAAAACAGATGGCTTGCTTTAAAATCGAACCGATGGACGGCTAACCAATAGGTCAAATCCGATCGCTAGTAAGCACGAGCATCGGTTAAAAATCCACGCATGCTCAGAATCAAGTAGACGCATGCTTGGAAGCACTCAACTTCGTTTTTTCCTCACGTCGTTGTGTTTTACGCCACCGCATTCTGACATGATCGGTTCATGAACCGATGGTGTGTAGGCACATCAGTCCATCAGTCAGCTTCATCGGTGAACTGATGAGAACGGTCCGACTCATCGGATGGACCGATCGTGTGTACAGGGCTTTAGAGGCGCCTCTCTTCTATGTTTTGTAGATCCTGCTGGATTTTGCTTCTAATCCCCTTGTTATGGCTGCCATTTGTGGATGGATATTTTATGGTTACAAAACCGATCACATTGCTATAATCTTTTTATGTGGACTATAGACTGAAGAACTTATGAACAAATGGTTGTGCAAGGAATCATACGAGTTTGCATTATTTCTTATTGGGAACTTCGCTTTGATGTACAAGTGTTTTGGATTACAAGCACGTTTTCAAAACAAATTATGCTCACAATCCAATGTTTTACTGTATATGTTAGGCACATCTGTGCTGCCTTTGCATTTTGAAATGCTTTATTAAATAAGCATGACAGGCTTGGGACCCTGGCATTCGTTCTACTTACCAGAATTACTGGATAAATGGAGGAAGGAGGCAGTATATGGTCTCGCAGGATGCCACCATCACACTTTAGAGATACTAAGGAAACACATTCATCATGAACCTAAAGTAAATTAAAGAAAATCTGTTTATAAAGGCAGCAAGCCCATGTAAAATATGAATTATATTTTTAAACCTATATAATAGGTTTCCTAGCTGGACATTGCTGTTTTTGTCTACCCTGTCTCTAGCAAAAATATTAAAAATTCACTTATTTCTATAGTGCAACTCTACAAATTGTTGTCTAATATAAGACCTTGTAGTTTACTGTTTTAATGCTTACAGTAGGTTTAGAAATAAATCACCCCCTTTAAAATAATCACATTTTGTTGCTTTGCAGCCTGAAATGAAGAAAGACACAGTTTTTGTTTTATCCAGCTGTATTAACTAGTGCACATTATATGTCTCTACTAACTTTGCACATCTAGACTTTGCAATATTTGCTCACTCTTCTTTGCAGAACTGCTCAAGTTCAGTTAAATTTGATAGCGATGGTTTGTGGACTGCAATCTTCAAGTAATTCCTCAGATTTCAATGAGGTTTGCGTCTGGGCTCTTACTAAGTCATGCAAGGACATTCACACTTTTCTCCTTCAACCATCGTGTGGTAATTTTTGCTTTGCTTCGGGTCATAGTCATGTTGGAAGGTAAACCTTTCCATAGACAACTTTTTTGGCAGAGGGCAGCAGATTTTTCTCACAAATTTTAAGGTATTTTGCTCCATCCATTTTTCTTCTACCCTGTCAAGTGCTCCAGTCCTTGCTGCAGTGAAACACCCCATAACAGGAGATTACCCCCTCCATGCTTTACTATAGGAATGGTGTTATTTGGATGGTGAGCTGTATTGGATTTCTGCCAGACATATCGTTTGTGTTGAGGCCAAATAATTTATTTTTAGTCTCATCTAATCATGCTGCCCTCTGCCAGAAAGTTGTCCATGAGAAGAAGGTTTACATTCCAGCATGACAATGACCCAAAGCACACATTAAAAATGGCCACACAGTGGTTGAAGGAGAAAAAGGTGAATGTATTTGTATGGCCTATTCAGAGCCCAGACTTAAGCCCCATTGAAAATGTGTGGAATTACATGAAGACTGCAGTCCACAAATAGACACCATCAAATTTAACTGAAGTTGAACAGTTCTGCAAAGAAGAGTGGGCAAATATTGCAAAGTCTAGGTGTGCAAAGTTAGTAGAGACATATCCTAACAAAATAAATGCTGTAATTAAAGAGGTTGTAAAGGTTTGTTTTTTATTTTCTAAATAGGTTCCTTTAAGCTAGTGCATTGTTGGTTCACATACCTTTTCCTTAAATTTCCCTTCTAAATGTTTTTTTTTTTTGTCTGAATTTCTCACTTCCTGTTTCTCCTCAGTAAGCTTGCCGCCATCATCCGAGCCATTCAGGGTGGGGGTTAGTCAGCGTGCTCGCCCCCTCCCCTGAGACTACATTCCTGCAGGAAGATGCAACACAGCGTCTCCCCGCAGGGATGTAGTCCCAAGGGAGGGGCCGAGCACGCTGACTAACCCCCAGCCAGAACCGCTCGGATGATGGCGGCAAGCTTACTAAGGAGAAACAGAAAGTGAGAAATTTAGACAAAGAAAAAAACATTTAAAAGCGAAATCGAAGTAAAAGGTAAGTGAACCAACAATGCACTAGCTTAAAGGAACCTATTTAGAAAATAAAAAACAAACCTTTACAACCCCTTTAAAGCAAAATGTGGTCCAACAAAATACTGAATAAGGGGGTGATCCTTTTTCCAATTCCAACAATTCTGTTTTTGAGGGGTTTTTTTTCTGACATGTTGATGTTATATCTTTTACTTGGATGTTATAAGGCGCACTAGTAAATGCAGGTGGAGATTACAAAAACAGTGTCTGTCTGCATTTCAGGCTGCAAAGCAACAAAATGTGATATTTTAAAGGGGGTGATTATTTTCTATACCCACTATATGTAAGCAACTTTTACCTTTGATAGACAATCTAAAAATAACAACAAGATGATTTGGAAGTTATACAAGCTGTTAGGGAAACTGTCAAGGTATAAATGTTATGTCTTTAAAGAGACAAATATTATTGTGTAGACTGAGCTGTATAATATTGTCACAAAGCAGACACGCATTATTTAACTGCCTAAATAAGAGCTGGATTGTATGATACAACTAAAAATAAGATTTGCTGAAAACTAATATTTATTTGATTTGTTAGAGACTTTAGTTACACTTCACTATGGTTCACTAGTTATGCTAAGCAAGTGCATTTAATCTTTGCTACTTGTCGGGGGCACAAAAGCTATTACTCATACTTCAGTCAATATGCTGCAGCACATTAAACACATTAATGATATATCAGTGTTTCATTCTCCTCTTCAGCTATAATACATTGCACAAATGAAAAGCGTAATGTGGACCCATCTGTGGTTATTAATGTAAAGTACTTTTTAGTAATTGCTATCCTAAATTTGAATGTCCATTTTTTTAACTATGCAAGTACTTACCTTGGAATTCAATAAACTTGTTCAGCTCTAAGTCATAATTCAGTGGTTACATAGTGTATAGTTAACCAAGTTAAAGTGGTTGTAACCCTAAAAAAAATGGTCCTGTCCCTTGAAGGCACAAGATATAGCACAGTGCTTTTGTCATGTCAATTGTCCCTTTCTATGTTGTACAATACCTGGCTGATCCTGCCTGTTCTGGCCTTCCCCTCTGTAAACTGACCACGTTTATCATGGCTGCTGATCTCTGATAGCGTGGTCAGTTTACATGCCTCCGTCATCAAGCTATCTCCTCAGCAGCTCTGCATATCCCCTCCTCGCCCCCTCCCTCTCTTCATGTCTTTTCTGTAGTCTGTGTGAGAGCTGATTTCCTACTCTCTCATGTCTGTGTAATTCTCATCCCTGCAGCTGCTCCAGTGCTTGCAAAGTAAAGTAACATATATTAATTACTTTGACCTTTTCTGTTGTAGGCCCTGTTCAGTACAGTGTGTGCATTTTCCTAAAATTATAATGCTAAATACCTTCTTTGCAGATCCCTGCTATGCAAACATGGGACCTCACTCTGCCAGCTTACATTAATCAGAGGGAAATCTCAGCCCCCTCCCACTGTACTCACTTAATTGGGAAGGGAAGTTGAAGGAGGTCACAAGACAGTCAAAGAAGGTATTTAGCTTTATAATTTTAGGAAAACACACACACACACTGTACTGAACAGGGACCTAAAGCAGAGAGAACCAAAATAATTAATACATGTGACTTTACAACTACTTTAGGGAAGTACGCATTCCAATCATGTTTAGCCTCTTAGAAACCCCAGAAGTTTTGTCCCAAAGGAAAGCAAAACAAAAACCCATAATGAATTTAGACAATTTTATCATCCCGTCTTCTTTTTAAAGATGAATACCAGGGCCGGGTCCACTTAGAGAGGCAAGTGCCATATTCACAAAGCACTTGTGTCCTAAGTTACGACAGCGTAGCGTAGATGGGCCGGCGTAAGTCTGCGTAATTCAAATTAGGCTGGTAGTGGGCGTGTTGTATGTAAATGAATGGTGCCGTCCGTGGACGTATCCCAGTGCTCTGAATCACGTCGCAAAAACTCAATGCTTTCGACGTGAACGGAACTTACGCACAGCCCTATTTGCGTACGACTTAAGTAAACGACGTACAATTCGACGCTGTTCCCGACGTCCATACTTAGCATTGCCTGCGCCTCATATAGCAGGGGTAATTTTACGCCGCTCATACGCCTTACATAAACTACGTATATCAATGCGCCGGGCGCAGGTACGTTCGTGAATCGGCGTATCTAGGTCATTTGCATATTTTTAATGGGAACGTCTAATGCGCCCAGCGTAACTATGGGCCCACGATACGCCGGCGTAGGCAAGTTATGCCGGACGACTGAAGCCATGTTTTCCGGCGTATCTTGCTTTGAGAATCGGCGCACATTTGAAATTACGCCGGCGTATCTGGAGATACGCCGGCGTAATTCCTTTGTGGATCTGGCCCCAGGTATGCATATTTTTGCATAGTTACATTGGTCCAGCTTGGACCTTAAGTATGCATGTGTCATACTGAAAGATCCTCATGGAAGCTGGATACCACTGTAGTAGTCATTAACACGGCAGTGATAGTTGCTAGCTTACGGGTTCCTTGACAAGTGGCTGCCCTGCTGCATAGTGAACACGGGAGGTCGCACATATGGCATGGGTGCAAAGCATTCTCTAATTGGACGAGGTGGAGAGGCCTAGCAGTCTAATCAGGGAATGCTTTGCATTTATTGTAATAATGCAAACTTTTCTCTTAATGGTGTCTAGGCTAAACGAGCCACCTTGTATGTTCACTAAGAAGAAGGGCAGCCGCTCATCACAAAACCGGGAAGCTAGAGGTGATTGCTTTAGTAATGGTGCCTACTACAGTGATTTCCAAGTTCCATAGGGATCAGCCAGTTCTAACAAATACATACCTATGCTGGTCCAAGCTTTTGCATATGCAAACGTATGCATACCTGGAATTCAGCCTTAAAGTAAAACAAAAGACAATTTTTTTTTTTTTTTTTGAATAGTAGATAGAGTGGAGAAAGATTAGAATGCTTGTAAGTTTCTATTGCTGTCTGTGCCCCTGTTAAGGAGATTCACCCTTGCTAATTGTCCTGTTTACCATTATCATTGAAAGTAAAAGTACAATAAACTTTTGGGTTGTCCCTAGAAAAGTAATAGTGGGGAAATCTTCCAATATGAATACTGGTTCTAATGACCTGGGGGTCCCTAAGGGATTCCCTTAATTTGCAGGGATTTCATCTTACTTCCTGTTCTTAAAGCGAAGGTTCCGACAACTTTTTTTTTAAAAGCCAGCTGCTACAAATACTGCAGCTGCTGACTTTTAAAACATGGACACTTACCTGTCCAGCGCGCCCGCAATGTCAGCAGCCAAGGCCAAGCAATTGCTCATCCCTCGACTGCACCCACTGCCATCCTCGGTAGGGTTGTCCCGATACCACTTTTTTAGGACCGAGTACAAGTACCGATACTTTTTTTCATGTACTTGCCGATACCGAATACCGATACTTTTTTTAAATGTCATGTGACAGTTTTCAAACCACAATACAGACTGAAGCCCCATACACACT
This sequence comes from Rana kukunoris, assembly GCA_029574335.1. Lineage (NCBI taxonomy): Eukaryota > Metazoa > Chordata > Amphibia > Anura > Ranidae > Rana > Rana kukunoris. Next base: position 144,932,198 of record CM056050.1, on the reverse strand, counting down.
ATCAGTTTTCCTGATGGTTTTCTCTTCAGATTTACCAAAACCATGTAGTGGAAGGGCCTGCCTGATTGCATACAAATTGAAACTCTTGAGGTTTGACCTCATATTAGATGGTTTTGGTAAACCTGAAGAGAAAACCTTCAGGAAAACTGATAGTGTGTATGGGGCTTCAGGATATTTTCTTTATAATTATGAAGAACTCTAACTCAAGACATTATAAAAGAATAAAAATGAGTAAAAATGAATAAAAATGTTTTATTTTCTTGTCAGGCAGTAGTAAAAAACTCAAATTTTCACAGAACGTGTTGATAAATACAAAAAAAGTATTCTATTTAGGTATCGGGAGCATTTGCGCGAGTACAAGTACTCCCGCAAATACTCGGTATCGGTATCTGGACAACCCTAATCCTCGGTGAGGGAATTGGGAAGCTTCACTGCCCGGTTCTCTACTGCCCATGCGCAAGTAGCGTAACCATCACTGGTCCCCTCTCTCTCCTGGGAACAGTGCATTTCCCAGAAGACAGCGGGGGTGCAGGTAGGGGCAGGGGATGCCGCAGGAGAGTATTCCCGGAAGTGGGTGCAAATACCTGTCTTAGAAAGGTACCAAATGTGACACCGGAGGGGGGGGGGGTTCCGAAAAGCGGAACTTTGATTTTTGGGTGGAACTCCGCTTTAATGCAAAGACTGTAGGCTTTGTGTAATTTAGCGATTAAAAAAAGATCAGCTGCAGAGAGACCACAGACAATACTGATGACTAGTCTTCTATCCTCTGCCTCTTTAAGGGTTCAGTTCCAAGAGTTATCCAGGAAACTTGAATCCCAGGGAGCTCTATTATGCAAACAGCAACTTTAGTCTTTGGAGGTTTTTGTTTAACCACCTCTGCCTCACACATCTCTCTACTAGTCCATCACTATGATGGACAGTTTCATTGAGTAATAGTGAGGTATGAGAAGTAGGGAGGATGAGGACAAGTGCCACACTGGGAATGAAGATTACTAAATGTTTGTACGTATGGTAGGTATGTGAGTTCATGTTTTCCTTAATTATCCGGGCTTTACACAAAGGTTTTCTTTTACACTGCTGTAACATTTCACAAATTTTCTATTCAGGTCTATGTATGTGTTTTGATTGGCTAGTATTCTCACCTTCACATGACACCAGACACAGCGTTGGCCAGTAAGACTCTGGAAACTCTTTATCTTTTTCTGACAGCGGTCGCACTTGTTGGCCTCACAACCACCTTTAACCCACATGTGAGTCTGCCCCTAAAAGCAAAATTACAGTACACACTGAGTACAGACAGTGCTCACAATGTGTAAAAAAACATTCATTCCATGAGAATAAAGGAGACTTTGCAGCTATAATTGAACAGCACTTACACTTGCATCTTTACGGGACTTGGCGTAGGTGCTGATGCAGCTACTTGGTGCTTTGCGAGCACAACGTTCATGCACAGTAAACTTACAGACTGTAAAATAAAAAGATACATCACTTAAATCAGAACTTTAGCCAAAATTAACAAGATAAATAAACCGCCCATTAAAAGATAGAATTAAAAAACAGCTTTAGCAATATTAAACTTAAATTTAGAGATTTCCCACTATTGCATTTCGTCATCAACAGACGTTTTCAATGGGAAACGTCTGTTGATGACGAAACGCGTCTGGGGGACACGCAGTGACGTCACCACGTAGGGGGAAGGTATCGTTCTGTTTGCCGGCCGGCTTATACATGCAGATTTACTTGTTTTTATATGTGAGTACCTACTTACTTTTATGAATAAATCCAAAACGTTATCACACTATGGTATACTTTTCCATTACTTTCACGCCCGGACTGTGAGCTGCGCTATACCATTCAACTGCTAGACTGACTCCTGAGAATCGTGAGACTCGTGAGAATCTACTGGAGCCTCTGGTAGCCAAGGCCGTGGCTGGGCTATAGCCATCTGCTTTAACTCAGCTTGCCTCTGGTAAGCAGCCATTACATAGTTGGTGAAGGGATCACTTTCAGTCACACAATTTTTCCTTGTGGTGTGAGTGATGGACATTTATGCATGTGCAAACATATGAAGAAGACATCATTGGGTTCACATTCACAGCGGTGTTATTAAATGGACTTTCTTTTATGTTACACTACATATCTCAATTGATGTGCAACATAGACTGTTGGTACTATCCAAACCTGTTGATATATGTTGCATGGTTCACATTTTTTGCCTAAATATTTATACAGTGTTTGGTTTATACCTCCTATTGGCGCGGCTTTGCTTTTGTTTTTTATATGTGTCCTAGTGTTATCACACGACAGCTGCAGCCTTAAAAACTTCAACGGTTTTATATGTATTATTTTTCGAATTAGCGCAGTTTTTTGTTTATTAACATCATTAAACAACATCCTCTAAGCCCAGGTTGTCCTGGAACCACCCCAGCCTGTAACAGGACAGTAAAATGAGAAGCATCACAGTGATGAGCTTATCTCTCTGATTTCCCACTCTATCAGCTCTGAAGAGGTTGATACCAGGTCAAATAGGACAAAGGCAGAGATAGAAACACATTTTTTGGTAGAGTAAGGCAGCGTTCGAAAAACCCTGGGAGCCAGGTCGCATTTGCGACTAGAATTAGCAACCTGGCACCTGAGGCGGCACAGCTGGGGTATCCTGTCTCCACGCATACCCCCCCGGCACGTTCTCGTTGGGCCGCGTCGGTCGGTAATTTTGCCCGGTAATTGAGGCAGCGGCTTTGTGGCCTTCTGCATTCCTATGCGTCCTTTTGGAATCTGGCGCCCTCTTGTGGTGACCGTTGGTATGACAAGGCAGCCAGCAATGCTAATGGCCAGTTTTCACTGCCCACCCATCTCCTTCCCTTTACTTAGAACCCCCAAACATTATATATATATATTTTTTATTCTAACACCCTTGATAATAAAATGGCGGTCATTGCAATACTTACTGTCACACCGTATTTGTGCAGCGGTCTTACAAGCGTACTTTTTTGGGGAAAAAATACACTTTTTTTAAATAAAAAATTAAGACAACAGTAAGCTCAATTTTTTATATTGTGAAAGATAATGTTACGCCGAGTAAATTGATATCCAACATGTCACGCTTCAAAATTGCACCCGCAAAAAATCTCCATAGGTGACGCTTAAAAAATTCTAAAGGTTGCATGTTTTGAGTTACAGAGGAGGTCTAGGGATAGAATTATTGCTCTTGCTCTAACGATTGCGGCGATACCTCATATGTGTGGCTTGAACACTGCTTTCATATGCGGGCACTACTCACGTATGCGCTTGCTTCTACACGCGGGACAGGGGGCACATTCCTGGCTCCTAACTTTTTTAGCTGGCTCCTAGATTCCAAGCAAATTTGTCAAGCCCTGGAGTAAGGACATTTTATAACCTCTGTCAGTATTTTACCATGGTCTGTGTTGCTATATACACATGAAAACACAGAGCATTTAAAGCTGAACTGTTTTTTGTCTCCTGTGATAGATTTTATTATGCTATGGACTGACCTGAGACCCTGATCAAAGGTCCCTTGCCATTATCCATGTAGTACTATGTATGGAAATATCAATATTCATTCTTGTTCTGTACTTTTCTGAGCTGCGTCTGGGGGTTGTGCCCATGTTTGACACTCTTTTTCTTTCTATCGTCTTATTTTTTTGTATGTTGATACGTAAATCTACCCTTTCTAAAAAAAAGAAAAAAGAAGCTGGACTGTATCCATCTAGAAAAAATGTAATGCAGCTGGGCCAGTACAAATACTGAAAAGGTCATCCTGTGTTAATTCTTTATCTCCAGATGAATTCAGTTTCTTTAAGTGACAACTGTCAAGCGATCTGGCTGCAAAATGGTAATGCAGGGAATGGGGGATGTATTTGGGATTGCCCATTCAGCATCTCCTGCCATAATAAAGGCCCATTGAACCCCTTTAGGGAAAAGCCTTGACCGATGAAAGCATGGCATTACAGTGGGCATTCATTAATATCAAGGAGGTTAAGTGGCTCCATCGGGATTGGCTACAAGGATATTAGGTCAGAGCCTGAACTCGAGAAAGATTATGATGAGGCACGTCACACTGATCTAGGAGATTCAGCTTACAGAAGAGTTGCCCACCCACTCACCCACGTTTTATCACATGTTAATTGGCAGTTTTGACCTTACCAGCAATCGACATGGTTTTAATGTCCTCAAGTAACATTTTGGGGTCAGTCTAATGCCGGTCTGGCACTGATGGTAAGGACAGGCCTTTGACTATGTTAGTTTATGATTTACGTGAGCTCACAGTTCATAATTGTGACTAGCACTAGTTATTTTTTACATTCATAAAAGTTTAATAGAGCTGTGGCCTTGCCCTATTTCAACTATTCCAACCCAGCCTCTGTGTAATTTTTGGGCAAGGTATTGGTCTGTTAATTGGTTTATACAAGCATATGCTTCTCAGCAGTCAAGTCCCTAAGGTGTCCATTTATGAAAGTGAGATCAGCAGTGATCCTGATTCTCACCGCTGTTCTCATGTCATTACCAGTTTATGAAGCTGAGGTAATCAGATGAGAACATGTTCTCCACTGATTATCTCAGCACAGTGAGAATCTGTAACTGACTGTCACAGAAACGGCCAGTTTATGAAGGTGCGATCTCGGCACCTCACTGGCGATCTGTGACAGAATTCTCACTTTCTGATTCACGATCTCAGAGGTGGAGAATCAGAGAGAGAAGCGCGGAGCTTGCTGAGTATTGTGAAGGAAGAAGAAAGTCTTTTGACTTCCATGCTTCACACACAAGCAGCCATAGTCAGAACACATCTTCACCACCATTACACAACCCCAAAATGAGCAGGTTAGAGATTTATAGTATATATATATATATATATATATATATATATATATATATATACACACATACACACATCATCATATAGCATATATATGTGTGTGTGTGTATGTGTTGATTTCTATGTGTATGTATATATATATATATATATATATATATATATATATATATACACACACACACATCTATATATATATATTAGTATACAAATATAAACCCTGTATAACTGTAATAGAACAGTCTATGGGTAAAACCATATTTTAGGGTTTACATTTTTTTTTTACTAATAAATAAAAAAATTATATAAAAATGACTTAAATAAATTGCATTTTAATATTATATATATATATATATATATATATATATATATATATATATATATATATATATATATATACACACACACACACACACACACACACACACACACACATACACACATACATATATACATACATATATATATATACACACATAAATATATAAATATATATATATATAATTAATAAAATAATTAATTTAATATAATACATATTAAAATGCTATTTATTAAAGTCATTTTTATATAATTGTTTTATGTATTAGTAAAACAAAAATGTAAACCTTAAAATATGGTTTTATCCATGGACTGTTCTATTACAGTTATACAGGGTTCATATGTGTATACTTTATTAAAAAATAATTTTTTAATGATTAGAAATGTTTTTTTTTTTTATATGAATGGTGTATAGCTGCATTACATATGTGGGATTCCATTAATATACTATACACCATTCACATATAAATAGGCACATGTATGAGCTTTAAATATTGATAACTTTATTATTTTATTATTATGTGGTGTATGTGTGCTGATTCGTGTGCAACTGTATTTTTCACTTCCTCATCCTGTAATCCCGCTAAATCTCACGAGATTACAGTGAGAGAAGCCGTTCTGAGGAGTTTCCAGCCGTTTGTAGATCGCTCCTCATCTCAACATGAGAATCGATCTACAAAGTTTCATAAACAGGCACTCAGAGGAGAGCGATCTCCCCTGAGAATGCCTGAGAACTGAATAGCGGTATTTTACCGCACTTTCATAAAAGGACACCTTAATGTAATGTTGCTGTGGGTGAGAGATAGGCGTGTACCGGTGGTTGCTTATACATATAGTGGTCACAGAGATTCCACTGATGTCCATTATGGGCTGTTAACAGTTGAAACTGCAAGGGTTTTTTAAATTCAAAGTCTTGAAAAAATAAATATTGCAGTGGCTACTAATCTACTTCTAATATGACAGAAATGTTTAACAAGGATACAGACAGCATTTAAAACCTAAGGATTTATTCACACGGGCACAAGAGTCTGTAGATCCATGAAGAGGCCTGAGATAAAATTATTAAGTGCCTGACAGGCACAGAGGCTGTACGGATCTTTACACACATATAGGCAGCATGTACTTGCAATAAGGGATGAATGGGCAGCTCTGGACGCAGACAGTTGGCATTCAGGGCCGCTGATTGATTCATCAGGGATCTGAGAAATTTAAAATCCTAAAGTTGAACCACATTCACTTTAAACCTGGTAATGCAGACTGTTCAGAAATAAAGACAATTCATTATAGTTTTAACTGACTGCTTGGACAGTAGCCTGTTCAGCAAATAAACCCAAGAGTAAAGCAGACTTTTAGGCTGGCAATAGATACTTTTATTTTTTTTTGATAACCAGAGTGCTGATTAAAAAAACAAAACAAAAAAAAAACAGAATTCTCCATCTACACATGCAAGTGGAATTCTCTACGCTGTGCCACTGTAAAGTGTCACTCTTCTGCTGTCAGAATACACTAATAACTGGCTGCATTCAATTGACTAAAAGTTTTCCAACAGTCCTGTTAGAGAGAAGTTGAGCATCAGGCAGAAACAGCCATAAATGAATCCAAATTCAGCTGGTCCCTGCTAAACTGGCTTAATTTCGATCCATCTATGGCCAGTTTTACTGAGAGGAACTTCACCCAGGACTTAAAAAATAAAAGTCATTAGATGTATGTACTGTAGCTGCTGACTCTTGCAGAACATGTATTTACCAGCACATGAAGTCCAGTGCTGTTTTCCTATAACCTAAAGTCTTCACTGTTGTCTTCAGTCCCACACTGCCATCTTGGATTTGGGTGCCAATTGTAACTTCCATATCAGTTACAGACAGCCCCCTACAGAAATGCAAGAGATACGTTGACTGGATGAGACTGTCCTGAAGCCTCCTAGCATGTGTGACGTGATCTCAGGAGGCTGTGGGTAGGGGATGGAGGGGTTGTACCCAGCAAACTACATCCTTGCCTAGGAGAGGAATGAGCAAGTGGGAATAAGTACCTGATGGAAATAGTATTTGCTACTAAAAGGAAAAAATTTTTTTTCCAAATGTGTAAAGAGCAGATCTAGGATTATGATATTACAGTATAACTCAATATTAAAATATTGGGCTAGTAAAAGTGGTCAGATGTCACAATTTATTTGACAGTTGTTTAACATTATCTTTACAGACACAATCCTGTCTACTCACATGTGCAGCACAGGCCTTGTTTCCTGACACCAAACAGCAATGCTTCACACACATTACAATACACAGGCCGGTTAAAATGTTTGAGACGCCACAAATGTTGACCATCGTCTTTAATATTCTGTTTAAAATGTATAAACAAATGATATGTTAAAACACCACCAGCTTTTTTTTTTGTTTTAATATGTTTTTTAAGCTTCATCTACTTACAGCTTCCATTCCAAGCAGCACCAGTAGGGGCACTGTGGTGAGCCCTCCTTTAAGCCATTCCTCATAGGACACAGTTCCATTGCCATCATAATCCACCTGTCTCATCATCTCTTCCAACATCTGCAGAGAAAAAAAATTTGATCATAAAATTATATGTATGCACAAGACACATTTCATGTAGTAGCTTGCCTTAGTAATCTTTTAATATGAGTTGTAATCATATTTACTTCTTATGAGTTTCCTCCTTATTTAATTGAAAACGGAAAATACAGATGGCGCACAGTAGGGGACAGGAGGTTAACCATCACCTAATTTCAATATTCATGTCTCAGTCGTAACCTCTTGCCTTCCTCTGTTCCCCTCCCAAGATCATGACTTAAGCCTCATACACACGATCGGACAAAACGAAGGACTTTTGTGCGAAGGGCCTTGGCCAGAAATTTGCCTTGCATACAAAACGGCAAACAATTGTCAGCCAACAAACACTAAACTATATGTTTTTTCAGCTCTTTAGCATCACCCTTTGGGCACCTTCTGCTAATGTTGTGTTTGGTGAGCATTGCTTCCGAGCATGCGTGTTTGCACTTTGGACTTTTGTCCAATGCACTTGCGTACTAGCGTGCCATCCACCATTTGTCCGTGGAAAATCTGACAACAATTGTCCGATGGAGCATACAAACGGTCAGATTTTCCGCCGACAGCCTGTCATCACACAATTTCCGAAAATCCGATCGCCTGTACGAGGCTTAAGCCAACTATCACAAACAACCTAGTTCTTAAAGACATATCAAATACACTACAAAGTACTGAAGTGCCACTTCTTATCATTGTGGGCACTTAGATGGGGTGCACATAAATAGCATGGGGTTGTAAAAATCTATGACAAGAACTAATGCCTCGTACACACGGGACGGGAAAACTGAGGAGAGCTTTCGGCTGGGAATCCAGGCTGTGGGTATGCTCCTCACTGTTTTCCCGATGGGAAAACTGCCCAAAAAACGCTGAACTAAAGAAGAGGAGACTTTTGCCCGGTGGTTTTTGGCAGCATACACACGGCCAGGATTCCCGGCCAAAGCTCCATCGCAATTTTCCTGTCGGGAAAACCGTCCGTGTGTAGGGGAAAGACTGAACCGAGCAGGTTCTCGGCTTTCCCCTCGGGATTTCTGTCGGGAACGTTACCTGTCGAGAATTCCCGCAAGTGTGTACGGGGCATAAGAGATAGAAAAAGAATGTGAAATGCTTCAGTAAAATATTACTTACCGGTTTAAGCTCAGTAATATCCCAGTCCAAGTATTCAGCAACTCTCATCATTTGGGTTATGATTCGATCTACCTCCTAATAGATGAAAAAACAACATCTCAATAAAATATTTAAATAAAGATTAATGAATGGAAAATGTATGGACATCAAAGGGGACCAGAGCGAAGAAATAATGGAAAACATTGGGGCAACGGAGCAATATACACATTTCTGGGGTTGATTTTTATACCCTAAACTTCTCCCTACATTTTTTTTTTTACTCCCATGCCACCAAACATCATGCAATGCAATTAAATATATTAAAAGAAGATTCGTGTGTCACTGTAAAATTATTACTTTTGGCTATAAAATACGTATTAATAATTTATTATAACTAATCGCACCCATTAAGCATTGAAAAAATATAGTTTATTGTGAGTTTGTGAATTTTCTCAATGCTTAATGGGTGCAATTGGTTATAATAAATTATTAATACATATTTCTTATAGTCGTACTAAACATTCCTGCATAACACACTTAAAGTGGAAGTCCATGCAAAAACTAAAATCCCTGCATCTATAGCCACCAACATTCTAACACTAGCCTATGAGGTCTGCTTAGCACACGTCCAACGACGACTGTGAAATAAAAGGGAAGTGACGTCACCTATAGAGTTACTACTATGGGGCTTCCTTTAACGGCTGTGATTTCACCCATAGGTTTCCATGGCCCAGACATTGCCTGTGCTCCCTCCTGTCCCCTGCAGCAGCCTATCACCGACACAGGGGAGCTGGAGCTGCAGGATTATGTGACCAGATTAAAAATAGGCAAGTACACAAATCTTTATTATACAGGGTAGACAGGATAGGTAGAAGGAGGGGGGAGGGAACAGTTTTAACTATAGTTACAATTAGGTTTTTCTTCTACTTTACTTGTTTACTTAAAGGGGCTGTAAAGGTTCATTTTTTATTTTCTAAATAGGTTTCTTTAGGTAGTGCATTGTTGGTTCACTTACCTTTTCCTTCGATTTCCCTTCTGAATTTCTCACTTCCTGTTCCCCCTGAGGAGAAACAGGAAGTGAGAAATTCAGACAAAGAAAAAAAACATTTAGAAGGGAAATCGAAGGACAAAGGTAAGTGAACCAACAATGCACTAGCTTAAAGGAACATATTTAGAAAATACAAAACAAACCTTTACAACCCCTTTAAAGTGTTACATTACCTTTAAATAAAAACTGTATACATGATCTAACACTAGACCCCCTCCCCCCCCCCTCTTCCCACTGTACTTACTGCTTGTCATGCCTCCTGAAGCCACTCCACAGATCTGAGGATTTGAAATCCCCACTGTTCATTCTCTTCTTTGTCCAACCAGATGGATTCTGATTTGTCAGCACCATCACATGGGCGGCGTTGATTAATTAGATTCCATCTAGTCTAGAAAATTTCAAATCCCTGGACCAGTGAAGCGGGTGCTGGAGCCCTGATAGCTGAGGATCGGAAGCGGTAAGCACAGTGGGGACTGAGGGGGGGGGGGGGAGGGGGTCCGGTGTTAAGTCACCTTTACAGTTTCTCTGTAAAGGTAAACTAAAAACTATAAGCTTTGTGAAGGCCTATAACTCAACAAAAGTAAGCTATGAACAGGGACATATCATGAAATCAGTGGGCCTGTGTACAAGATCGAAAGTGGGCCCTAGACACCGGTAAAAAGTCAATGTGGCATGCATAGCAAAAAGTGGGTGTGGTTTAAATGTTGCTAAATGGTGGGTGTGGCTTAAAGGGGTGGGGTTAAATAGTCTGCGATGACTTGCATGCAGAATGTAGTAATGTTAAATAAGGACTGTACAGTGCAAAGTGTTCAGTGGTGGGTAATATGTGCAGGAAAGGGTAGTGGAGTGTATGGCGGTGGGTTTTATGTGCAGGAGAGGAGTGCAGAGTCTATGGCAGTGGGTAGTATGTACAAGAGACGAATGCAGAGTGTATGGCAGTGGGTAGTATGCAGTAGTGTATTTAGGTTTTGTGCTGCCCTAGGCCTGACTAAACTCATGCACCCCCTAATTTAAATATGACCCACCCCTCCCTGTCAAGGCCACATCCCTTTCTGTTTAATATCCGCACTGAAATTTGAGTGGGAGCCTGGGAGGGCAATGAATTACCTTAATTTGCATAGATTTCCTCTCACTGCCTGTTTGGCTATGGGGCAGGAAGTGAAGGGAAATCTCTGCAATCGGATAGGGATTATAAAAAATAAATGGACAGGGGCTATAACCCTCCCTTACTTTATCCAAAATGAAAAAAAAGTGTTGCCTATAGTTCTACTTTAAGCACAAATTTCTGATGATTTTATGGAGAGGACTAAGAAGATATAACCATGCCAATGGTGCAGCAAAAAACATATAGCACAGTGAGGAAGGTTTGTGGTTCAGGACCAAGATGATAGGACAGTCAAAATTAGAAGCAGTGTCGCCCCCTCCCCCCCCCCCCCCACAGTTGCGGAATGCCGGCCGCCCGCATACTGGAAGCAGTGCGGCCGCTTTATGGGGGCACTAGTCTAAATTTGCCACTCAGCCTAGTCCGCCCCATAAGACTGGCGCTACACTAACAGTATAGCACAAGCTGGCGGGAACTCTTTCCGTGCTGCCCCCCTGCAATATGCTGCCCTAGGCCTAGGCCAGGATACAGCGTTGGTAGTATGTGCAGGAGAGGAGTATGGGGTGTGTGGCGGTGGGTGGTATGTGCAGGTGAGGATTGCGGAGTGTACAGCAGTGGGTAGTATGTGCTGGAGAAGAGTGCAGAGTGTATGGCGGTGGGTAGTATGTGTAGGATGGTGTCTGTAGGGCAGTGAACAGTGTCAGTTATTTTTTCTGCATTTTCATTTCTTCAAAAAGCTTTTTTGGGGCCAGTGGATAGTGTCAGCAGGGCAGTGCACAGTGTCAGTAGAGCAATGCACAGTGTCAGCAGGGCAGTGCACAGTGTCAGTAGAGAAATGCACAGTGTCAGTAGCGCAATGCACAGTGTCAGTAGAGCAATGCACAGTGTCAGAATTGTGTGTTTTTTTTTTCAATTTTTTTTAACAATTCATTTTTTTTTAGTGGTTAAAATATGATTGATACACAAAACTTTAAAGCTGATGTTTATCTAAAATCAAAAACATTTCTGCGGCTATAGTGACCTCGCATTTCTGTAATGAAGGCTGTCCCATGCCATGCAGGCAGCTGGATCCTGTAGAAATCTTCTTTGCAGGGTTGCCCTGTCCCATTTATGTCTCTGAACTTATGGAACTGTGATAGTTCATAGCTTGAGGGTCATTGTGTAGAACTGCAGTGACGAGGCTTCTAACAGGGACCTGTCCCCTCCTCAACAATCCTCCTCCAGTTCTTGCGTTTTTTACACTGTATGTAACACAACCTGTGAATGGGGGAGTGAATTGTGTCATTCTTCTGACTCTCTCCCATTCACAGACCATGTTACATGCAGTGTAAAGAATGAAAGAACTTTTCTCAATGGAGGAGGAGGCAGGTCCACATTGGGATCCTCTTCACTTCAGTTTACCCCAGAGACCTGAAGCTATTAACCAGTGCAGCACCATAAGCTCAACACAGGAAGAGGACCGGCATCCCTGCACAGAAGGCTTCTACACCATCCAGCTGACTGCATTATCTGCGAGATCCTTCATTACAGGTATGTTAGATCAACTAAGATATAGAGAATCAGCTTCCTTTAAAGTTTAAATTTAAACAAGCATAACAATGTGTATTTTCTTCATGTGACTGTCCCTATCCTGCTAGCTTTGTGAATGGAGCCTAATGTCGATAATCAAGCTTGTCTTGTCATATTGAATATATAGAAATAAAAAGTAACTCACAGAACTGTCCAGAAGTCCATTGCTGTCTTTATCATACAGTTTAAAAGTAACTGTAAAGAATAAAATAGAAAATAATAAGTGAAGACCTTGCTGTAATGAAGCTTTCTAACAGACAGATGGCGACATTGTACTTTACACCCACACACAGTAGAACATCTGGGTTGAAAATGTTACTATTTTTGCTTTGTCACATATCCTATGTCACAGACTAGGGAAAAGACTTTTCAGTTTTCAATTCTGGGTGGATGGCAATCACATATCCTGAAACTGAATTTATATGTAATGTGTGGCATTAGTAATGTGGTAGTGAAGTGTAATCATGATATTATTACAAATGAAAGATAATCAGCTTGCTTGTTTTCTTTTACACACAGATTCTACAGGAGTTCACATAATTCATTTCTTTATTGCATCTAAATTGCTCTTAAGAGTATAAACATTACAATCCAATTGTACAATCTATGTACAGTCTTCTTTAAATTTACCTTAACTATGTATAACGAGGACCTACAAGACTGATTACTCAATTTGTAACCAATCAGGTAAGCCCTTATGTAAAATAGTTGCTGGTAAATATACAGTACAGGAGAATGTACTGTTCAGATTGTGAAGCAAGAGATTATTATTAATTATACAGGATTTATATAGCGCCAACAGTTTGCGCAGCAACATCGGGGAAGACAGTACAAGTACAACACAATACAGATGGAATCAGAGGGCCCTGCTCGTTATAAAACCACTCACATTTGAACAAATAAAAACAGGCACATCCTGCATCGGTGAGTCTCTGTACATGCTGGTAGGCTGTCGGATGGGCCGTGTTCTGCCCTATCTCCTGCTGGAACCAAATGCCAGCTCTGTGTGTGGAAACGGGCCATGAAGGAGGGCTGGAATGTACGTGGACCGCAGCCACAGGCGTGTGATGTCACCAGAAATTAAGGAAAATCGTTTCTGAGCGTGCGCACTGGCAAGGTCAAGGCGCTCTCATTTCTCAAGCCCTTTCTCGATTTGTTTTATGAAATGTTATACCGTCTACACTTAAGCCTCGTACACATGATCGGATTTCCATCGGACAAAGCCTCAGACTTTTTTCCAAAGGGAGTTGGCCGTGAACTTGTATTGCATACAAACGGCAAAGAGTTGTTGGCGAACAAACACAAAACTATGTGATTTTCATCTCTTTAGCGCCAGCCTTTGGGCAACTTCTGTCAATGTTGTGTTATGGTGAGCATTGCTTCTGAGCATGTGTGATTGTACTTTGGATTTGTACACATGATCAGAAAATCCAACATCAAACATTTGTTGTCGGAAAATCTGAAAGCATGCTATCCCACATTTGTTGTCGGGAAATCCGACAACAATTGTGCGATGGAGGGCAAAAACTGTCGGATTTTCCGACAACAGCCTATCATCACACAATTCCCGTCAGAAAATCCAATAGTGTTTATGAGGCTTTAGAAGGCACCACTGCTTTTGTTCTTCTTTACATGTTTCTGGAGTGTTCTGCTTCCCTGAAGAGGCTTGCCCTGAGTATTTGACCGTCCATCGTCATTGCAGAATCATATGATTGGATGGATCATTTTCTCTGACTTATAGACTGATGGTTTCTAGCAATAGTGATCACAATTCAGGTATCAGGAGCAGACAACTTTAAATTTCAATCTAACACAGCAGTCACCAAGTTACAGGACACTCTTCGTTCATTGTAAGTACTCTCCCCTGGTGCTATTTTTTTTTTTATTCACTAAACTACAGTTTTAAATGTAGCGCCCCCTACTGTCAGTTATGGGCACTATTGTAAATTTAGTGGGGGGGGGGGGATGAGAGAGTTACCCTGCTCTCATCCATGTTAATTCCTTAAATTTGCGTTTCGGGCTGGGCTGCCTGTGGTCCCATTCTCTGTGCTGAGGATATGTTACCATCCTTGGCAAGCAGATGGCGCCATAGGGGTTCCAGAACAGAGACGCCTTTCCTCAGCAGCCAATCAGAGGAGTGTTTCCCTCGCTGGCCATGCTGGGAGAGGGTATATCTGATGCGGGCGCCTTTTTGTCCGGGTCTTCTAGCCGGATCTCCTACCCGCAGTGGGTCGCAGGTGTGGCACCCACCTTCAGGGTGCGCGCACGCAGGCCACGAGCCCGCTACTATGGCCTACCTGACCTGGGCCTACACTATGGGCAACTGATGCTATCAGGGACCCCAGTGACTTACTGGGTTCCCACTTCTACTAAGAAGATCCCAAGCTGGATGCTGTTCGGTGGGGGATTGGTCTGAGGAGAACCCGGAGGCAGGTGATCCAACAGGGCTTAAACGAACCATCGGGGATCTGGTTACCAGAAACTGACAGAACACAGTCAGACTGTCAACTGGTGACCCTTACTAAAATACCTACTGGGAGGATTTGCTCTATAGCTCTACTTTGCTAACATTGGGCCTGTGAGAGAGGTTTCCATCTTAAATCCTAATTTAATTACAGCCAAGTCGGTGGCAGAGACTTGTTCCTTCCCAGAAGCTTTAAGTGACATTTTAGTTATCCAAAGCCTGATGCTGCAAGGTTCATCTTCTTTCTTTCATTAACCTATCCTGTCTACCGCAAGTTGATGTTGGTCGTTTCTGACCAGGAATAAAGCATCGGAAAATTCAGCTATCAGTCTGGACATTCAGTTACTGCTCTGCTCACCACCTTCACCCTTAGACACCACACAGAGGTAACTTAAATATGCAGATCCCAAATCTAATCAGCGGCTCTTGAGGGGGTAGCGCTACATAAAAGATGGGAATGGATGCATATATTCAAAGGAGAACCCCCCTGAAACACAACCTAAACCAATTTTAAACATATCCAGGTCATTAAATGTATGTGCTCTTATACCTAGAAAGATTAGGTAGCCTTTAAATTGGTATCTTTTAAATACACTTCAGAGAATTAAGTGAGCTTCCTGCACCATTGTACAGAAAACTGTGAGGTGTGGTGTGTGCCACATTAAATAAGCAGATAAACCTTTTTCAGGTCAGCGGACAGCTCACATGCCTCTCACTGCCGGTGCAGTGATTACGCGACATGAGCAGAGCCTGCAGGGTTAGCAACCACATCCTCCTCCCTCCCTCTCTGAGCTCAGCTGGGGGAGGGGACAACAGAGAAATTGGAGCATGCAGCTCCAGCTCTCCTGTTTTCTGTGCTGCCTATCACAGACACAGCCGTGCAAAGAACTCATCTCTTGCCCTTCTTTTATTAATTAGAAGAGTGATGTAAGCTTGTGCTTGCACAACACCTTTTCAAAGAAAAGGTACAGCTAAATGAGGTTTGGGTGTTTGGCTGTACTTCTGTGGATCACAGGAGTGCAGTTCATTCTCCTGCGACAATCACCAGCTCTCTGCTCAGGGAGCTCTGAGAACCAAACGATCGGCGGTGTTGGATCGCTCGGGTTTCCAGTGTTAGAGCCGGTGGGGGACAGATGCAGCATCAGACCGATGCTGAATCCACCTAGAGAAGTATAATTCTACAATAAAATAAATTCCCATACTTCTCTTTTAATACCCCCACCCCACACTATTTTTGTCTAACGTCCATCCCCTTTTGCCAAACACCTTTTCCCTCATAGCACACAGCTGATTCACTGAGTAGTAACAGTTGTCTGATAAACAGTACAAAATTTGTTTGGCATCACTGCTATATAATTTAAAGTGATTGTAAATGCCCTTTTTTTTTTTTTAAATACCATATTTATCAGCATATAACACACACAGGCATTTAACACACACCTTCAATTTAGGAGGAAAGTTTCAGAAAAAGAAAAAAAAATTAAATAAGGGTCAGTGCCTATCAAAGCAGGCTCACCATTGCCCATCTGCAGCATGATCAATGCCGTCTGCAGCCTCACAATTGCCCATCAATGCAGCTTGATCAATGCCCATATGCAGTCTCACCATTGCCATGAATGCAGCCTGATCAATGCCCATTTGCAGCCTTACCTCAGATTACTGCTGTCTCAGAGGGGACGGGTAGGGTGGTGGGATGAGCGCCATCAGATTAGATACATCGAGAATCTCCTGTTTACATAGCCTCTCCAATAGAAAATCCCGCCTTCTGGACCGACTTCTATGATAGAGAGAACACTGATCCAATGCCGACCCAGGAGACAGGACTTCCTGTTACAGAGGCCGCTGAGTAAACAGGAGATTCTCGCTGTATGTAATCTGACAGCGCTCGTCCTACCCCCTCCCAGTTCCCTCAGAGGCAGCCCAAATTGCAGTATCGGTGTATAACACGCTGACCTGATTTCCACAGTGAAAAAGTGCGTGTTATATGCCAATAAATACAGTACTTACCTCCTCTGTGCAGTTGGTCTTGCACAGAGCAGCCCGGATCTTCCTCTTCTCACTTCCCTCTTTGCTGCTCCTAGCCCCTCTCTCCTTTGAGTGCCCCTTCAGCCAGCAGCTTGCCGAGTCAGAGCGCCATGTATCCATTCAGACACGGAGCCCAGACCTGGCCCTACCTCCTCTTTCCCTGATTGGCTGACTGACTTTGATTGACAGCCATGGGAGCCAATGGACATCTCTGGAGAGAGAAGGGGCTCAGGTAGGTAATTGTGGGGTGCTGCTATACACAGAAGTTTTTTTTAATCTTAATGCATAGAATGCATTAATATAAAAACCTTCTGCTTTTACAACTCCTTTAATGAAAAGCATTCCAGAAAGTTAAAGGGTCACTAAAGGAAAAAAATGTTTTTGCTGAAATGACTGTTTACAGGGTATAGAGACATAATAGTTGACTGATTCCTTTTTAAAATGATTAAAAATAGATAAAAATCAATCATATAATGTGCCTGCAGGTTAGTTTCACTTTTGAACTGGCTTCGTGTTTCTGCAAAGTAGAAATAGACACACAGAACAAAAACAAACAAATCCAGGGCAGTGTTTTGTTTTTAAAATGAATCTGATTGGTTCTGGGAAGTTTTAGACACAGTAATGACAGCTTAAAGCATCGTGAGAAAGCTCCCAGCACTGTGGTTATAAGGAAACAGACCAGCAGGAAGTGTGGAAAACAGAGCAGGATTACAGCAAATTCAAAGCAAAAACGAACAATAAGGACATGAAACCAGTACTGCAGTAGGGTAAAGGAAGCTATTTAGCAAAAAAAAAAAATTCCTTTAGTGATCCTTTAAGAAAAATATGCAATCGTTAGTAGCAGAACATGTAAATCTCCACTAAAAGGAGTACAGATGCTGTGATTGATGAACTCCTCCCAAACACATTGTTGACATGCACAGTAAATATTATAAAAAAAAAAAATGTAACCACTTGCTAATCCAGCCATTTTCTGACATTTGTTGCTTACAAGTTAAAATCAGTATATTTTTATGTCACACTGTATTTGCGCGGCGGTCTTTCGAAAAAATACACTTTAATCAATAATAATAAAAAAAAACAACTGTTACTTCAATTGTTTTGTATAATATGAAAGATGATGTTACGCCAAGTAAATAGATACCCAACATGTCATGCTTTAAATTGCGCACGCTTATGGTATGGCAACAAACGACGGTGCTTAAAAATCTCCATAGGCAACGGTTACAATTATTGCTCTCACTCTAATGATTGCAATGATACCTCACATGTGTGGGCGCAACTCATGCATGCTTTCGCTTCTGTGTGCAAGGAAGGATGAGGCACTTTAAATTAAAAATGTTTCCCCCTTATTTTACTTTTTATTTTTACACTGTCCCTTCTCCCGCTGCAGTCTTTCTCCGCGCTGCCAGTTACCCGCAAAAAAAAATGCTCTTCTTCTGTGGCCGTCTTCCTCCGTTGTGTTGTCTTGCTGTCTAGCATCTCTTATATAGCCATGGGGCGTGGTCATCTGATGATGTCACCTGGAGAGCCCACCCCCTTGTGACTGCGGGTAACCTGTGACGAGGAAGACAATGTCACTGGGGGAAGACAGCAGCGGGAGAAGACAGCTCTGAACAATTTTTTTATTAAAATTACTATTTTTTTTCCACATTTCACTGCTTTTTGGGGTGAATGGGTAGGGGTACGATGTACCGATATCCATTCTCATGGGGGGGCGGGATCCATGATCCCCCTTGTTGCAGGGGGCTCCCAAATTCCAATAAGCCCCCCGCCTTCAGACCCCGACAACCACTGGCCAGGGTTGGTCAGAGCCCCCCCAAAGCACCTATCCCCACATGTTGAGGGTATGCGGCCTGGTATGGTTCAAGAGGGGGGCGCGCTTGCTTATCCCCTCCCTTTCCTGACCTGCCGGGCTGAATGCTTGGATAATGGTCTGGTATGTTTTTTTGGGGGAACCTACACATTTATTTTTAAAAATTATGGCATAGGGGGGTCCCCTCCGAATCCATACTAAACCAGAAGGGCCTGGTATGGACAATTTTTTTTACATTCAGCCAGCAGCTGATGACTCATCGGTTGTTAAGGATATGGCGGCCGGCTTCCCGGTCCCCTCCTTAGAAACCAGCTATATACAGTGTATTTAAAGAGGGGGAAAAAAGGGGTTTAAAAACAGATGTCAGCGGAAGAAAAATATGCCTTTGATTCGTTCCAAAAAACAGATGTTGACGAAAGCAGATGTAAATGGATGATCATTCTATTGAGATGCATTGATGTTCGTTATTCATCTGTCAACAGATGGATAGAAAAACGGACAAACGGTCCACATGTGTAAAAGAAGCCTTAGGCCAGGGGTGCCCAACCAGTGGCCCGGGGGCCACAGGTGGCCCGCGGAGCCATCTGATGTGGCCCGCGACCTCCTGCTCTGGGATGGAATAAAATAGAATAGAATACTGTTATTAAAAGGTAAGTTTATTACTAAAATCACAGTGTATATTTGGGCATATCTGTTCTGTAGTGGTTACTAGGCTGCTTTTAAACTGATCCACAGGTGCAGCGAACTGCACCTATGGGTTACCTGCACTGAGCAATAGGCTTTTATTACCTGCGAGTTTAGTGTGCTTTCTGAAAGTGCACCACACCTACAGAATATAATAGAAGTCTATGGCAAAGTGCAGCTAACCTGCAGGAATGACGCAGGTGAACTGTGCTGCACCTGACCGTGCATCAGTGTGAAAGCAGCCTTAGGCCCCTTTCACACTGTCAGTCTGACCAAACCTGGCCTTCTTCATTCACCTATATCGAATGGAAGATGTAAATATACTTGTGTCCGTTTACAAACACCTATCTCCAATCCAATCCACGAAAAAAAAAAAAAAAGAGTAGAGTGGGCTCTATAGAGCCAAGTAGGCTGCCATCCACCCGCTCCGCTCATTGTGGCCCGCGTTAACAAGTCGTTTAAGTGGACCTTGCTCTTCAAAAAGTTGGGCACCCCTGCCTTAGGTGGTTAGCAAGTATAATTAAGAGCAAACTTTTTTGGTTTGTTTTGGGTACGCCAGAGCCTGTACCACTGAACTGAAACTGGAGAGCACTCTGTGGGTAAATGACACACTACACACAGGTCTGAAAAATGCCCCAATGAAGAGTCCAGTGTCCAAAGGTCACATTCAAGGCTAGCCCTATGATCTTTGGCTCAGTAGGGTCCGGGTATGGGCTCCAATGCTGTTGACGAAGATTATCCAATCAGGATACTATATAGAAACAAGCTCAAGCAGAATATCAAAAGTCTCGACACAAAAAAAAAAAACCTGAACGAAGTATGTTGACAAAAGAAATTAAATCAGTAACAAAAACAAATAATCCTCAGGAGAGTCCTCATGAAAAATCATCCAACCTCCTATGACTAGTTAGGGGCGGGGAGTTATATAGTGGCTGGCCTTCAATGTTTATTTCTGTTTGCCAGTGTCCACCTTCTATAGGCAGCTGCATACAACCAGAATGTCCAATAAATGCCAACGGACAAAAGCACAGGTTCACTTTAAAAGGTCAACAACAACAACAACAGCCTTCCTTCAGGATTTAGAGCACTATTATAGAGCTCTGTCTTAAAGGGTTTGTAAAGGAAAACATTTTTTTATCTTAATAGCTTCCTTTAATGCAGTGCTGTTTTCATGTCATCATTGTTTGTTTTTGCTCTCAAGTTGCTGTAATTCTTCTCTGATCTCCACACTTCCTGGTTGTCTGTTTCCTTATAACCACAGTACTGGGAGCTTTTTCTCTGTGGTCACTAATCAAGGAGGTGCGATTACTGTGTGTCTAAAACCCCTCAGCACCAGTTTAGTTTTCCAAACCATTACTGCCCTGTATTGGCTCTGTGCCTCTGTACAGCAGAGACGCAGGAAACATGCAAAAACAAAACTAGAAACTACAGGTACATTATATGATTAATTTGTATCTATTTTTAATTGTTTTTAAAAGGAATCAGTTAACTATTATGTCTCTATACCCTGTAAACAGTCATTTCAGCAAAAACATTTTTTTTCCCTTTACAACTCCTTGAAGTAGAAGTGTGTGAACATCTAAATGGATGTTGTAGGTGTCCTTTTGCTGTAATGTTAAAAAAAGAGCAGAAATCCTTAATGTCTTGATAACCAAGCCGAATCTAGTGACCTGATTTCCATTTCTGTTCTTTCAGCCCTATATAATTTCTTCTTGGCTAAAGACATGAGCATGTTTCAATCCTACCTGGACACCCGCTTACGCCAGGCTTCCAAAAAAAAAAAAAAAAAACATATTGAAAGCTATGAAATAAGACATTAAAGGGAGAAGAAAAACAGAAAACATGAGGAGGAAGGAGATAAAACTTTTTTTTATTTTTTTATCTTGGATAGGGTGGGGTAAAATTAAAACTTCTGTTCGATACAGTATTCACCAAACAACTACCGGTAGAGCCGGTTCACACAGGGGCGACCTGGGATCCGACTTGAAGTTGCCCTAAGTCGTGTGGTTACGAAAATCAATGGAAGTGAATGGAGCCGTCTTAATACACACTACTGAAGTTGCTCCGACTTCAAAAAAGGTTCCTGTACTACTTCAACCTGACTTGTAGGCAACTTGTACCCATTGATTTCAATGGAAGTTGCCTCAGAAGTCTGATCACTGTCTTAACTGAAGCAACAATACAGGAAGATAACCAGGGGTCAAGTCCTGGGGGAAAAAGTGTGGGAACTCCCACCCAAGATCCACTCCCCCACCAAAAAAACAAAACAAATGATAAACTCATATGCATTATTACTAAACCGCGTGTTTTTTTTTTCTGATCCACTGTACCTTAGTAATCCTTTATGTTATTTGCCGCTTCCTGTTTATGCATTCATCGGGTAATGTGCTGGTATTCCGTCACTTCCTCGATGCCGCAATATCTCCTGGGAGCTTTTGTCATTGTTCCCAGGAGACATTGCGGAGGTCTGCCGCGAGTTATCGCGGGATTTAGAAAGAACTTTAAGTAAAGTAACTTGCTGCAGACCTCCGCAATGTCTCCTGGGAACAATGACAAAAGCTCCCAGGAGACATTGCGACATTGAGGAAGTGACAGAATAACCTCACACTACCCGATGAATTCATATACAGGAAGCGGCCCGTAACATAAAGGATTACTAAGGTTCGCCTGCCCTTGACAGTGACTCAAGCTGGGCATCGCCGCTTAGTGAAGGATTGGCTCGGGCGGCTCGGCTGCTCTAGTCCTGCAAAGAGAACTGCGTTCCTGCTGTGAAAAAAGTGCAGGGACTCCGCAGGGCTTGAGCCCTGAAGATAACATACATTTCTCAGACAAACTCCCCCCTCCCACAGAGCTGATTGTTGTTTGATTGGCCACTGGAAAGCCTCCTGTCCTGGAGGGGACTTGAAGTTGCCTTGTACTGTCCTGGAGGCAACTTGAAGTTGCCTTTTAAGTTGCCTGATGATTCATACTCAAGTCGTGTCCAAGTTGCCTCCCAAAGTTGTGCTAGAAGTCTTGTTGCCCCAGTGTGAATGGGCTATTAGAATGTACACTGCAAATAGCGTGTAAACTATAGAAGTAGTTTCATAAAACATCAATACAGTTCTGCAATTTTTAGATTAGTTTGCACAGATGAACATTTATATCAAGCTTTCAAGGTTAGTTGAAATGGTTCTTTATATACTGCTAGGTAAAAAAAAAACGTAATCAAATGGAAATACAAAAATGGCTAAAGGAAAAGCTCCTTTGGTCCTACTTTTCCTGTGGGTCACAGAAGAGCACTTCATTCTGCACACATTTGGCCCTTATTCAGCCAACAGTGGGCTAAAGTCCGCTGCCACTGACGTCATTCAGACTCTATAGAGATCCCAAGTTTAATGTCAGGATCCACCCAGAAGGCTGGACCAGCAGCTTTTTCAGCCTCTGAGCATACCGCTAAGAGCTTGAGTCAGCAAATCCTCCCCCCTCCACAGCCCAGCACTCCAGCGGGGGTTGTAGGGACAGAGCAGTGAGTTAGAGACTGACAGTAAAGACCAAGAACCGAGTGATCAGCAGTTTTCAATCACTCGGTTCTCATTCTTAGAGGCGGTGGGGGATAGATGCTGCATCTACCTAGGTGAGCATGTAGGTTTGTTTTTTAAAACCCAATACTTCTTTTTTAGGAGCCATAAATGGACCTTTTAACATTCTGTATTCTAGCCGAATTATATAATAATCAGTAATCTTATAGAGGAAAGCAAGTCAGACAAGACACATAATACATAAAGTCAAGAAAGGTTTCCACAGAGATAGAGCCAGTTCACACCTAAATCGCACAGGAATGTGGTCCACAGTGCAGTACCATTTTCAAGCAATTCTTTTGAATGGGCTGAAATTGGATTGGATCGCACAAAAAAAATAGTGCATTATTAATATGCACTATTTTTCAAAAATGCGCTGCATCAAATTGCATGGTACTATTGTACCATGCAATCCAGTGCAGGCAAATGCATGGTTTTTATTATCTGTGTTTGTCGTTATGATTATACCGACACCTGCAGCAGATTGCACACCCAGTGCATTTTGAACGCAGTGTGGGCAATGCGCAAGGAACATGGGTTTACCGTACTACATTCTGTTGTGAAGGAGCACTTACATAAATAAATCACAGACAGTGCAATAGTATGTGAAACAGAAAAAAAGCTGCATAGGATGTTCAGTGAAACTACATTTTTAAATGTTTCTAAAACCAGGGGCAAAAAAATCCTTACTGTAGGTCGATAACACTGGAGATAGGACTCAGTATTAGCATAATCAAATGATTCATGGTAGTCAATACTGACTGGGCAAGTGGGAATAGGTAAAAAAAAAAGGGGGGGTGTGGGAGGAAGAGACGCACACTAATAATTAGAAGTAATCTCTCTCCTCTCTCCCTTACTTCTCAATAAAATAAAATAAAACATTTGTTAATTGTTGGTGGTCTTGATTGTCTCTAGTTACTGGGGGATACAAGCTCTGGGAGTGTTTAATAAGGGTATTAATGACTTTTTATAGCACTTTCGGGACATGGGAGTGCGATTAAGAAGAACAGACGCAGGTTTATCAGACAAAGAGAATTGTTAGCTTATAAATGATCTCCATGACATGTTGCCAGAAAGGTTGTAGCACAGGACGATCCAAAAAACATGTAAAAGGGAAGCGGTATGTATATTACAGCGCCAGAGGCACTCTGTAGTGGGAAAAGCTCAACAAGGACTGTAGGAGTCCTATACCACCCACTGATGATTTCTTGATACTTTATACTAATTATTATTATTGTACAGGATTTATATAGCGCCAACATTTGTCGTATTGGTCCAGCGCCCTGGCAGATCTCCTCAAAAGATGCTGTCAGAAAAATCGCTGGGTTTAGGCAATGAGTGCAAAGAGTGAGGTAATTGGTACTCCCGCCATATATTAAACACAAGGACCTTAAAAGTCTTGGATATTGAAGTTTCTTTTGTGTGTAGACAGGAACTGTGCTGCCTGCAATTCCGCCTGCGCTACCAAATTTTCGGAAAACTTTATCAGACAGGCCAGGAAGGAACTCAGAATGACCCACAAAAGGCATCATGGGAGAAAAGGAGACTCTGAACATTAAGAAAAGAAAAGTACCTGTCCATTTCTTAAAGTGTTGGATCTATTAGCGGGTGATTATGTAGAGATTTAACCACTTCAGCCCCGGACCATATTGCTGGTCAACGACCGGGCCACTTTTTGCGATTCAGCACTGCGTCGCTTTAACTGACAATTGCGTGGTCGTGCGATGTGGCTCCCAAACAAAATTGGCGTCCTTTTTTTCCCCACAAATAGAGCTTTCTTTTGGTGGTATTTGATCACCTCTGCGGTTTTTATTTTTTGCGCTATAAACAAAAATAGAGCGACAATTTTGAAAAAAAAAATTAATATTTTTTACTTTTTGCTGTAATAAATATCCCCAAAAATATATAAAAAAAATATTTTTTTCCTCAGTTTAGGCCGTTACGTATTCTTCTACATATTTTTCGAAAAAATCACAATAAGCGTTTTTTGATTGGTTTTGCCAAAAGTTATAGCGTCTACAAAATAGGTCATAGTTTTATGGCATTTTTATTCATATTTTTTTTTACTAGTAATGGAGGCGATCAGCGATTATAATCGGTACTGCGACCTTATGGCGGACACTTCGGACACCTTTGACACATTTTTGAGACTATTGGCATTTTTATCGCGATCAGTGCTATAAAAATGCATTGATTACTATAAAAATGCCACTGGCAGGCAAGGGGTTAACACTAGGGGTTAATTATGTTCCCTAGGTGTGTTCTAACGGAAGGGGGGGAGGGACTGACTATGGGAAATTACTGATCGCTGTTCATACATTGTATGAACAGACGATCAGGCATTTCTCCCCCTGACAGGACCGGGAGCTGTAACGAGTTAACCCGGGTGCTTGGCGATGGTCACGCCCGCCGGGCATGCGGGTCGGGAGCAGGGGGCGCACACGCGCCCTAGTGGCTGATTTGCGAGGTGATGAAGATCTACATGACCTTGCGCAGGGGTGTTGAATAGGGCCTTAATAGAGGTGAGTATTGAATTTGGGACTCCTATATGAGGTATGTTGCAAGAAGTTCCAGTTGACCCTACGAACATTTTTTTCTGCGTCAGAAGACAGCAGAAGCATGGTAGATGACGAACTTCTGGCCTTAGATATAATGTTCACAGTACAGATAGTGTTGTTCTTTGCTTCTCTATAGGGGATAAAGCCTGTTTTCCTTGAAAAAACAATACATTGTAGAATAGGGCTACGTCTACTGACAATTTTAGAGAACAGTTTCAGGTCGCAGTTTAGTAGACTGATTGACCTATAGCTGGAACAAAGTAGTTGGTCTTTATACGGTTATGCAATGAAAATGATACATTGTAGAATATGGCTACGTCTATTGCCAATAATTTTAGAGAACAATTTCAGGTTGCAGTTTAGTAGAGAGATTAACCCATAGCTGGAACAAAGAAGGGGGTCCTTATCTGGTTTAGGAATGACTGATAGACCTTTTCAATCCATGCATAAAATATCAAAGAGTGCCAATTTAGCAGCAGCGAGCACTGTGCTCAAAGCTTTGTTTTCCATCAACAGTGAACATTTTTAATTAACATGCTGCATTTTGCAACCTAATTGGGCTGATCCACTTTTTTTTGTAGCCCTGGGATAAGTTCAGAGTAGACAAAATGGAGGTATGCTTTAATAGACTTCAGTAGTAGCTGCAAAGGGCAAAAGATAACCGTGTCCTGGAATGTGCATGGAATAATATGCGTGGGAGAGGTCAAACTGATCTTACTCAGTCAGGTCGCAGCTCTCTTCCTTAGGGCTGGACACTGTTAGTGAAAAAGTGTGTCATCGAATACAATGTTTTACGATATCACTACTTACTTAGAATAAGTAAACTTATTTAGAATATTGTGGTCTCTCTGGTGCCATGTCCCTAAAACGGACACAGATATAAACACTTTTCAGTGAAGTGGCAAAGGGTTACCACCCGAGATTTACTCTGGGCAGGAAAGGAAAACCATTCATTGGAAATAGAGCAGGAAGTTGTATTTAAAAAGTATCTGCATTACATGAACAGTTTCTCTTATTTGTTTTTTAGCAATATTTTAACAGCAAAATCAGTTGTCCTCTTCAGTTGTCCTCTTTCCTTAATGGCATGGACAGAAATAGCAAATTTTAGCCCACAACATTAACAGGCTACTCTTTCTACCCGCTGTGGCATGTATGGGTTTATTCTCGTGCCTCATCATGAACCACACACCTACTCATCCTGCCAGGCCCAGTAATTATAGAACTGTGAGCTTAATAATACTCACAACAGTACTGCTTCTAACTACAGCCACCCAGGACACAAAAAAAATTGCTGCTAGGATATGGCAACACTCTTAACGCTGAATAGACTTGTCGGCTGCTGCTGCTCTACAGTACAAGGTTTAAAGGGCAGCCAAGACACGATTTAAATAAGCAAACGTACAATAAAACAATCAACAGTACTTATACCATACACATTGATTGTCTTCAACAGCTATTTATTCACATTATTACTGACTTCATGTCTTTTTCCCTTCTCAGCAATGATGTACCTTTTTTTGTACCAACGTTGTACAAATGCTAAAGGATAGGGGTTTAGCTATGGCAGTGCTGATTGTCACGAGCACTTGAATTTTGCTAGTCAATGTCTTGGTGTACAAAAGAAACCCAAAGTTGCCTGGGTGATCAGAAGATATCAGTGATATTAAATCACACTCTGTAAAAGCAATCAGGAAACAGCTGGGCAGTCAGGTATGAGCATGTCAGGTTTTTCACAAATGATCAGTGAGGCAGGTTAAAGCCAGCAACACTGATCATTGTATTCTGTCGGCAAGGAAGGCTCCCCACTGGCAAAATGCAATAGCACAGCAGGATTCCGCCATCCACATTGAATGTGTGGATGGGGGAATCAGTTTATTTCTTTTTCATTCAACTCGCTGGTTGAACAAAACATTTTTTTTAATTATGAACGGCCTGCCTAAATCCTAAAGTGGTCAGGTGGTCCTCTAGAGGCTCTGATTTTAAGCACAGCGCCAAGAATAGAGAGCAACTGAGCATGTGCAGTGCTGGATTTTAAACAGCATAGGCACTTATTTTTTATGTTTTACATAACTAATATATAACTGCAAAATGGTGATCTATCAGGACTATATAACTCACAGTAGTACGACACCTACTAGTAATGAATGGTGTTCTTCCATTAATGTTTTATTCTTATGCCGCGTACACACGGTCGTTTTTTGGGATGAAAAAAAACGTTGTTTTTTAAAACATCATTTAAATTGATCGTGTGTGGGCAAAACGTCGTTTTTTGTCTTAAAAAAAACGACCAAAAAAAAATTCCAACATGCTTGAATTTTTTGTGTCGTTTTTCAAAACGTCGTTTTTTGTTTCACAAAAAGTCACCGTGTGTAGCAAAAACGTCGTTCAAAACGACGTTTTTCAACCCGCGCATGCCCAGAAGCTAGTTATGAAGCGAGCTTCAATGGAAAAGTGTGGTGAACGTAACCTCGTTTTTTGTGAAAAAAACGATGGTGTGTATGCAACATCGTCTTTGAAAGTGACGTTTCAAAAACGTCGTTTTTTACTTCACAAAAAAACGTCGTTTTTTTTCATCGCAAAAAACGACCGTGTGTACGCGGCATCACAGTAGATTTTTTTCTCTTTGGGGTTGCATTTTTACAATAAAACTGAATAGAGTACCACTTACTGTACTCTGTCGCAATCTTTCTATAAAGCACTAACTAAAAAAGGTCTGCTCTCAGTAGAAAAAAAAACCTTCCTATACAGTGGTCATGATGGGGATCTTTTTGATAACTCTGATTTCAAAGATTGTGGAAATCAGCAAATGAAATTTCAATTTACTCTGGCAGTGTACAGAAGACCTCAAACAAAGGAAAAATTAAACCTCAAGTGCAGCTAAAAATAAAAAAACAATACATCAGAAAAGGGGACATAACTTACAGTCAAAAGTATGTGTTCCTTGTGCCGTTTTCTTTGCTATTAGTTATAATTCTCCTTTGTTCTAGCACCCCCATCCCCGCTGCTGTAATCTTCTGATGCCGTGGGGGTAATACAACTAATTGGCGTTCACAGGCTCTGATAAAGTAAGCGCGACCAAGTCTGTTCTTCTGCCCAGCTTTTCCATTCACAGAAGCCATAATACAGGTTCTATGAATGGAACAGGATCTATGAATGGCGGGGGAAAAGCTATTAATCGTCTTTCTACCCTCCATGCTTAGATCCTGTTCCATTCTCTTAATGAAAGCATGACAGCCCCTCAGTTCTATTAACCATCGTTTACAGCAGAGGCATGGAGGGGACAGGACAGATGAAGATTACTACCAACAGAAGATAAATCAGCACAAGGGATACATTGTACTGACTAAGTTATGCCCTTGTGCTGCTACACTTTTACCACGTACACACGATCGGAAATTCCGACAAGAAAACAGTGGATTTTTTCCGACTGAATTTTGGCTTAAACTTGTCTTCCATACACATGGTCAAACCAAAAGGTATAATGCCGCGTACACACGGTCGTTTTTTGCGATGAAAAAAAACGAAGTTTTCTGTGAAGTAAAAAACGACGTTTTTGAAACGTCACTTTTCAAAGACAATTTTGCATACACACCATTGTTTTTTCACAAAAAGCGAGGTTACGTTCACCACCCTTTTCCATTGAAGCTCGCTTCATAACTAGCTTCTGGGCATGCGCGGGTTGAAAAACGTCGTTTTGAACGACGTTTTTGCTACACACGGTGACTTTTTGTGAAACAAAAAACGACGTTTTGAAAAACGACACAAAAAATTCAAGCATGTTGGAATTTTTTTTTGGTCGTTTTTTTTTAAGACAAAAAACGACGTTTTGCCCACACACGATCAATTTAAATGACGTTTTAAAAAACGTCGTTTTTTTTTCATCGCAAAAAACGACCGTGTGTACGCGGCATTTGGCTTTAAATGACATCAGACTCAACAGAGCTTATAGCATTTATTGTGGACCTGAACTCAAAAAAGGGAAAAAAAGTGTTCCTATAGGAAACATATAAAAAAATTATTATGCCTAAGCAGTACCCTGAAAATTGTATCTTTTGTTTTGAAGTCCTGAAAAATACCAATGCACTTTCTTATTTATGACTATGGGGTTGCTTTACTAAAACTGGAGAGTGCGAAATCTGGTACAGAAACGAATCAGCTTCTAACTTCAGCTTGTTCAAATAATTTAACTTTGACAAAAAAAACTGTAAGCTGGTGGAAGCCAAGCCCTGCTCCTCTACCTAGACAGCCTCTTCCACACAGACACACAGTGCAGAACAAGGCTTGGTAAATCAGTAATGGGTAAAACAACAGCTGCAGGGAGGCAATGCTGTTGACTAGTCATTTGCCCTTTGCTTGACTTTTTTGTGCACAGTTTCCACAGTCCAGGTCCTCTTTAATTTCAATTGTTTAAAGTGGTATTAAACTCAAAACAAGAATGTACTATATTGCAGCTCACCAATCAATAGATGTGGTGGCTGCATTTGTTTTCTTTTTTAGCCTCCCCCCTATTTAGCCTCTCCCAGGTGATTTGGCCAGTAACACACCTCCTGTATTAGAGTTCCCCCACTATGGACAGCAGCAATGGAGTGTTAATACTAGAGGTCGACCGATATGGGTTTTTCTCTGGCCGATGCCGATGCCGATATTTGGAAATCGGGGCGGCCGATGGCCGATATGTGTTGCCGATTTTTGCACCCGATATTTTAGGCCGATTTTTTTTTTCTCCTCGACTCAAAAAACCTAGGGTGGAGAGGTGGGGAGGAGATAATTGTTTAGGGTGGAGAGGTGGGGTGCAGCCTGTAGTGTAGCCCATCAGTGTCCACCACCATTGCCACCTCATCAATGCCCACCAGTGCCACCTCATCAATGCCCACCAGTGCAGCCCATCAGTGTCCACCACCAGTGCCACCTCATCAATGCCCATCAGTGTCCACCACCAGTGCAACCTCATCAATGCCCACCAGTGCAGCCCATCAGTGTCCACCAGTGCAGCCCAGTGTCCACCACCAGTGCCACCTCATCAATGCCCACCAGTGCAGCCCATCAGTGTCCACCACCAGTGCCACCTCATCAATGCCCACCAGTGCAGCCCATCAGTGTCCACCACCAGTGCCACCTCATCAATGCCCACCAGTGCAGCCTATCAGTGTCCACCACCAGTGCCACCTCATCAATGCCCACCAGTGCCACCTCATCAATGCCCACCAGTGCAGCCCATCAGTGTCCACCACCAGTGTCACCTCATCAATGCCCACCAGTGCAATCACCTCAGTGCATCGCTAACCAGTGCACCACCTGTGCCAACCAGTGCCAACCACCCCTGTGCCATCCACCCCTGTGCCAACCACCCCTGTACCATCCACCCCTGTGCCAACCACCCCTGTGCCAACCACCCCTGTCTGCAACAGCCAATCGGCGGCCGCCGCTGCCGACATTCTACACTGTAAAAAATAAAAGTCCCCTGATGTGCTGCGCGCCCGGCCTCTGCCTACAAACCCCAGAATGCAGAGCGGGCCAGTAACATTCTGGGGTGTAGAATGTCGGCAGCGGCGGCCGCCGATTGGCTCTTACAGGCGTCAGTAGATAGCAGTGAGCGGGCCCCTCATCTCTGTATACACCCACAGAGGAGGAGGGGCCCGCTCGCTGCTCTCTACTGACGCCTGTAACAGCCAATCGGCGGCCGCCGCCGCCGACAACGCTGGGTGTACCAAGATGTCCGCGGCTCCGGAGCTAGGCCGAAGCCGCGGCCTTTCCTGATGCTGTGACCGCGGCGGCAATCCGCGGATTGCCGCTGTGGTCACAGCATCAGGAAAGGCCGCAGCCTCGGCCTAGCTCCGGAGCCGTGGCAGCGCTAGCGCCATGAAAAATATCGGCCTAATTTGGAGAAAGATCGGCCGATGCCGATTTCTCCAAAATGGCCAAATATCGGCCGATATATCGGCCTGCCGATATATCGGTCGACCTCTAGTTAATACACTAGCATATTTAAATACACCAACACCAGAATTCCTGTGTAACTATAAATTGGTAACCTGTAAAGGCTTATAAAGCGTCGCCTATGGAGAATTTTAAATACCAAAGTTTGGTCATTTCACAAGCGTGCACAATTTTAAAGTGTGACATGTTTTGTATGTATTTACTGGGCACAGCACCATATTTTATATTTTACAAATATGTTTGTGTGCATTCAAATTAAAGTGTCTTCTCGCGTTAGTGTGTAAAATTGCATTTGAAAACAAAAAAACGCTGTGCAAATACAGTGAAGACATAAAAATATGCAAAACACACCATTTTATTCTCTAGTGCTTCTTTGTAGCCAGGCTATGAAAAAGTCTCACACATGTGGTATTGCCATACTCAGGAGGAGTAGCAGAATGTGTTTTGGGTGTAGTTGCAAGTATACACATGCCGTGTGTGAGAAAAATACTTGTTAATATGATTTTTGTGAAAAAAAAAAAAACACTATTTAAATTTCTTAATTTTCCTGTAAGTGGGGGGGGGGGGGTGTGTTGCCAAGCCACACTGTGTGTGCCTATGGACGCACACATCCCAGCTCGAGAGTGACCCCACATGTTTGCCCCATAGCACATGGCTTTGTAGGGGGGGCAGGAGAGGAGGATAAAGGCTGGAGAGCACCAACAAGGGACCACAGCAGAGGAGGATCGGGACTATTCTGTGCAATACCATTGCACACAGCAGGTAAGTATACCCTCTTTTTTATAAAAAAAAATAAAAACCAAAAAAAAAAACATTTTAATGTATTAGTGCATTGCAGTGCTATTCATTGTGAATGGCACCCAACATCTCCAAAATGCACATGTACTAGAATGCAGTGTGGCATGGTACCCTTTGCATTGCACTGTGATAAAATACAGCAGTGGTTCTCAACCTCAGTCCTCAAGTACCCCCAACAGGCCATGTTTGCAGGTTTTCCTTTATCTTGCACAGGTGCTATAAATCAGAATCAATGGATTGGTATTTTGGACACCTATTTTATCTAAGAGAATTTCCCAAAACATGGCCTGTTTGGGGGTACTTGATGACTGATGTTGAGATCCACTGAAATACAGCCTTCCCCATTTTGGCATGCTTTTCTGTGCATTCAGACCCATTCATTTTGAATCAGATCAGTGGAAAGAATTTTCTCTGTCTGACAATACTTTCACTCACTGGAGAGCACTTATTATTGCTACCACTACTAAGAACCGTCTTAAGTTAAATTCAGCCAAATGACCAAACTGCAAATCTAAACACAGTAAAGGTAGAAAAAAAAAACATCAAAATGATGTAAAGTTCAGTGCTGTTTAAACATTGATTCTCAGCAGACAGATGTTTGAAATCTACAATGAGCAGTGCCAAGTGATATTATGGCTGGCTTCACAGGATGAAAGATTAGGCTAAGAGAGCTGCAAGCTGTATGTTTACTGAGCCACACAAAATCAATATGTGAGCTTCCATGGACTATGCTGAAGTGAAAAGTAGAATGTATTCATGGGCTGCATTAAGTGCCTCTAGTGATTTCAAATCCTCTCAGACGCATGCGATACCTTGCAGTAGTTGAGAGGCCTGCATTTCTCATTGACCCTGAAAGTATTGTGGCATAAATTCTCTGCTACAGGTAGGGTCATATTTAGCAATTATGTCAAAGGGAGAGAGAAAATGAAAAGTGACCTAGAGTACCTTTCTTTCAGGGGAAACCCAAGGCTTAAAACTCTGACTTGGCTCGCAAGAAAACCAGAGGACATAATTATCAAAATGAATTGTAAGTGTTATCAACTAGGTGACAATAACTTGGTGCAAATCATGTGAGATCAGAGACTGGCCTCCGCCTACATATGCACTGAGAAATGGGTGACAGAGAATGATTAGGAATGTGCTGTAATTCTTTTTTTTTTTTTAAAGGTACGTTTTTATTTATTTTCAATACACAACAGACAAACACATATATTGAGCGAACATCGCCCATTCCATTACAAAGATCTGGTAGCTGGTGAAGTGCTTTACTTCAGCCATAGTTTAAGTATTAAATAATGGCGTTGTGATCCACTCTGGCTTGGCTAATAGTAGTTACAGGTGAATGTAACTAAACAACATTATCTGTGTTATAACCTGGATAAATGAAAACCTTTGCAGACATATTTTACCTCTGCTCTTTTATTGGAACAAGCTAAAAACTTAACATAAACTTAAAGTCAACCTGTGCTGACACTATGGACATTAAAATATTTATGTATTGCTAACAAGCATTAAGACGTTTAAAACAAGTCCTTACCCACTTCTCTATCTAAATGCACTGTGGAGAAATGTGTCTTCAAAGTTCACAACAAAAGCACCGAGATCACAGCTCCTCTCCTCTTATTTTGTTTCTAGCTGAATGCCAGCCTTTTAAAGTGGTTGTAAACCCACTTTGGAAAAAAAAGAACCCTGCAAGACAAAGGCATAATGAACTAGTATCATAGCATACTAGCTCATTATGTAATACTCACCTGTAGGGGTGCAACGGATCAAAAAACTCACAGTTCGGATTGTTCCTCGGATCACGTGTCACGGATCGGATCATTTTTCAGATCGGCAAAAAATAAAAAATTCTCCCCCACTGTAATATCCACATCTCCCCCCAACTGTAATATCCACATCTCCCCCACTGCAGTGGCGTCACTAGGGTTGGTGTCACCCGGTGCAGAAAAAAATTGTTTTACCCCCCCCCACCAACTAAAGTTCCCCCTCAGTAAAGAACCGTCTCGGTGCAGACACCCCCCCTCTCAGTACAGACACCCCCCCACACCCTCTCCAAGGAAGTACAGACAGGCAGACCCCCCCCCAGGTAGTACAGACAGGCAGACCCCCCAAGGTAGTACAGACAGGCAGACCCCTCAGGTAGTACAGGCAGACCCCCCCAGGTAGTACAGACAGACCCCCCCCCCCAAGTAGTATGACTCCCAGTGGTGTGTCCAAGAGTGCGGGCTCCTCCTCTGTTGGTGTAAACAGAGAGGAGGGTCGCCGCCGGGTGTACCAAGATGGCCGCGGCTCCGGAGCTAGGCCGAAGCCGCGGCCTTTGCTAATGTTATGGCCGCGGCTCTGGAGCTAGGCCGAAGCCGTGGCCTTTCCTAATGTTATGGCCGCGGCTTCGGTCTATGTCTGGAGCCGTAGCCATAACATTAGGAAAAGCCTCGGCCTAGCTCCGGAGCCGCGGCCACAACATTAAAAAAGGCCGCGGCTTCGGCCTAGCTCCGGAGCCTCGGCAATCCGCGGATCACAGTGTGCGTCGATCCGAAGGGGGTGACCCGTTCGAATCACGAATCAACTGTGATCCGTTGCACCACTACTCAACTGGGACCGCTGCAGTGCCAGACTGTGATTGCCATGATTGGCATGCGCGTGGGAGCCACCAGCCATGACACGATCTCCTTTAGAAACCACACGATCGTTGTCTACGACACATGCATCGTAGACATTGGTGCACGTCTCTATTGTAAATACCTTGAAAATTGTAAATATCTCCTAAACCGTGGAGGTTTAGGACAAATTTCCAGCACCTACAGGTGCCTTAATCTAGGCTTAATGTAGGTAAAAGTGGTTGTACATGGTGTACAACCACTTTAATGTAAACTTAGGTGCAGTAAGTGTTTAGAAATTGACTGAAATCGGATATGATCTTTTACATGCCTTTGTACTTCTGTAGTTTGAATATCTCAGAGAATTACATGCTATATGGATAGCACAGTGGCTAAGTAGTTAGTACTTCTGCCTAGCAACACAAGGGTCGTCTTTTCAAATCTCAACCATGGCACTACCTGCTTGAAGTTTGCATGTTCACGGTGTGCCTGAGTTTCCCCCTGGTTTCATCCCACACCCCAAAGACATGCTGGTAGGTTAATTGGCTCCTATCTAAATTGGCACTACTATGAGTATGTATGAATGTAAAGCCTTGTAAATACGATCAGAATATCATAGAAATGATCATCTGTTTTTTTTTTTTTTTTTTTTTTTTTTTTGCATGCTAGTCTCCTATGGAATATAAAGAGCTTACTAAACTTACAAAAATGTATGTATGTACTACAGAATACAACTTTGGAAGCGATGTAATGTATTGTATTGCAATTTATTCTATCGTTTCCGAGCATGTCCATTCTTGGTCAGTCCATTTTTCTGGAACAAATACTGTACTGATTACATGAAAATCATTCATTCTGGTATCGTACGAGAAAAATGTTCATTCTTGTCCTATCGGATAATTTTGCATGGACTGTCTTGATCGGTTTTTGAAAGCCGTGTACTAATGATCAGATAATTGTACGATCGATTAGAAAGCAGTATTTTTCGCCCGATTTTCCCATCATGTGTACTAGGCATTAGATATTGACCTTAGATTGTAAGCTCCTTGGGTGCAGGGACTGATGTGAATGTACAATACATGTAAAGCGCTACATAAATTGACATTGCTATATAGGTACTTGTAATAAATAAAAGTAAATAAATGTCACCTAAAGAAATCCTTCTATATGTACAAAATAAGCATTGCATTACTTTCCTAATGTTACACTTCTTTGCAGCTAACAGCTTCTAAATATTTCTGTAACACTGACCCCCAACTACCCCAGGGATTTTTTCAACTATCAATTTATTAATACTGATGTCTTGTCTCTTCGTCATCTAAAATACACTCCTTGCTGGTCCTCTGATCTTATGGTCACCATCTCCTTAGAGGATTGGCAAAATATATGGCATAATTAAAGAGTTCTATTAATGTCCTAGCTATTGCAATAAATTACAAAGTGTTAATAGGATGGTATTTGATACCCTATAGCCTTTCTCATGTGATCCTGGGATATTCTACTGTTTCTTTAGGGGCTGCACCTTACTGGCACATTTAGATATAATGTATCTGGTGGGATTGCTCAAAAAGCTGTTTTAGAAGGAGCTGTGGTGGCTCAACGTGATTGGCACTGCGCTGACAAGCCGTTCACCTCTGCAGCCAAGGGTTCGGATCCCGGTCTCGGCTACATGTGAATTGAGTTTGGTGGTCTCAGCCCGGCTCCCGGTGGGTGTGCTATGCAAGGTACGCCTGTGCTTAGTTCGCCCACCCCCCCCCCACAAAAACCACCACACTTGCACGCACACAAAATTGGTTTAATACGCACGCACTTTGGCCATGCGGTCTCCTAAAGAGAGGCGAAGGACCTACGGGGCTGGCTTGGTGGGTCAGGCCCCCTCACTCCCTCATAGGGGGAGTCCCTCTGCCCCGATGGGGTCCTGTTGGGCCCCAGTTGGGCTCCCAAGTGGAGCAGGTAGGGCGGGGTGAGTGGGAGGCCCCCCCTCACACCCGCCATTGCCACTGGGGGCATGGAGAAGGATGGCGATTGCCTCCGGGGGGAGGGTCTGCCTACTCCCAACTCCTGCAGTCCGGCTCCTCTCTCTCGAGTTCACGCACAAAATACACTTTAAATAAAAAAAAAAAAAAAAAAAAAAAAAAGAAAAAAAAAAAAAAAAAAAAAAAGCTGTTTTAGGTCTCGTACCTACCAACTTAATTATACCGCCTTGGAAAGAGTCCTGTGAAAACACTCAATTGAGGCCTTCTGGGTAAAAAGCCAGTTGGTTGTAGTCAGCATTCTGTTTACTTCCTCACATTTTTACTGCTGCAAAACAGACCATTGCTAATTCTTGGGAAAAGAGGTCTAAACCTTTTGGGGAGCCTAAATCTTGTATTATTTGTACATGACACAGGAGAAAATGGCAGCTAGAATGGCTAGACAACAAGAAGTAACAATTCCTAAACATTTGGGAGCCCTGAATCTCATACTATATGCCAGGGGACTTTGATAGTACTCTATTATTTTTCTAGGTACTATACAATGGGCCTTTCTAGGTCTGAACTTTATGTCCCACCTGGGTATTGGAATTCGGATCAGTTCACACATGTGCGGGGTGTGCCTGCATTTCTTGCAAAAAAAGGTGCATGCACCTTTTTAAAAAACGGGGTCACAGGGAAACCACATGTTTTTAGACAATGCAATTTCCGTGCAGTTCCCACACATGCAAACGTGCTGCAGTCTGAGATGTGTGGGGGTGTCATTCAGAATGAATCGCTGCCCCGCACGTCTCATAAAAGCAGTGAGATTTGGCTGTGGGTGTTTGCGGCTGCAGAAACAGGTGCAATTCCTGCACCAGCAACCAGCCCACAGACTGCAGGCAAATGTGAACCTAGCCTTCTATCTAGATGAGCATTGGTTCCCTTCCCCATCCCACCCACTCTCCCTATTTTTTCAATTTCGCTGTCCGTTTTATCCTTTCTCTTATCTATGCCCTTTCCTTTCTTTGTCATCTGTCTATTTTTACCTACTGCAGAGGCTCTATTGTATTTCTCTGTGTGTACAACCTGCTTCTGCCCACAAAACAATCTCTCTCTGGGATGGTTTCTTTTAGTGTACTTTTAAAACTTCACTTTGGATTATATTTTCTCAGTTTGGCAAATGAACCACTTAGATGTTCACCTGTACAGTTTCCTAAATACAGTGTTCTGATCAAATACTGACTTCAGAGTCTCTGTTGTGATCATTGATGATGAATTACTCCACAGTGCTTGCAGCAACAGAAGTCAGGCAGAGGTGACAAATATCCTCAGTTGTCTAGGACTAAGCTTTGAGTGGTAAAATTCATTACAGTGGTCTTTGGGCATGGACCAAGGTCTTTGCTGAAATAAAGCCTTGATGTTGGATACATCATTAGTGTGCAGCTGTTTCGTCTTTTCTTCAAAGAGGTCAGGCAGAGATTTTAAAACTCCTTTGCTGATTGTGAA
Organism: Rana kukunoris; assembly: GCA_029574335.1. Taxonomy (NCBI): domain Eukaryota; kingdom Metazoa; phylum Chordata; class Amphibia; order Anura; family Ranidae; genus Rana; species Rana kukunoris. The sequence goes on along the minus strand of CM056050.1, from coordinate 144,893,765 downwards.
CAATACTTTAATGTCCATGGTTTGGGCACAGATGCACTTCAAATAAAAAAGTATAATCTACTTATATACTGAAGACGACAACCCATAAAATAATCAAACCTGGAATTTATTGGATAATAATCTCTTTTTAATCCAGAACACTCTTTGTTCCCCAGATGGTTATGTTATTCAATATAATATGTTCAGTTTCATCCCTTTGGAAGTCCCATACACTGGCAAACTGTCAGTTTGTGTTTCAAAAATGGCACATGTTCATATATAGTCCCGAGTTCAAAGAGGTGGGTCCATACTGATCCAAGCTAATCAAGATGGGACCTCTAACTAAGCATCAGCCCTTAGAGACGGAATACATTGGAAATCAAACTGGGTGTTTTAGGTGGCTGTTGAATGGTAAAATGCATTATATTTGCACTATATTAATTTGACTCTAGGGGAGTTGATTTTAATATTAAGATTTATATAGTTTGTAAAATGTTTTTTTCTTGTACGGTGATCAGGTATAAACACAAACCATTATAAACAAAAACACAAACCATTCTATTGATCAACGGTCAATGATTAATTCTATCCATCCAGCTCCACAATGCGGACAGTTGTCGTTAGAGTCACTAGTACAAACTGGAGAGATAAATGTATATACTGTAATATATGGAGATTCCAAATACCATAGCTTACGGTATGCTTGCTGCTGTCAAACATTAAATAGCCGCCGGTCACTCTTTAGCTGTAGTGATATCATATCATGACATTTTTCAGCTGAAAGGCTTTGAATTTAGCCTTCTTCAAATAAACAGCCGCAGAGAAAACATTTTCCTCTTGTCTACTACAAATAGTATACTGGAGTGGAGTTGTTCTAGTCAATTACTTAGCATATCTACATTCATTTCCTGTTCATCTGTTTTTTTCTCCCTACCAGCCAGCCATATAAAAATCGGATATCAATGCAAACAGAATTAAGGCTTAGCATTAATGTAACTGACCATAATGTGTCTGGCATCTTCTTCTGCAATGCACAAGGAAAAAACATGACTAGAAGTGGCACATAATGCACAGAAGATATGTGGAGACTCCCAATGCGATGATTATAGCCTCAAAGTTACAAAGCGATGACATCACATTAATACTTTTTAAGGTGATTTACTAAAATCAGCTGAACTTCAGCTTGTTCAATTAAAGCGGAGGTTCACCCTAAATATAAGCCCTCCCATGTGATCCAGCATACTGGCGTCAGCGCCAGTATGCTGTTTTTTTTTTTTTTTAATCCATGTACTTACTGTATTATGCTGAATTTTATTTTTTTTACCCCGCGGTGGACGGCGCCAGTATAGCGCGTCACATCTTACAAAAGTACCCGAAAAGGACTCGGGTAATCGCGGCGAAAATGCGGCGCCTGCGCACAGACCTAGGAGCTGACTGCGCAGGCGCCGTATTTCTCCGAGTCCTATTTCGGCGTTTTTCGGAGGGCGTGACGCGCCATAGCCGTAGGACTCGGAGAAATACGGCGCCTGCGCAGTCAGCTCCTAGGTCTGTGCGCAGGCGCCGCATTTTCGCCGAGATTACCCGAGTCCTTTTCGGGTACTTTCGTAAGATGTGACGCGCTATACTGGCACCGTCCACCGCGGGGTAAAAAAAATAAAATTCAGCATAATACAGTAAGTACATGGATTAAAAAAAAAAAAAAAACAGCATACTGGCGCTGACGCCAGTATGCTGGATCACATGGGAGGGCTTATATTTAGGGTGAACCTCCGCTTTAAGCTTTGACAATAAAATCTACACTCTTATTGCTCACTATTGACAGCTGCAACAGATTGTGTGTGCTCCTTTATTGGTATGCTCAAGTATTTATCAGACAGGGTTCAAAAATGGAACTTACACTCCAGTTTGTCCTCAGCAGTTCCCCCTTCCAGTAAGGAAAAGTAGCAGGATACATCATGTAAACTAACTCGGCCAATCTCTGGAAAAAAACACAACACACAAAGCCATGAAAACATTGCACATACCATTAATAAACCAAGCATATCACTTTCTCTGTCTAATTTCTTCAATAAAATTTATGAAAGCCACCAAAACTACCCTCATAAAAGCAGTATAAATTAATCACGTTAGTTATTGGTAAATTGTGCCTGAATTGCTTTAAATTTTAAACTTGAAGCAATTTGAAACATTTTATTTAAATGTGGGTAGCAATGTCAAAAACAAATATATAAGGACATACTATAAATGATCAATAATAATAAGCACTGTTTTTAGTACCATCTAAGCTGTGTGGCACTAGATAGGCACAGATAGTGGGTTTACATATTTTATCCAAAATACAAACCAATACAGTACATGACTTTGTATGTATTGGTCTTTTAGGGAGCATGTTATAATACGTGTTATGCCGTGTACACACGATCGTTTTTCATGAGGAGAATAATGCATTTTTTTTAAATTGGTCATTAAAAATGACCGTTTGTAGGCTCCAGAGCATTTTTCTCCACGTGAAGAATGGGCATTACAAATTTAGAACATTTAGAAAAAAAAAACATGTCTTGTGAGAAAAGACTAATGCCGCGTACACACGGTCGTTTTTTGCGATGAAAAAAAACGACGTTTTTTGTGAAGTAAAAAACGACGTTTTTGAAACGTCACTTTCAAAGACGATGTTGCATACACACCATCGTTTTTTTCACAAAAAGCGAGGTTACGTTCACCACCCTTTTCCATTGAAGCTCGCTTCATAACTAGCTTCTGGGCATGCGCGGGTTGAAAAACGTCGTTTTAAACGACGTTTTTGCTACACACGGTGACTTTTTGTGAAACAAAAAACAACGTTTTGAAAAACGACACAAAAAATTCAAGCATGTTGGAATTTTTTTTTGGTCGTTTTTTTTAAGACAAAAAACGACGTTTTGCCCACACACGATCAATTTAAATGACGTTTTAAAAAACGTCGTTTTTTTTTCATCGCAAAAAACGACCGTGTGTACGCGGCATTAGGCTGGTCATAGCTGGTTCATTTTTTTTTTTTATCACCTAGCCCCCAGATAGAAAAAAATAATGGATAGATTCCATAATCCATACGTCAGGTGGATGGAGGAATCCTCCTTGCTGTGTCATTCATTGTATTCTGACAGCAGGACTCTTCTGGAAAGGTTTAAGTGCATCAGTAAAGTAAAACTGTGACAGGTACAGTAGCATCTGATCTTCCATCCCCTGATAAATTTTGTTGGTTGTTGTTGGCTGTTGCTGAACTCTGTTTAATTCATAATCTCTCTTGAGGATTGTTGACCAAAACTGAACTGCATATTCAGGCTGAGGCCGAACCAGTGGTTTGTAAAGGTATAAAATGATTGGTTCATCTCTGGAATTGCATGCTAGTGCCAAGTCTGTGATCTACAAGCACCGCAGATCTTTTTCTATCACCAATTCTCCCTGGGGAACCCCTTCTAATGTGTAATTTGAATGTATATTTGTTGGCCCCCTAGTACATAACTTAATATTTCTTAATATTGAATACTGTCCAAACCCCTATTTTATAAAAATCTTCCTGTAATTATGCTACATCCTGTGCCAAAATGATTTCTCTGCAAAATTTAGTATTGTTGGCAAACACTAAAACCAAGACAGAAGCCTGGGGCAAGCTACTCTCAACTTTAAACCATTTGCATGCAATCCCATCAACTCCAGCAGACCTTATTTGACAGATTAAACCTTTATAAGGTACAGTATCAAATGCCTTAACAAAATCTAAATAAACTACATCCACTGGACTTTCACCATCCATGTTCTTACTTAACAAAAAAAAAAAAAACTACCCTCCCTCCAGTGGATATACATATGCAATCTGGGGTCTTCTTTTCATTAAGAGACCACCGGATTTCTGGTAAGCAGTTATTGTTTTCTGCAAGGTGGAGGATCTACTATCAGCACTTCTCATTGAATGTCACCACGTTTATTGTTAATATCACATTTTCTTCACTGGTGTTTTTTCAAGAACAAGCTATGAAATTCACTCTGGTCCGGTTAGGATCAGTTGGACATTAGCCCTTTGATTATCACTGATGGACACTAATTTGGTTTGTTTCACTAAGACCACCATCCATGGACAGTAACCCTGTATGTTTTCATATATATTTTTTAGCGCATCCTGTTTTTTTTTTTTGCTATTTGTTTTACTGTGTTTGTTACTACAGTCAGGTGCAGCTTCTTTTGAGTTTTTAGTTACTCTAGACCACCAGCACCCCGTTGCTTTGCTCATTATTGTTCCTTTTTTTTTCACCTTAGCGCAGTTGATTTTCTCTTTTTTCTATCCATGTTCTTACTTATTTCCTCATAGAATCATAAGATGGTTTGACAAGAATAGTCTTTCCCACAAATAACTTACATACTATTGATATTAGGCTGACTGGTCTTTAGTTTCCTGGTAAACATCTCAATCCTTTTTTTTTTTAAATTGATACCACAGTTGCTCTAACCCAAAAATGTGTTATAATAGCTTGGATATAACTGAGCTAAGTTCCCAAAAGACTCACAGGTGTAGGCCACCTGGAACTGGTGATTTGTTTACATTAAGTTGCTCTAGTCTCTTTTGTACCTGTTTTTTAGTCAACCACAGAGGTACCTTTGTTTAAACATCATTCATATTAATAAATTGTGGATCAGCCGCCTGCTTCTGCCCACTCCCCCGAATTCCCTCCCCCCCTCCCCCCGACGCCACTGTGAAACAGCACTAAAAGACCCCCAGCCATAATGGCCTTGCATTAATACATTTTTCATTTGTGATATAATCAGACTCACTTCTCACTTTCAGATCACATTCAATGTGTATATGAAGGCAGAAAGCTGCAGTAAGTCACCTCAAAGGCAGTACACAACTTACATAAATTAACCAATAAATGGCTCCTAATGGTCCATTGCAGAGATAAAGCGGAGGTTCACCCTAAATATAAGATCTCCCATGCGATCCAGCATACTGGCGTCAGCGCCAGTATGCTGGGTTTTTTTTTTTTTAATAGCACACTTACTGTATTATTGTAGAATTCCTTTTCTGTCCCCCGCGGTGGACGGCTGTAGTATAGCGCGTCACATCTTCCTAAAATACCCGATATGGACTCGGGTAATCTCGGCGAAAATGCGGCGCCTGCGCACAGACCTAGGAGCTGACTGCGCAGGCGCCGTATTTCTCCGAGTCCTATTTCGGAGGGCGTGACGCGCCATAGCCGTAGGACTCGGAGAAATACGGCGCCTGCGCAGTCAGCTCCTAGGTCTGTGCGCAGGCGCCGCATTTTCGCCGAGATTACCCGAGTCCATATCGGGTATTTTAGGAAGATGTGACGCGCTATACTGGCGCCGTCCACCACGGGGGACAGAAAAGGAATTCTACAATAATACAGTAAGTGTGCTATTAAAAAAAAAAAAAACCAGCATACTGGCGCTGACGCCAGTATGCTGGATCGCATGGGAGATCTTATGTTTAGGGTGAAATACCGCTTTAAAGTAACATTCTTCAGCAGCTTTGCTGGAAAAATATTACTTACTGGCTATATCACAAAAAAAAAATTAAAAAATTCTGTGCATCAAGATATGGCTTTACTATAAGCAGCTCTAATACAAGATGGGAATACACTATTTGAGTTGAACTTGCATCACTGGCCCTGTATCTGAACTGACACTATCCATCAAATGAGCTCCTGTAAAGCCTATTTGCTGTCAATCCCTCTTTATTTCCTCAGCTGGAAAATGGTTTCCTCTTAATAAATTTACTGCTGCAGCCAAGTGGAATAGAACAAGATCAAGAGAGCTACTATAGAGCATTTTATAAATATAAAAATACACATAAATTCTATTTCTAGTGACCGTCTGTTCTATCAGAAACCTTACTGCACAGCTGCTGGGATATCAGGACAAGCCATCTGAAAATTGCAATACTTTAAATTAGTTTCAATAGGCTATAAGGCTTAAAGAGGAAGCAAACATCCATCTTTTTTTTTTTTTTTTTTTTTAGAGTGTATTTTGTGCGTGTACTCGAGAGAGGAGCCAGACTTCAGGAGTTGGGAGTAGGCAGACCTCCCCCAGAGGCAATCTGCCATCTTTCTCCATGCCCCCGGGTGGCAATGGCGGGTGTGAGGGGGTCCTCCTACACAGCAGTGATGCCATCGCGGCTCCAGACAGTCACAGAGCCGGAGTCCACGAACCCGGAAGGAAGACCATGTGAAGATGACCGCTGTCTCCAGCGATGACATTGCATCGCTGAAAGGCTTAGTTTTGAGGTAAGTTTCACATACACTGCTATTTTGCGATGAATACTAGCACATTATGTCTGTGTCTTGCAGGTAAGATGAAAAAAGTGCAGTGGTTTACAACCGCTTTAAAGTGGAGCTCCATCCAAAAGGGAAAGCTCTGCGTGTCTTCCTCCCCTCCGCTGCTACATTTGGCACCTTTTGGGGGGGGGAGCGGGTACCTGGTTTTGACAGCCGCCACAAACTGAGCCTAAAGTTCGGCCCCCTCCTTGCCCTGCAGCCTTCTGGGACACTTCAAAGGTCCCAGAAGACTGTGTCCCATTCGCAAAGCACAGCGCGCTTTGCACATGCGCAGTAGGAAACCGGTTGTGATGCTGCAAGGCTTCATTGCTGTTTTCTCCTAGTCAAGATGGCACTGCCAGCACCCAATTGCCGAATTGGCAAGCCCCCTAATATTAAAAATCAGCAGCTACAGTATTTGTAGCTGGAGCTCCTCTTAAAACTGATTCTAAAAGGTAAAAGTTGCATAAAATGCATTAAGGTAGAAAAAACCTGTGTACACCTTCACCCTAGCCCCCCTATACTTACTTGAGCCCGATTTTAATCCACGGTGTGCACGGGAGCAGTGGTTCTCCCTCCTCACTGGACAGAGGCAACAACAGGAGCCATTGACTCCTGCTGCAGTCAGAGCCTATGAGTAGAGGGGTGGGTAAGCTGCCATCAGTGTGTCAATGGACACACACAGTGCAGCTTGGGAGCAAAAATGCGCGAGTGCACCTATAGGAAGCAGCTTGCTATGGGGCACTCGGCAGGGGGAGGAAACGGGAGCACAGCACAGATAGGGGACCCGAGAAGAGAAGGATCAGGGCTGCTTTGTGCAAAACCACAGAGCAGGTAAGTAAAACAGGTTTGTTATTTAGAAGAAAAAAAAAAAACATATCCTTTAGAATCACTAAGTAAAAAAATTCTAGTACTGCACTATTAAGGAGGAAAGAAATAAAAAAACTACTCCTAAAAACTGTTTTTTGGGGGGGGGGGGGGGGGGGGGGGTTAGTTTTTTACAAAAACACCACCACAATACCAAGATTCATTTTTATCAGCTCAAATGACATACAATAACAAAAACCTTTACTGATAGACTTCCATTATTGGGAAACAAATTATACACAGAAAAAATCCTTACATCTCCTTTGCCACCCAGACATCACTGATAAGAAGAATGTAGACCTTCGATCATCAAAATGTATGTAATATTTCTGACAAAGATATTATGCTAAATTTAATTTTATACCAATCTTTATCTTCCAATAACAATAGCTGTGCCACTAGAGTAAAAGAAAACCCCTGAAAATAAGGCTTCATGTACTGCTGCTGGTGAACGGACGTTTAGAGTCGGTTCACACTGGGGCGACACGACTTCCAGCGCGACTTTCAGAGGCGACTCCGACACGACTTGAGCATGAACCACAGGGCGATCTGGGGAGGTTTACAACACGACTTAAAGTCATCTCCAAGACAGGAGACATTCCAGTGGCCAATAAAACAACAATCAGCTCTGGGAGAGGGAGGGGGAAGGAGAGGTTTGCCTAAGAAATGTATGTTATCTTATCTGGAAAGTAGCTAGTGATCAGACTTCTGAGGCGACAAGTCGGATTGAAGTCGTACAGGAACCTTTTCTGAAGTCGGAGCGACATGAGTAGTGTGTATTAACACCGCTCCCATTCACTAACATTGTTTTTCTCTACAGCGCGACTTGGGACGACTTGAGGCGACCTCAAATCGGATCCCAAGTCTCCCCAGTGTGAACCGACTCGAAGGAGCAGTTGGGCGTTATTTTTTCAGCTGCCCCTGAACTCTCCTCTGTTATCTTATAAGTACATGTACACAGGGTCGTTTATAGTCTTTTCTAGGCAGTTGAGTTTAGAAGCATTTTTTGGAAAGCAAAAAATGCGTTCAGGACAGATGTTCAGAGGCATTTGAAAAACCAAACGCCTGTAATAACTTGTAAACGCATGTAAACACAGAAACTTGCATTTAGCCGCGTTTTGTTTACAGGCGTTATACATTTTTGACTATTTAAAAAAAAAGCTTCTAAACGCAAACGCGGCTAAACAAGGCATGTAAGGCTTAAATACACAGGACGTTTTAAAACCTTTCCTGAATGATAGTAACAGACGTTTAAAAACATCCGCTTTGCCTTGTTTACATGCCGCGTTTGCGTTTAGAAGTGTTTTTTTTTCTTTTGCAAATAGTCAAACAATTTTAAACGTTGGTTACTATCTGTGAAGTTAAATCGTTTAGGAGAGGCTTTAAAACATCCCATGTAAATTAAGCCTTATCGTGTCAGAACGCGGTGACGTAAAACACAACGACGTGCTGAAAAAAATTAAAGGGGAGGTTCCCCTAAAAATAAACTTTTAACATTGCCTGTGTCTTCTTAATAATAATTAGAATCGGCTGGTACTTTTTTTTTTAAACCCCCGTACATACCATTTTCGGCATGTACTCTCACCGCCGCTTCCGGGTCTGGCGGCCGGGGATGGGAGGGCCTGCTTCATTGACAGGCATCTGGCAGCCGGGGACAGGCATCCGATCGACGCATACAGCGCGTCACGGGATGCCGAAAGAAGCCGAACGTTGGTGCGCATGCGCCGTATAGAGCCGCACCAACGTTCGGCTTCTTTCGGCATCTCGTGACGCGCTGTATGCGTCGATCGGATGCCTGTCCCCGGCTGCCAGACCCGGAAGCGGCGGTGAGAGTACATGCCGAAAATGGTATGTACGGGGGTTTAAAAAAAAAAGTACCAGCCGATTCTAATTATTATTAAGAAGACACAGGCAATGTTAAAAGTTTATTTTTAGGGGAACCTCCCCTTTAAGTTCAATGCTTCCAAGCATGCGTTGACTTGATTCTGATGCGTGGATTTTTAACCGATGGTCGTGCCTACTAACGATCTTTTTTTTTCTATCGGTTAGGAATCCATCGGTTAAATTTAAAACAAGTTGGCTTTTTTTTAACCAAAGGATAAATAACCGATGGCGCCCACACACGATCGGTTTGGACCATCAGACCGTTCTCATCGGTTTAAGCGATCGTGCCTTACATGCCGTGTTTAGTCGCATTTGCATTTAGAAGCATTTTTCTTTTTTTTAAATAGTAAAAAAAAATGTCTGTTAAATAAATGCGAGTTACCGCGTTTACAAGCTGTTACAGGCTTTTGGCGTTTCAAATGCCTCTCAACATCTATTCTGAATGCATTTTTTTGCTTTCCAAAAAAATGGTTCTATACTCAACTGCCTAGAAACGACCCTGTGTACATGTACTGATAAGATAACAGGAGAGAGTTCAGGGGCAGCTAAAAAAAAATGCCCAACTGCTCCTAAACGTTCGTTAACCAGCAGCAGTGTACATGAGGCCTAAACATGGCAAAACTAACGTTTTTAAACACTTTCAGACCACCGCACGCCGATTGGCTGTTTGAAGAGGGATATCTTTGCTATGGCAGCAGCTAGCTGCCATAACCCAGGTATTCTCTTCTTCAGTGGGCGGTCCGGTTTCCGATAATGGTGGTCTCTGCAAGATCACCTTTATGAGAGGTGATCGGGTCCTCTATGTTGCTGGGTATGGAGACGAGTGAGAGAAAGACCGCCCCCACCCGTCTCCATACCATAGCAGGGCGGAAGCAACGTCAAAACTTCACTTCCACCCATAGCTCAGAGCCATTCTTTTCAAATGACAAAAAATTATTATTATTTTTTTTATTGCATTTTAGTGTAAATATGAGATCTGAAGTCTTTTTGACCCCAGATCTCATATTTAAGAGGTCCTGTTTTTTCTAGTACAGGGGATGTTTACATTTCTTGTAATAGGAATAAAAGTGACACAATTTTTTTTGTAAAGAAAATGTTAAAAAAAAATAAAAGGTAATAAAAGTGACAATTTTTTTTGTAAAAGAACAGTTAAAATAAATAAATGGTGAAATAAATAAGAAAAAAATGTTTTTTAATGCACCCCGTCCCACCGAGCTTGCATGCAGATGTGAACAGATACGTGAGTAGCGCCTGCATATGAAAATGGAGTTCAAACCACACATGTGAGGTATCACTGCGATCGGTAGAGCGAGAGCACGAATTCTAACCCTAGACCTCCTGTAGAATTTTTTAAATGTTGTCTATGGAGATTTTTAAGGGTAAAAGTTTTTCGCCATTCCACGAGCAGGCGCAATTTTGAAACGTGACATGTCGGCTATCAATTTACTCGGCATAACATTATCTTTCACAATAAATAAATAAAAAAAATTTTTTTTTATTCAAAAAGTGTATTTTTGCAAAAAAGTGCCCTTTTGGGGGTTCTAAGTAATTTTCTAGCAAAAAAAAAAAATGTTTTTAACATAACAAAATCACAGAAAGTGGCTCGGTCCATAAGTGATTAAACGTAGGTTACTATCTGTCAAGTTAATTAACTCAGGAGAGATTTAAAAAAAAGTCTCATGTACATTAAAGGGGTTGTAAACACTCATTTTTTTTCACCTTAATGCATCTTATGGATACATTATCCTATGGATAGATTGATAGCAGCACAGCCATTGGCTCCCACTGCTGTCAATCAAATCCAATGACGCGGCCGCCGGGGGGCTATGTACGCCGAGTGTATCACACAGGAGCACACCCGCAAGGTAACCCATTAGGGAGAGACCCTCCCAGAGGGGGTTATCTAATGCGGGGAGGAGCCGCGAGAGCCGCCGTGGGACCCAGAAGAGGACAACCAGGGGCCACGCTGTGCACAACGAACTGCACAGTGAAGGTAAGTATGACATGTTTGTTATTTTTTTTTTTAAACTGAACCTTTAGTATCCCTTTAAGCCTTACAGTCACATGGCTGAAAATAATGATTGTTATAAAACTTAACACACTTGTAGTTTTGTGAATAGTAACAAAGTAGTGGTGGGGTAATATAATATTTTTTTTTTTTCAGAGACAATAACCATACATGGCAAAGCCATCCATATTAGTTCTAAAGTGCCCCTGAAAATAACTTGAAAATGTTAGCAAGCCTGCTGTTACACTGGGAAAAAATAAAATGACTATATCCATCCTCCTTACGGCTCCTGCTGTGTTGTCATTCCTGCAAGCTGCACTAAAAAAAAGTAGAGAAAATAAAACAGGAGCAAAAGCCAAGTTATTGCTTCTAGAGTCCAGATTACTTGTTTCATTTTCCCACAGTATAAGAGAGAAACGATTCTTGCCTTCAACCAAATGCTACAGACATGAATTTGATAGTGTAGGTTTTCAAAGCATTATAAAAACTGCAGAATGACGACATTAATGTATGTTAATGTTTTGTGTAGTAAAGTGTTGTATTGTGTGATTAATGAGTCAAAGCAAAACAGCCCAAGGCCCCATTAATTTACACGTGAACGGGGCTGTTTGCGATCAGCTGTTGCCGACCCAGCAGGGGTTTCCTGTGAATAGCTGCAGGGGGGAAATCCCACTGAAATCAATGCGATGCTGACAGCTCCAGCAGCTGTTCACGGCCGAACACAGGTAGTCACCCATGCAGTAATTACCTTGCAAATGATCAGCCCTGGACACAGACTGTCTACGTCCTGGGCCAATCATTTGTAAGATAGTCTGTTTGATTTGCTCCTGTCTAAATTGGCCCTAGAATTTTTATTTACGTATTCATGTGAGAGAAGGACCTTGGATTGTAAGCTCGTTGAGGGCAGGAAATGGTGTGAATGTGCAATGTGTAAAGCACTGCATAAACCGACATCGTCATATATTTACCTATATAAAAAAAATATATTAATAATCCATACAAAGGCAGACCTGTAACAGTCACTGATATTTCATAGTAAGATATTTTTTTCCAGTCAATCTAAACTGTTACTCCTGCTGCGTTTTTCAATACACAAATTATATGTCCAACGCTATCTATACATGAAAATACACTCAGTGGCCAATTTATAAGGTACACCTATTCACTTGTCTGGTAACACGTGTTGCGAATCAGTCAATTACATGGCAGCAACTCAATGCATTTAGGCAAAAAAAGGGGTTTTAGGTGACTATGAACGTGGCATGGTTGTGGGTGCCAAACGTGGCATGGTTGTCAGTGTTTCAAAAACTGCTAATCTATTTTCACACACAATCATCTTTACAGAGAATGGTCCAGAAAAGAGAAAATATCCAGTGAGCTGAAGTTGTGTGGACAAAAATGCCTTTGTGATGTCAGGCGAGAATGAGCAGACTGGACTGAGATAATAGAAAGGCAACAGTAACTCAAACAACCACTCATTACAACCAAGGTATGCAGAATACAATCTATGAAGAGCACAATACATCAAGTATTGAAGCAGATGGGCTACAACATCAGAAGACCACAGTGGGTGGCACTCCTGTCAGCTAAGCACAGGAAACTGAGGCTACAATTCGCACAGGCTCACCAAAATTGTACAATAGAAGATTGGAAAAATGTTGCCTGTTCTGAAGAGTTCCGATTTCAGCTGTGACATTCAGATGGTAGGGCCAGAATTTGGCATAAATAACATGAAAGCAATGGATCCCTCCTGCCTTGTATCAACCGTTCAAGCTGCCCTGGTGTTCTTCACCGCGCCCTACACTACTCCATCGGCTATGGGAACGCTCGACTATCTCTGTCTACAGGGACTCTATTCTCACTTATATAACCAAAGTCGTTAAGATGAAGCTGCCCAAAAATCCTCTACTATATCTCTTTGGATGTGAACCACCAGCCTCCTCACCATCATCGATGTCTGCATCTAACCTCACCTAATAAGCTCATCTATGTTTGCTGGCAGCTCGCAGAGCAATAATGAACAACTGGAATACTACTTCTCCACCATGCCTCTCGGGCGTGAAAATAACTTTACTGCCACGGTTCAACCTGGGAAAACTCGATACAATCATATCGAACTAGTTAGTATCTAGTTACTAGTTACTATCATTTGCTACTGTTCTTTGTTTCTCTTTGCAGGTATGATACTATACCAGTTTATTACACATGGGTAAAATTACTTTCCTTCCCACATCCCTTTCCTTTTATTTCTCCTCTCCCCCCCATCCATCCTCCCTCCCTCTCCCCACCTTTGACCCTGTTAGGGTCCCTATATCTGATAAACGCCTGCATCGCAACTCAGGTTTACAACTTTGGGTCCTCTGACCCGTACCATGTATCTGTCCTTTATATTTTCTTACTTAGAAAAACCTAATATAAAAAAAAAACGAAAAAAAAAAACAGTTCAGGCCGGTGGTGGTGGTGTAGTGGCGTAGGAGATATTTTCTTGGCACACATTGGGCCTCTTAGTACCAACTGAGCATTGTTTAAACACCACAGACTACCTGAGTATTGTTGCTGACCATGTCCTTCCCTTTATGACTACATTGTACCCATCTTCTGATGGCGACTTCCAGCAGGATAATGTACCATGTCACAAAGCTCAACACATCTCACCACTGGTTTCTTTAACATGAGAATGAGATCACTGTACTCCAATGACAGGCACCAGATCTCAATCCAATAGAGTACCTTTGGGATGAGGTGGAACGGGTATTTAGCATAATGCATGTCCAGACAACAAATCTGCAGCAACTGCGTGGTGCTATCATGTCAACATGGACCAAAATCTCTAAGGAATGTTTCCAATACCTTGTTGAATCTATGCCACAAAGATGAAGGCAAAAGGGGGGTCTGACCCGGTACTAGCAAGGTGTACCTAATAAAGTGGCCGATGAGTGTATATTATCAATATACTGGAGTGAACAGAAACATGCATTAGCAGATTACCCTGCAGGCTTATGTGAAGAGCGTACTAACTGCAAATGAAATGTTAAAGGATTCTGAACTGCAGCGTAGTAACTAATAATATCTGTTTTGTGTGCAATAAATGTCAAAATGATCAGTGTCTTTAATGTGTGGCAGTTAATGTGCATACGGTACATATACGATTTGAAATATATGATTGCTTTACACACAACTGAAACTGACCATAAACCATTTGCAAAAGAAATATATGATTGCCTTACCATTTTTATATTATATTTTTTGATGATAAAAGGCAAAACCATCTAAGCAGCTATAGGGCTTGAGTCAATGGGTTTTGGGCTTGTGTCGATGGGCAAATGCAGCCTTTTTCAGGCGAATTCCACTTACATATTAGATCAGTTTGAGACATTTCTGAAATCATTTAAGCCTCATTCACATGGGCACTGTGGCCTATACAGATTGAATTGGTCATTTGCTTATAGAGTTTGAGTCTTCAGGCACTGCATGCAGGCAGCCTATGGGGACGCTGTGACTGTATGGACACAGCTGCTTGCCCTAACTTGACAAATGTGCAGGAGTGGGTGAGCTTCTTTTAACTAATCGGAATATAGCTATCTGAGCATTTTACATGAGATACAGCACTCTGTACATCCTGATCACTCACTGAAGAATGCAACATTTAATGAAGGCTATTGTACAATCATTGTACAGACACTGATAATGCTGATTTTACCAAGTTAGTTGTTTTTTTGTTATCAGTCAAACAAGCTAAATGTATCCAATCTTAAACCTGCTCCCACCTCAATTTTAATTCTATACTAACTAGCCTGTAACTAGCCTGTAGAGCAGGGGTACCCAACCTTTTGAAGAGCGAGGGCCACTTAAGTGACTTGGTAACCAGTTGTGGGACACAATGAGCGCAGCGAGCAGATTACAGGTCACGGCTACTCTATAGGCCCTTCGCTCCACCCAGATGGAAGGGGACAAATTCCCTTCTGTTTATCGGATTGGAGGTAGGTGGGCGTAAACGGGCATCTGACGCTCTATAAAGGTGAATTGAGGTTCCCATTTGGTCGGGCTAATCGTGTGAAAAGGGACTGCTTTTACACTGATGTGCTGCGGTTTACCCACACCGCGGGGGCAGCGTAGCTTCATTCACAACACTGATGCTGTGGTATGGTGGGTCGGTAACCTGCGATCTTGGTTTGCCAACCCACAATTCCAGAGCAGGAGGTCACGGGCTACATCAAAGGGCTCCACGGGCCACCCCTGCTGTAGAGCATGGGTGCTCAACCTGTGGCCCTCCAGCTGTTGCAAAACTACAAGTCCCACTATGCTTCTTCCTTTGGGAGTCATGCTTGTAACTATGAGCTTTGCATCGCCTCCTTGGACTTGTAGTTCTGTAACAGATGGAGGGCCATAGGTTGAGCACCCATGCTGTAGAGGAAAGAGGTCTGTACTTATCTATTTTCAAGGCACTCCAGTCTGATCACATGTTTTTAGGGGAGAGGAAAGACACTGGTTTTAGGGGAGAGGAAGGACAGCCGACAATAGATGCCCCATAGTAAGCCTATGGGTAATGTCACCGTCCAGGCATCGCAGCCATTGTTGCTGCTCTCTCCTCTCCCCTGAAGACAGCACTGGGAGCTGATCACATGACCGGACTGGAGCAGCCATAGAGTAGGTAAATATAAGACATTTTTCCTGTAAAGAGGTGGTCTCCAAACTGTGGCACTTTGCTTGTTTTTTTCTGGCCCTTAAAGCATTATTTCACTCACCGTTGGCAACATTGAGGCATAGTTCCTTCCATTGACACTGAAAATGGACACTATTCCTCCCACTGACACCAATGAAGGGGCACTATTTCTCCCAATGATGCCAACAATGGGACCAAATACCAAAGTTGGGACACTGTTTACTTCCAGCAACATTTTCTATTCCCTCTGGCCACAGTCTGGCCCCCCTAAAGTTTGCAGAACAGTAAATTGGCTCTTTGTTTAGAAAGTTTGGAGACAGGCGAGTTAGTATGAGACTAAAGCTGGCCATAGATGGAGTAATTTTCTTTCCTGCAATCCTTCTCGTGGAGCTATTGTGCTCTCCCAGCGGGGGAAGCCTTCTTGGCTGGGGGAACACACAGGGAACATTGCTAGCGGCTTTAGCTACTGGCAATAATCGCATGAAAAAAAAGTTGATTGAGGATTGAGCCTAGATTTGAACTGTCTTTAAACCTGCTCTTACCAACATTCTAAAGCTGGTCAAAGTGGAATTCTAGTCAAAAGTGGAACTTCCGCTCGTTGTACTCCTCCCCCTCTCCGGGGGCCACATTTGGCACCTTTCAGGGGGAGGGGGGACAGGATACCTGTCTTTCACAAGTATCCTCCAGTTCCAACTTCCAGGAGCCTCTGCCGCGGGTACTGACATCACTGCTCAGGCTCCCTCTTCCTCCCCCGGCCACCAGGCCAGTCTCAGAGAGGAGCGGAGCGCATGGTCAGTAGGGTTCCTGGCGTGAAGCTGTAAGGCTACACTTCTGGGTTCCCTTACTCGCAATAGAGGAGGCATGCACCCAACAGCTGATGCAATCAGCTGCAGTGCCGACATCGCTGGACTCCGGGACAGGTACGTTTCCAATTATTAAAAGTCTGCAGTATGTGCAGCTGCTGGCTTTTAATTTTTGCAGCAGTGGTCGGACCTCCACTTTAAAATAGGATAGCTTTAGCCCAGACTTCCACTTTAACCTTTACACAATTTGACTAACAAAGTGCACTATGAAATGTAACCACTCTTGAGAAAGTAACATGCAGAGCCAGTCTAAGAATATATATATTTTTTTTTTAGAAGAGGATGTCCTCCACATGTATTTCTCATTCTTGTGAAGTAGAAGTTCAAAGAGAAAAAGCACCAATGACATCACTGAATGTGCTGAGAAGCAGGGCCGATCCTACCCGGGGTGCACAGGGTGCAGTGCACCCAGGCGCCACAGAGGTGGGGGCGCTGAAGCGCCAGAGTGCTTCCCTCAAATCCCTCTCCTTGTGCGTGTAGAGAGGCGCCGCGGCTCTCCCCGTCGCCGCCGCTGCAGAGTTTGTCCTATACGGCTGCCTGCCCCCCTTGCTCCTCCTGTTAGAGGGGGGAGTAAAGAATGCGGAGATCGCAGCGGTTGTCTCTCCCCGCCGCCGCTGCAGAGTTTGTCCTATACGGCTGCCTGCCCCCCTTGCTCCTCCTGTTAGAGGGGGGAGTAAAGAATGCAGAGATCGGAGCGGCTGTCTCTGCTCAATGACATCGCCGAGTGGGCGGTCCATCATGCCTGACACTGCTCCTCTCTGTGTCATAAAAAAACTCCTGTCCGCGGCGATCTGTGATCCACCCGGGCGGCACGGCTGCACACTGTCCCCTTCTCTGCAGGTGCCGCCCGGGTGGATCACAGATCGCCGCAGACAGGAGTTTTTTTATGACACAGAGAGGAGCAGTGTCAGGCATGATGGACCGCCCACTCGGCGATGTCATTGAGCAGAGACAGCCGCTCCGATCTCCGCATTCTTTACAGGAGTTTTTTTTATGACACAAAGAGGAGCAGAATATGTGTCAGGCACGATGGACCGTGTGTTTTTATGTACTATAATGGAGGGGGGGGGGTCTGTAGTAATGTAGGGGCGTTTTTTTTTCCTGGGGGGAGTCTGTACTAATAGGGGGGGTTGTCCCTGGGGTCTGCACTAATGGGGGGGGTTGTCCTGGGGGGGTCTGTACTAATAGGGGGAGTTTGTACTAATGGAGAGGTTTGTCCTGGGGGTCTGTACTAATGGGGGGGGGGGTTGTCCTGGGGGTCTGTACTAATGGGGGGTTGTCCTGGGGGTCTGTACTAATGGGGGGTTTGTCCTGGGTGGGTCTGCACTAATGGGGTGGTTTGTCCTGGGGGAGTTTGTACTAATGGAGGGGTTTGTCCTGGGGGTCTGTACTAATGGGGGGTTTGTCCTGGGTGGGTCTGCACTAATAGGGTGGTTGGTCATGGGGGGGTCTGTACTAATGGGGGGGCTTGTCCTGGGGATATGCACTAATGGGGGGGTTATACTGGGGGGTCGGTACTAATGGGGGGGTTTGTCCTGGAGGGTCTGCACTAATGGGGGGTTTGTTCTGGGGTCTGTTCTAATGGGGAGTTTGTCCTGGTTGGGTCTGTACTAATGGAGGGGTGGTTTGTCCTGGGGGTCTGTACTAATGGAGGGGGGTTGTCAGGGGGGGTCTGCACTACTGGGGGGGTGGTTTGTCCTGAGGGAGGTCTGTACTAATGGAGGGGTTTGTTCTGGGGTCTGTTCTAATGAGGAGTTTGTCCTGGTTGGGTCTGTACTAATGGAGGGGTGGTTTGTCCTGGGGGTCTGTACTACTGGGGGGGTTGTCCTGAGGTAGGTCTGTACTAATGGAGGGGGTTGTCCTGGGGGGAGTCTATACTAATGGGGGGGTTTGTCCTGGGGAAGTCTGTACTAATGGGGGGGGGGTTTGTCCTTGGGGGAGTCTGTACTAATCGGGGGTTTGTCCTTGGGGTCTGTCAAGGGGAGTTTTTAATGGAGGGAGATTGGTTTGTCCTGGGGGTCTGTACTAATGGGGGGTGGTTTGTCCTGGGGGGTCTGCACTGACGGAGGGGGTCTGTACTGAGGGGCAACTATAGGTGGAGGAAGGGGGGTGACACCATGTTTTACCTCAACGGGTGACAACAACCCTAGTGACGCCACTGCAGCTGCGGGCGCTACCATCAGAGAGAGAACCCCCCTGCCGTGCGCCACCAGAGGGAAAGCCACACAGCCTAGTGCCATCCCTGGCGGAGAAAGGAATGGAGTCATTGCCAGAATACAGATCTGGGCTCTACCCAGCGGAGTATCCATGGGCAACTCAGAGTGAGCTGACTCCTGATCAGAGGAACCGTTGTTGCTGTATCGCTGGGTCAGGTGAGAGCCGATCCGCCATTATCTACTTATGCCAATAGGAACTGTAGTCTCTGACCATCTCCTGTAATATGTCTGCAGTCTCTGACCATCTCCTGTATTATATCTCCAGTCACTGACTGTCTCCTGTAATATGTCTGCAGTCTCTGACCATCTCCTGTATTATATCTCCAGTCACTGACTGTCTCCTTTAATATGTCTACAGTCTCTGACCATCTCCTGTACTATGTTTTAGGACACTTTCTAACAGTATCAGAGAGGTTCCCCTCCAGGTCTCATTAGTGTACGCTCTTCCAGTATTTTCTTTATTGATAAAAGATCATGAGAGGATCCCAGGGCAACAAATACTTCTTAGAGGAGCATCTCTGTGTTTGAGTCATTGCCATAGAAACATTTGTAAAGGGGAGGAGTTGGTAAGATGACCACGCCCCCTTTGTGGGGGCGCCAGAAATATTTCTGCACCCAGGCGCCTGTGACCCCAGGATCGGCCCTGCTGAGAAGCAGATGTTGGTTATAAGCACCATGGTGCTGGAAGATACTGCATGCAGGACCAATATTTTACAAGATTGTACTCCACAGTAATAAAATAACATGAAGAAGTATTAAACCCCAAAACTAAAAACTTAGCAATCATTAAATCTGGTGGCTGCTTTCATTTTCTGGCTTCTTTTACTTTCACCTGATGATCTGGCCAGTAACACACTTCCTGTCTTATAGTCTCTTCACTCTTAGCAGCAGACACATTCGGACAGCCGTTTTTTCAGTTGGGGGGAAGGTGGTGTTAGGTTAGCAAATGAAAGTGATCGTAAATGATTACCTTGTAAAATCAGCCCTTCCATTTA
Source organism: Rana kukunoris (assembly GCA_029574335.1). NCBI lineage: Eukaryota > Metazoa > Chordata > Amphibia > Anura > Ranidae > Rana > Rana kukunoris. The sequence goes on along the minus strand of CM056050.1, from coordinate 144,873,982 downwards.
AAATTTAAAATGAAAGGCAAAACATTTGTGTATAGATTAACAAAAATTATAAATACTCCCCCCCCCCCCTTTTTTATAAGTGATCACATTCCTTCTGTTCTCAGGGAGGAGATACAGAAGCACACGAGCTTCCCTGTAAAGATTACTGCGGAGTGTGCCCGCTGCACAGTGGGGGTGCTGGCGCTCGTGGTTGGAGATCGCAATGACCGCCGGCCACGTGCGATCGAGGGTAAGAGAGACAGAACAGGGACGTGTCCAGTTCTGTGAGGAGAGGAGAGATTGTGAGTTCCTACCAGCTAGGAACTACAATCTCTCATCTCCTATAGTCAGCCCCCCCCCCCACAATTGGAACATACACTAGGGAACACAGTTAACCCCTTGATCACCCCTAGTTTTAACCCCTTCCCTGCCAGTGACATTCAGCATTGATCGCCGTATAATTGTCAATGGTCCCAAAAATGTGTCAAAAGACATGATTAAATACCACCAAAAGAAAGCTCTATTTGTGGGGAAAAAAGGACGTCAATTTTGTTTGGGTACAGCGTCGCACGACCGCGCAATTGTCAGATAAAGCGACACAGTGCCGAATCTCAAAAAATGGCCTGCACAATGAGCAGCCAAATCTTCCGACGCTGATGTGGTTAAGCAGTTAAAATATATTTTTTTTCTCTTTTTGGGTAAAGGTTTAACATGAATGAATAAAAGCTGACCATTGTAAGCACAGTGTCAGTGTAAATGGTTTGTCTCAACACTCTAGCTGTACAGCTTGGTCTGTTAAAGCAAGAAAAAAAAAACATTAACAGACCTAAGTAGGGTACACACTATAAGAAAATCGGGCGAACCTTTGTCCGATTTTTCTCGACGTTTCACAGCAAATCCAAACTGATAAAAGAAAATTCTTACGAATATTCTCGTACGACGAAAGCTTTTTTTTTGCTATTTACTGTTTCTGATCATGCGCAGTCTTTCTTTTCTGATCTTTCCTGTACGAAAATGGTATGAAAACGGTACACATTAAACTGAAGTCATTCGTTCTGTTCCTGTACAAGAAACATTTTGGCGTTTGACCCTTCGGGAATTTTCGTTTGAAAATTCGGAATCGGCTTTAGAAAGTTGTTTACACACTGTACGAAAAACAGACGCATGTATGAGCCTTTACTGGATCACCTAGATCACATGTTTCAAACACAAGGCCCGCGGGCCGAGTCCAGCCCTCCAGGCCGTTTCATGTGGCCTTTAGCACTTCTCTTGCAGCTGCAGGAGAGCTCCAGTCCTCCTCTGGTCATACTCCAGACCCTTACTTTCTTTTTTTTTTTATTGTTTATTTATAGAAATTTAAAGACATTGTACAGCGTATTACAAAAGAAAAGATATTTCAACTTTCGTTAATACAAAGCAAACCATACTTCAAACATATAAGGAACACGGGTACAGTCTGGCAAAGCAATATTTAACAAACAATCATCAAAGCATTGCAGACAAACCGCAATCTAAGATAAACATAACTCGGTGAGAGTAATCAGTTCCAAGTGAGAAAAAGGAAAGCAAAAACAAAAAAACATAAAAAACAAAATATAAACAGATGGATGCACCATGGGGATCAAGTATCATGAAAAGATTCAGACATAGAGTCTGATGAGAACTCAGAATCGTCCCATAATTTCCATATCTTATCAAAAAGAGGTACAGTGTAGAGTATCCTAGCAGTCAAATGTTCCATCCTACCTGATGGAAAGTGGGGGGTGAAGTGGAGAGCCAAAGCCTAGGAATGGCTCTCTTCGCAGCCAAAAGAACGAAGGACATACGTTTCTGCAAAGTTTTAGGCAGTTCCGAAAGGGGCAAGCCCAAAAGGAAGTGTAGAGGCGACAAAAGGCACAGGGTTAGATAACAGCTTCTTTAGGAGCTCTTGAATCTTAATCCAAAAAGGGCCAATAAAGGGGCAATCCTAAAAAATATGAAAAAGGGAACCCACAGACCCACCGCACCTCCAGCAATGTTTAGAAAGGGTGGAGTCACGGAGCCTGCAGTAAGTCCGGGGTCCTATAACAACATTTTAAAGGCAGTCTCCCTCTGCACTACACAACGTGAGATTTTTGACGTATTGGCCCATATTTTCCCCCAATCCAATAACGAGATTGGGCGTTGCAGTATAGTAGACCATTTTTTCATATAGCCATGTGAAAATTCCGTTAGGGGAGGTGTTTCATGTAAAATCTTATATACGGATGAGATTTGTTTGGGTTCATAGGGACCAGCAACACATAAAAGTTCAAAATCCGTGGGCCTCTCCAGCGAGAGCAAGGGGAAAGTAGAAAGAAAAAAATGTTTAAATTGTAGGTAAGAATACTGAAGGGAGGCTGGAAGGCCATGTTTTGTTTGTAAATCTGGAAATGATCAGACCCCCACTTTCTGCTTTCAAGCAATGCATCCAGCTTCTTCCCAGCAGCAACATAAGGAAAGGGGGGGTGCACTGTGATGTAAGGGAGAGTGGGGGACTCAACTTCTGATGGCGGGGGGGGGGGGGCTCTTGACATCTGATGCAAAGTGGAGGAGATGCGCTGGAAATCTAATCTTACAGATACAACCGACCCTTTTGAGGGCAATCATAATGCTGATGCGGCCCGCAATGAAATTGTGTTTGACACCCCTGACCTACATAAAGCAAAAAAAAAAGAACAAATACCGCCACTATCATCTAGGAATTGGTAAGCTGCAATATAATATAGTTTTGATTTGGGGTTTAATATCACTTTAATTCCTTGATTTTAAAGCTCACCCTTTGCACCATCTGCCTGATCTTCTGTCACATTGGGTGCGGCCTGAAATGACATGAAGAGGCGTTTGCAGATATCAGGAGAAATATCTTCTGCATCCAGGTAGGTTCTCAAGAAGCGCTGAAATCCCTCATAATCTATTGACTGGAAAAGAAAAGAAAAGTAAAATTTAAACACGTTTCCTTCCAGACAAGTCAGAAAATCCATCATACTGGCACCTCAAGGGTAAAACAAAGTAGTCAATATGTTCCACTGCCAAGCATTAAAATCTACATTCTTATCCATTTCCCCTTCTCTAAAACCAGTAGGGAGCCACTCTGGATTTGTGGTTTTATTAAAACCACCAGATAAAAAAAAAAGGCGCATTAGAGATTTTATGCTAATCCTACAGGCCGCCTGAAAAATAGCACTGCACAACTAAGGCTCTTTTATCACTCCTAACCCAACTAATTGCTATCACAGCCCTGCAGCAAATTACATTTAATACATGCTGCAAAAGAAAAGCATACGGCACTCTGATTTCTAAGACAACCCATGCTTTTCCTGGATTTAAAGTTGAAAAGATTTAATTGTCTGAATTCTATATCTGAAAGGAATAGAACTATAAATACAATAGAAGAATAAAATTCTAATACAACGTAAATGCTTTCTTATGATATCCATCACATCAATCCCTGAATACAGCGTGTGCGATATTATATTAGAACTACAACAATTGTGATAGATTTCTTACATGTATTTATACAGCGCCAACACTTTTCACTGCACTTTACAAATCACACAAATCACATCACTCCCTGCTCACAGAGCTTACAATCTTAGGGGTTCACTGGAGAGTGCAAAATCTGGTGTAGCTCTTATTGTCAAAGCTTTATTTGAAAAGTTAGAAGCTGATTGGCTACCATGCACAGCTGCACCAGATTTTGCACGCTCCATTTTTAGTAAATCGACCTCTTAGGTCCCTATGTATACATTACACATACTAGGGCCAAATAAGCATGAGCCAATTAACCGCTTGCCAACCACCGCCTGTACTTGTACGTCGGCAGAATGGTACGGCTGCGCAAAACAACGTACATGCATTGAAATAGGCGCGTGCTCCGTATCCGTGCCCACGGGACCCGCGGACTCGATGTCCCGCAATCGTGTCACGGAGCTGCAGAGCGGGGAGATGTCTATGTAAACAAGGCATTTCTGTTTTGCCTTGTGACAGGACAGTGATCTACTGCTCACTGTGATTGGACGCAGTGACCACGGTCATGTCTTTTGTAGTCCAGTCCCCACACAGTTAGAATCACTCCCTATGACATACTTAACCCCTTCCTCGCCCCTTAGTGGTTAACTCCTTCGCTACCAGAGTCATTTACACAGTAATCAGTGAGTTTTTTTATCGCTGTATAAAGGACAATGGTCCCAAAATAGCGTCAAAAGTGTCTGATGTGTCGGCCATAATGTCGCAGTCGCGATAAAAATCGCAGATCGCTGCCATTACTAGTAAAAAAATATGTATATTAATAAAAATGGCATAAAACTATTTTGTTGATGCTATAATTTTTGCACAAACCAATCAATATACGCGTATAGTGATTTTTTTACCAAAAATATGTAGAACAATACGTATTGGACTTGTAACGGTATGGCCCGTGGGACCTAGAGGCTCTTGAAGGATGTGGGGTACTCCTGTTTCAGCTTCACCAATGACTCTTGTGTCTAGGGTCATCCTATGTCCACTAAGGGCATAGGATGACTGAGAACTGATATCTTGGATTACATGAGATGGGATAGTAATGATAATCCACAATATATTCAGAATATCTTGAAATATTACTGGTTGTAGATTCTGAACTCTACAGGTTAATTAAAAGATGTTAATTGAAAGATGTCTGGCTGTAGTGTACGATAAAAGCTTGCTGTGATTGCATTCTATTGTGCTAACTAAGTCTGCTACTGGGGTGATGTGGATTGGAGCTTGGTAGACAGTCTGGCTTCTAAAGACCGTTTCATTGTGTGATGCTAATTAACACTGTATTGTGTGAAAGTTCTATGGATGATAGATGTGGAATGTGAATTAGCACAATCTAAAAGGTCAGATGTCTGACTTATGTTTACTAAATAAATGTGTATTGGAGGCTCGTTAGTACCCATTGTATGATGTTGTGGGTGGAGTGTGTCATTGTCCATTTGATTACTGCAAGTATTCATTTTGGTGTAAATAAGAGCCTGAGTTTACCATTAAAGTATCTATCCGTTTTGAACCAGAGAACAGAGCTGTGTCTCGTTTCTCTGGGGGAATCCTATGGGTCCTGTTCGTCTGCTGGATTGTGGAGTGTCAATAAGCTCTTGTGTCTTGAGTGGAATGGAATATCGTAAATGGTGTTAACCCCTGACCATTACAGGCCTAAACTGAGAAAGAAATTCTTTTTTTATATATTTTTTGGGGATATTATAGCAAAAAGTAAAAAAATAAAGCTTTTTTTCAAAATTGACGCTCTTTTATTGTTTATAGCGCAAAAAATAAAAACCGCAGAGGTGATCAAATACCACCAAAAGAAAGCTCTATTTGAGGGAAGAAAAGGACGGCGCTTCGTCAGTTAACCCAAATCGCAAAAAATGGCCCGGTCATTGGGCAGCCAAATCCTCCGGGCTGAAGTGGTTAACCTGCCAGGATGTCTCTGTAGTGTGGGAGGAAACCGGAGTACCAGTTGGAAACCCCGCAAGCACAGGGAGAAAATGCAAACTCCATGTAGGTATCCTAGTTGGGATTATAACCAAGGACCCCTGTGCTGCCCTTATATATGCCATATTTGAAAACAGAAGTACAAAATATCTTGAATATTTGAATTTTTATGCATTTTATGTATAAACAAGCCTCAATCTTGGGCCTTATTATGTGAATAACTAGGTTTTTTTAAATAAGGGGGTTGTTTGCAATTGCCCTGAGACTGGAGGAAGAAGGGGTATTAAACACACCAACAAGTTACATCACACCTGGCATTTTCTAATGCAGGTTGGAAAATGTGTAAGCCGAAATATATATATATATATATATATATATATATATATATATATATATATATATATGTTACACTATAATTAGCAACAGACACTTCCTCCAGTTTGTGTAGCTCACGGTCACCATCATTCCTATCTTTCTTAAAATCTATTAGCATTTTTCCGCCCAAGCAAATACTAAGTCAGCGTGACATTTAAAAAATCATATATGATTTGCAGACATTTCTGGACTTATCATACCTACATAGACTCATTCACCTGCACTTTATAATCATTATGAACATAAAGGTTTTGTGTGGTAGGACTATACGTCCCATTTTGTATCAATCCTACACCCTGTGCTCTTAGATTTGTATAGATCTACAGAATATGTAGCTATGAAAATAAGAATGTTACTCTGTCTTCCTATATTACACAGAATTTCAGAGAATGTAATGAATACATATAGGAACATAAATCTGGGTAACCTTTCCATATAGGTTTAAGCTGGATTCACAACTATCCATTTTTAGTGCTTTTTGCAGATTTGCACTAAGGTCCATTTACTATGGTTTCCTGTGGCACACGTTCTGTAGTGCAAATCTGAAAAATGCAAAAAGCACTAAAAATCTAAAAAGCCCAATTGGCTTCTGTCTAAATTGGTCCTAGTATATGAATGTAAGTTAGGGACCTTAGATTGTAAGCTCCTTGATGGTAGGGGCCGATGTGAATGTACATTGTATATGTAAAGCGCTGCGTAAATTGACGGCGCTATACAAGTACCTAAATCATAATAAATAATAATAATGTAAATCAGGTGGCCCTTGATAAATATACAAAGGCATAAGAAATAAGAATAACTTAGTAATGATTGTCCCAAGCAAACATCGGAAATTTAAACTGCTAAGGGAAGTAATCATTTGGGGATACAGATAATTAATGTACAGTAAAACCTTGGTTTGAGAGTAACTTGGCCTGAGAGCGTTTTGCAAGACAAGTTAAATTATTTAATACATTTTGTCTTGATATACAAGCGATGTCTTGATATAAGAGTAGCGTAATGTCACAACTAAGTATAAAAAAAGAAGAGAGGAGCTTCTAAGTGTAGAAATATGATTACATGTAATGAAGGTACAACATTTGGTAACTTATTGCTACACTTAGGAGGTGCCTCTCTTTTCTTTTATACCCTGTAAAAAAAATGTTTTGATGTACAAGTGCTTTGGATTACAAGCATGTTTCTGGAACGAATTATGCTCGCAAACCAAGGTTTTACTGCAAATTGATAAGAATCCTAGCAATTGCAATGTGCAAGCAATGACAGTAGCTGCAGAGAAGGCTTTATATTTCTACAGATTTGTACATACATCTATTATTATTAAAATTGATATTAAAAAAAGAGATGGAAAGGTTTTAAATATCTCACCTCTTCAGACAGGTGGGTTCCATCTCCATAAAACTCCTGCAGAACATCTTGAACCTTTTTGGTACTATCTAAAAACAAAATAGCATTTGATTTCAACATGTGTGTTTCGGGTATAATTTGTTTGCAGTCTTCTTGCAGGAAACCTCAGGATGACAAGACACTGATGATGCAGGTCTATGCTGACGAAGGAGAGAAGAGATGTTTACTCACAATCAATGTACTTCTGCAGCTGGGTGAACTCCTCTGGGCTCAGGATTGCCCACTCCTTATTCTCCTCGCTCATTCTGGCTCTGCGACAGCCCTGCGGCAACACAGCAAAACGCGGTGAGACGGATGATCCAAAGCAAAAGGAATGGTAGAGGGAAAGAGATAAAGAGAGAGGGTAGAGGCTGCTTGTGGATGAATGGGGTTGTGTGATTATGGCTCAAACGTTGGATTACATATTAGCTGATCTAACACATTTCTGCCCCGAGTTTTCCAGAGCCACTGTCCTGCTGTAATAATGAGACAGAGACAGATTGAGTGGCAGGGTGACAGAAAAGAGACAGAGGGGGAGGCAAGAAGGGGAGAGCCGATACACACACTGGATGTGCTGCACCAACTGCACCGCCGCCTGGGTGATAGAAAATAGGCAAAAAAAGATACAGAAGAAAAGAAATGCCAAGTGAAATAAAAGACAGGGTCAGGAACAGAAAGTGCATAGAAGTAGGAGCAATCCGGCAACCAGTAGTGATGAAATCAGAAACATACAGAACTCAGAGGAGGGGATGGAATGACAGAGTAAAGATATGTCAGAACAAGAGATCACATGGAAAAAGCCTTGAACTGAGACAGATTAATGATTTAAGAGTTCTCTCCCTTCAGTGCAAAGCACAGTCAGCTAACAGCTTTCTAATTTGCAGCAGGAACGAAAAACCTAAAAGGGCACTCTAATATGCATTTTACACCATACACTACATGTAACGTCTGCCGTAATCTCATCAACATGTACTAAGCAACAGGATGTCACATCTACATCTTCTGCCAGACACAGTGATATCTACAAGCAGAAAAAAAGAGCTTCCCCCAGATATCAGTAATATACGTCTCTGCCAGCAGTGGCAGTCATTTGTCACAGCACAAGCACTAATTCTACAGTGATGGAGTCAGCGATAATTCTATTCATCATCACACATGGCTGTCTCTTGTAATCATCATTTGCAAAAATGCTAAAATTATCTGACATAAAATAATTGGGTGATTTACTTGTGCTGTTCTAAAGCTCTACGCCTCCTTTGCTCCCAGTAGCTGGAAATGCCACCTTTCGTATATCATTCCCATATTCAACAAAAAGTAGGTATTTTACTTCTAAATGTGGGAAATATAAAATATTTGTTCTACAAATTAACCCTCAACAATCAATCAAAAAAAAAAAAAAAGCCCTTTAGAAGTCTATATCTGTACACTGATCAAGCCTTGGAATTATTATTTTTTTTTTTTTTTTAGGGGATGGGGAGGAATTGTATGCTTTGAATTACCCTGAAATTGTAAGGTGGAGACACCCACTGTACAATCTGTTATATTGAAAAATTGATAAATAAAAAGATAATAAGATAATATACAGAGAAGAATTTAAAGTGGAAGTATAGCCAAAAAAAGTTTATAGTTTTGAATAGAGTAGGGAAGGGTTGATAACCTGTCTAGTTATTTTTTGCTGCCCATGTTCTGTTGAGTACATTTCTCTGCTTTTTTCCTGTTTTGGAGGTGCAATATCTCTACAAAGTGTCGGTAGAAAAGGAGTGCCTGTCAAGAAAAAAAAAAAAAAAGATTAAAGCGGAGTTCCACCCTAAAAATGAACTTTCTATTAACAGCTTGCCTTTAATGTAAAATATATATATATATATATATATATATATATATATTTTTTTTTCTTTACTCACTTCTTTCTGGCTGTTACTAGGCAGATTTTGTAATCTGACTAGTTCATGGTCCTAGGTGGTTGAACTTCCTGTCTTAAAACCCCATTGCCTCCTGGAAAATGATGACACTGATTTCACAGGAGTTTCTGGGCATTACTGTGCCTAAAAATCGCCCAGCATGTACTTCTCCCTGAAAACCAGGAAGAAAAAGGAACTGGGCTGGAGGATATAAGGCAAGTGTTTGCAATGATTTCTGGAACGATTGGGGAGCTATTAATATGTTTTAGGGACTATTTAATGTAATTCATTTTAGCTTGCAAAAAAATTAAATAAATTATGCCCGGAACCCCACTTTAATACTCACTTCTTGTTCTGGTGACTATTCTAAAGTCTCATACACACGATCAGATTTCCATCAGACAAATCCGTGGATTTTTGTGCGAAGGTTGTTGGCCGTGTACTTGTTCTGCATATAGACGGCAGAACTTTTTTTAGCCAACATACACCAAACTACGTGTTTTTTTCAGCTCTTTAGTGCCACCCTTTGGGCAACTTCTGCTAATGTTGTGTTATGGTTAGCATTGGTTCAGAGCATGTGTGTTTGTACTGTGGATTTTATTCCAACGGACTTGTGTACGCATGCTATCCCACATTTGTTGTCGGAAATTGTACCAACAATTGTCTGATGGAGCGTACAAACGGTCGGATCATTCGACAAAAAAACATGCCATTACACAGTTGTTGTCGGAAAATCCGATTGTGTGTACGAGGCTTTAAGCTGGCCATGCATGGATCAAAATTTGGCCATTCCAGCAATTTTAATGAATGTATGGGAGGGCTGCTTGAACTGGTTTACAACCAGCCTGTCCGTTTTTTCCTGAATGATCAGTGTCGCTGGCTATAGCCGACAGTACTGATCATTGTATTCTGATGTAGAGCTGCATGATAAATCATTAAGAATCAAAATTGCCATCTTTCCCCCTTCTCGGTGCAGAGAGTACTCACAGCTGGAAAAACAAAATCCAGGCAGTCTGCCAAGTTTTATTACAACATGCAAATAAGTAAAAACAAAGTATCTTTTTGTTCTTTTATCAAAGCACACCAGTGTGTAGATAAGAGAAGTTTAACCATTTAAAAACCCAACACTTTCTTGACTTGCTTACAAGAAAAAAACATTATTTTCTGCTAGAAAGTTACTTGGAGCATCCAAACATAAAATATTTTTTTTTTTTAGCAGAGACCCTAATAAAATGGTGGTTGTTGCAGTATTTTATGTAACACCATATTTGTGCAGCTGTTTTTCAAACGCAATTAAAAAAAAATACACTTTAGTTAATAAAAAAAAAATGAAAGAGTAAAGTTAGCCCAATTTCTTTTGTACAATGTGAAAGAAGATTTTACACCGCAAGAATCGTGATCTTTATTCTAAGCAAAATAATTGTGATTCTCATTTTAGTCAGAATCGTGCAGCTCTATTCTGATGGCAGCGAAGGTTCCCCACATTTAGAATAAAAAGACTCAGGATTCCCCCATCCATGGGCGTCCGCTCCATAGGGCAAGGGGGGTCATTTGCACCCCCCTGGAATTGCCAGGGAGAGCCAGGAGCAGGGCCGAACTGGCCCTAGGGCCGATTTAAGCAGTGACTGCAGCGCTCCCCTCCCCTCTAGCTGTTCCTTATTTAGAGTGCCTGTCCCTCTTCTGGAATCAAATCCATGTGTCCCTCATTCCAAAAGGTTCCTCTTTTAGACCTGAAATAAATGTACTGTCAATATAGTGTAGTGTTTTAGTCAAGGGAAAGGGGTGCCGTGTAATGTAAAGGGGTCCAGAGCTGTGGGGTGCTGTGTAATGTAAAGGGGTCCAGAGCTGGGTGGTGCCGTGTATTGTAAAGGGGTCCAGAGCTGTGGGGTGCCGTGTAATGTAAAGGGGTCCAGAGCTGTGGGGTGCCGTGTAATGTAAAGGGGTCCAGAGCTGTGGGGTGCCGTGTAATGTAAAGGGGTCCAGAGCTGTGGAGTGCTGTGTAATGTAAAGGGGGCCAGTGATGCAGGGCGCTGTGTAATGTAAAGGGGTCCAGAGGTGCAGTTGTGGAGAGGGGTACACAGTAGTGACAAAGGGAAATTGAAAGATGCAGGGGGCACAGTGGGGTGTTTTTACATTTTAACGTGGGCGGGTGCTTTTAACCCCCGCTAGCGGTCGAAGAAAGGGTAAAATGTGACTGTGTATCGCCGCTGCTGAAGCGCCCCCCTCTGAAAAAATTTCAGCGGATGCCCATGCCCCCATCCACATTAAATGCGTGGATGGATGAATCATGTATGGCCAACTTTATATTTTGGATTTCATGCCACTTTTCTCTGGGACAAATAAATAGGGTGAATCTCCCCAGCAGAAACAAAGACAACAACTAAATTGAACAGGTTTGTAAATTTTGCTACTCTATTCAAAAAAATAAATACATGTGTTGGCTATACATACACTTTAGGACTCATGCTTACGGCAATAGAGGGGCACAGCAAACAGAGCCTGAATAATGACATCCTCGGAACTCGCTGCTTGCCACATACAGCCACACATTGAGACGCATTAAAAGTGGAAGCTGTGTGCAGTTGTGTCCCGGGGGTTATGTAAAGCAGAAGAGTGCACACTGACGTGTACTCCAAACAGAGAACTCCTTTGGGACTGGAGAATTGAAATATGCCTCAAAAGCCTCCTAAATGGTGCTTCCTTCCCACACCCATGACCCAAGGCAGCCGGTTGCTTTAGTGGTTAACTGTGAATCCAAGAAATGTAAATAAGCAGCAAGTTTTAGACTAAATTATTCATGCCAACACAGAACAACAGATATACAGAATATAAAAAAAAAAAAAAAAAAATGTTAAAAGGTAAAAATATATAAACAATCAAATGAATTGTGTGTTTACACTACAAAAATGGGTCTTTGCCATGATTCAATTAATATGGATGAATATATCAGGCTTAATATAATGCATTCTTTAACAAGCTTTATACCTTTGGGACTATGGCTGAGACACTAAAGGAAAAACATTTTTTTGCTGAAATGACCGTTTACAGGGTATAGAGACATAAAAGTTAACTGATTCCTATAAAAAATGATTAAAAATAGATAAAAATCAATCATATAATATGCCTCTAGTTTCACTTTCGTTTTTAAAAAGGTTTTGTGTTTATGTTTAGTAGAGAGAGAGACAGAACAAAAACAAACAAATCCAGGGCAGTGTTTTGTTTTTAAATTGAATCCCAGGGCAGTGTTTTGTTTTTAAATTGAATCCCAGGGCAGTGTTTTGTTTTTAAAATGAATCTGATTGGGTCTGAGGAGTTTTAGAGACACAGCTTGGACCACAGTGAAAAGCTGCCATGAGATTTTTCATAAGGAGCCAGACAAGCAAGAACTGTGGAGATCAGAGAAGTATTACAGCTACTTCAAAGCAAAAACGAACAATGAGAACATAAAAACAGCACTGCAGTAAGGTAAAGGAAGCTATTTAGCTAAAAAAAAAAAAATGTCCTTTAGTGACCCTTTAAGCCTTGTACACACAACCGGTTTTCCCGACAGGAAAATTGCTAAGAGAGCCTTTGGCTGGGAATCCCCGGCCGTGTGTATGCACCCTAGCAGTTTTCCTGTTAGAAAAACAGACGGGAATCCGACAGGAAAATACAGAACCCTGCTCTATATTTTCTCGTCGGGTTTCCCAGCAGAGTGTTTCCTGCCGAGAAAAGCAGTCGTCTGTATAGGTGAAAAACAGCACATGCTCTATAACACTTTGACGCATGCGCGGTAGCATACAAGGTTAGAGTAGGGTATGGCAAGATGGCAGCGACGTCATCGAATTTGACAAGACACCGGCTCGTCGTAGTCGATGACGTCACCATGTTCTTGCCATTCAAAAGAACGGCTGGATTTTGTGTGGCCGTCTGTATACACGGCTTTTCAAGTCAAGCTTGCCAGGAATCCCGTCGGGAATACTGACTTTTTTTCCCCCAACAGGATTCCCGGTCGTGTGTACAGAGCTTAAGATTGTCAATAATGGTAACCTAACCAAGATGAATCCGCCCTTTCTGTCTTCCCACCACTGCGCTTATGAAAATATAGTGTTAATCAAATTGGCAAAAGAGTGAAGCAGCTACTTTAAAAAAATCAAACTGTGAAAAACATTCTAAAACCTCAAAAATGTGTGTAATAAAATATAAGCAGCGCTGTTAACAATGTAAGATGAAATATCCGTTTTCACAGGTATTCGAAAATAATGCTAATGTCCATAAACATCACCATGTGACAAAAGTGAATATGTGCACAAATTTCAAAAAATATATAAATGTCTCTAAATTTTAATTAAATATAAGTCCATATAACACATCAAGTAGATTTGTGAAAAAATAATAATAGCTTCCAATCTTCCACCACACCCGGTGTCAGTGAATCCTCTCCCTTCAGATGCAAAACTCACCAACTCAAATTGCCTTACACTCTCGTGTTCGGCGTGTAAACATGTACAAAAAGACCTCACTGGTAGGTGTAGCAGATAATCCCAGTTCCAACCAATTTACTGCCAGAAAGCTCCGCATGTAAATAAAAGAAGTGCTCAAAATAGCGTGATACCGTAAAATCAGTTTAATACCACACCTAAATCTTCAAATATAGCACTCACATAAATCTCAAAAAATAGAGGAATACACTGCACAGCAAACACTCGTTCAGAGATGAACCGAAAACCGAGTATATTGGTCACAGCAGACACAAGGTGTCAACTGATCGCTCACCACCTTCCCTCTGTTCCTTCCTGCATCTCTGCTTCCTTGATTGGCCTTGATACGTCACACATTCACTTCAGATGGTTGCCGCACAGCCACGCCCTGACATGTTTCGTCATAAAAGACTTAGACTCAATCCCATGACTAAGTCTTTTATGACGAAACATGTCGGGGTGTGGCTGTGTGGCAACCATCTGAAGTGAACGTGTGACGTAGCAAGGCAGATGAGCTAGTATGCTATAGCTCATTATGCCTTTCTCTTGAAGAGGTTTTTCATTTATTTATTTATTTTGGGTTTACAATCTCTTTAGGCTGGATTCACACCTATGGCATTTTTAGTGCTTTTTGCATATTTGCAAAATCTGCAAAATGCAAAAAGCACTAAAACTGCATAGGTGTGAATCCAGCCTTAAGGAACACATCTACTTGTCTATGGCCAACTTAAAGTTGTATTAAACCCAAAAAACTAACATATATTAAACTGCAGCAAACCAATTCATAAAAGTGGTAGCTGGATTTGTTTTCTCGTTTACATTTTTTGTTTTTTACTTTATTATCCCTTGTTGACCAGGACAGTAAGTCTGTTACTTTGTTGCTCTGTTAGGCTTCATGTACACAGGACGTTTGAAAATCTATTCTGAATGCTGGAAACTTGACAGCTAGTAACTGCTAAACATTTTAGTTTTGTCACTTTTACATGCCACATTTGCGATATGAATGTTTTTTTTATAGATGACCTCAGAATACCCTTTTAAATGCCCACAATGCAGGAAAAACTCTCTCTCTCTCTGCTGATCCATGATACCATAGTTTACATTCCTCCGTCACCTTGCTGTCTCTCCTCTTTCCCCCTCCCTTCCTGTCAGCTAGTCTCAGTGCCGATCTGCTGCTATAATACTGCTAAAATAACTTTGTCTTATTCCTAGAATTCCCAGTGTTATATTAAGTTATGGCCCCCAGTGGATGTGCTTCATAAAAAATATGCAGCTTCATACCTTATTTCATAGCGCCGCTCAGCGCTCACGTGACCGCCCGCCACTGTCCTCCTTTCATTCCGGATGACGTCAGTGGGGAATTCTCAGCCCCTCCCACTGTAGTTCTCGAATTGGGGGAGCAGAGCGGTGAGCGGTCACATGTGCGCCAAGAGGCGCTCTGAAATAAGGTATGAAGTTCCCCCTCTCCCCCTCCTTCCCTGCCAGCTAGTCTCAGTGCAGATCTGCACCCCCCCTGCTTTTATAATACTACTAAAATAACTTTGTTTTATTCCTAGAATCCCCTGTGTTAGATTAAGTTATGTTAAACCCCATTTCAGAGCGCCTCTCAGCACTTACATGACCGCCTGCCGCTCTCCTCCAGGCTGATGTCAGCGGGGGATTCTCAGCCCCTCCCACTGTAGTTCTAGATTGGAGAAGGAGAGCGGCAGGTGGTCACGTGAGCACTGAGAGGCGCTCTGAAATATGTTATAAAGCTGCATATTTTTTATAAAGCACATACACTGGGGCACATTACTTAAAGCGGAGGTTCACACAAAAAAAGTGAACCTCCGCTTTTTGCATCCCAACCCCCTTCCGGTGTCACATTTGGCACCTTTCAGGGGGGAGGGGGCTGCAGATACCTGTCTGAGACAGCTATTTGCACCACTTCCGGGTTCTGACTCCCGCGGGGAATCCAGCCTTCCCACATCACCCCCCCCCGCTGTCTTCTCGGAAACACTGTTCTGACCAGTGACGGCGCGCCGCGAGCCTTGCACATGCGCAGTAGGGAATCGGGCAGTAAAGCCGCAAGGCTTCACTTCCTGATTCCCTCACCTAGGATGGCGGCGGAAGCAGCCGATGACCGAGCGATTGCTCAGCCTGGGCTGCTGACATTGCGGGCTCGCTGGACAGGTAAGTGTCCATTTTTTAAAAGTCAGCAGCTGCCGTATTTGTAGCTGCTGGCTTTTAAAACAAAAAAATTGGCGGAACCTTCGCTTTAAAGAGGAACTGTAGTCTGCGCACATAATTTGTAATAAAAACATCTTTGCCATCCTGAAGCTTCCCTCCAACCACTTTGCATATTATTTTATATATACTGTGATTCTGTGCTTGCCAAATATGCTGCAGAAATCTTCCTTCACTGAGTCTGGCTGCATCCATTTTAACCGTGGGCAGCTGAAGCTGCTGCCTGTTCACTTTCTAGATTTAAACAGACACATAGGCACACCTCCAGCTCTGCAGCTATCATTGGCCCTCTTATGACTCATCCCCGCTCCTTTCCTTTTCAAAGCTCCGTGAGTTCCCGCGGACTTGATGTCATAAGCTTAGGCTTTTCAACAGACAAGAAACAGGAAATGGGCTATATAAGGTATTTACTGGCAGAAAAAATAAATAATGTTTTACTATCCAAAGTTAAAACAACAAGGGCAGAAAATTTAAAAGAATGGAAAGATCAAAAAATGACTGAAGTTCCACTTTAATCTAAGACAGGGTATTCTAGGAATAAGACAACCATTTTAAGGGCTTGCCAACCATCGCACGACGATATATGTCAGCAGAATGGCACAGGCAGGCAGATGGACGTATATATACGTCCCCTTTAAGAAGCGTCACTGTGGATGCGCGCATCCGGCATTGGGCATGCCTGCCACAAGCTCCGAGCCTTTGTGCGGACTTGATGTCCGCAGGGATACCCCCGATCATCTCACGGTGGGGAAGAACGGGGAAATGCTGATGTAAACAAGAATGTCCCCAGTCTTCCTAGTGACAGGACACTGATCACAGCTTCCTGTAATTGGAAACAGTGATTACTGTCATGTCACACACAGCCCATCCCCCCTACAGTTAGAAGCACTTCCTAGGACACACTTAACCCCTTCAATGTCACCTAGTGGTTAACCCCTTCACTGCCAGTGTCATTTTTACAGTAATCGGTGCATTTTTATAGCACTGATCACTGTAAAAATTACAATGGTCACAAAAATGTGCCAAAAGTGTCCGATGTGTCCGCCTTAAATTCGCAGTCACGATAAAAAAAAAAAAAAAAAAATCGCAGATCGCCGCCATTACCAGTAAAAAAAATTATAATAAAAATGCCATAAAACTACCCATTCTTTGTAACTTTTATGCTTATTGCATTTTTTTTTACCAAAAATATGTAGAAGAATACATATCGGCGTAAACTGTGGAAATTTTTTGTATTTTTTATAGATTTTTTGGGGAAATTTATTATAGCAAAAAGTAAAAAATAATATTGATTTTTTTTCGAAATTGTTGCTCTATTTTTGGTTATAGCGCAAAAAATAAAAACCGCAGAGGTGATGAAATACCACCGAAAGAAATCTCTATTTGTGGGAAAAAAAGGACGTCAATTTTGTTTGGGAGCCACGTCGCACGTGCAATTGTCAGTTAAAACGACATAGTGCCGAATCGCAAAAAGTGATTTAACTGTCACAAATACACGATACTGCATACAAATTGCCCCATAGATCTGTTCCATTTTAATCAATGACACTGAACTGCACAATTAAAATGCAGAGATGAGAAGAGCACTATTGACTATAGCACGGCGTAGAGCTGCTCTTGAATGATGTGTACAGTTTCACATGCATTTAAAGTAAAATTGTATCATATTAATTCAGTTGGTATTTTTCATTATTATTGCAGTATTTGCTTTAATATGTATTCTAGCTTTGGATTCGGTTAGGAACGATCAAGTTCGGTTTTTACCGCTCTTCTCCTGTTTTATTATCTGTAAAATAAACTTTCTATTACTTTTTGCCCCTGTGACCATGATCCTACCAGTAAAGGGATCAGGATAAATATGCAACAGAGAACTAGTAAAAAGCGGATGAGGGTCTAGCCTTTTTCAAGCGTTACCAAAATGATCTGTCCTTGTTAACGTTTGAGATTTACCATCAGGGCCAGGACAAGAGGTGGGCAGGAGGAACACTTGCCCTGGGCACTGTGATATTGTGTGAGGTGGGAGGGCACCACAAGGAGATTGGGGGGGATTTGTTTCAAGAAGGGGAATTTGGGGGGCAGCACAGGGGGTAAGAATTGTTTAAGGAGGGCAAATTTGTGTTGGGAAGGGGATGGGAAATGTTTTTTTTGCTGGGGGGCGGAGGATTTGTACTAGTAGGGATGATTGGGGGTATTTGTACTCAGATAGGGGGGAATTTGATCATGGAGGGGAAATTTGAGCGGTAGAGGATTTGTGCTCGAGGGAGAAGATTCTTTTTTAGGGGGGAGGGCAGATTTGTGTTGGGGGGAGATTTTCGCTGACACATAATGCTCATACATCTTGGGGGAAAGGGGGGCGCAATATGACATGTTCGCCCCGGGCTCTAGATGACTGTCCCGGTGTCTTGTCGAGCTAGTTCCTCTATTGATATGGTTCCCTGCTTGACTGCGCAGGTGCAGATGAAGCCCACGAAAATCTCCGAACCTGATCAGCTTTTCTTCAGGTCTACACGGCACATGCGCGGCTCGGGGCGGCATCCAGGCTCATTCCTTACCATCCCCGTGGACTTGGAGGATGTTAAAAAAAAAAGACAGGAGGCGGAGTGAGCGCAGGGAGCCATCCGAGCAAAGCGAGGACCTGAGGCCGACTGGCCACTCACAGCGAATTTCATGTTGCCCTGGAGGGGCGGCTACACCTGAAAACAGCTGATCAGGTTCAGTGATTTCCGTTGGCTCGGATTGCGCCTGCGCAGTTATGGGGGGGAACTATAATCGATAGGAGGAACCATATCATCAGATCACTGGCATTGTTTACCCTCACTTCCAGTTTGATGAAACTGTTCCCACCAGAACCGTTGGCGGTTATCAAGTGACCAAGGGAGGAGGTGTAGATAGAGAAGAGAAGGGGTCCAAGAACAGAGCCTTGGGGTACCCCACAAAAAGGGGCAATGGAGAGGAGGCGTCAGCTAGGTCTTTCTTGTTAATATCTATAAATGAGATCAATCAGACTGTATTGTGTGCGGACAGCTTACTAGTATAGAAATGGAATTAATATGATGGCCGTTGGCCTTTCTAAATCCTTTTACATTATTGGGCTGATTTACCAAGCCTGTGCGCCAAGACTCATGGTGCACAAGCAGGAGTAAACCTGTTTTTGACATTTACAAAAGAAACACGCTGCCAGTGCAGCGTGTTTCCTCATTTACTAAAGTGCCTAATGCGCCCAGAAGAGGGCGCACAGCACGCCAGTACAGAGCTGGCGTGCGGCATTTAGTAATGTAAACATCGGGGATTCGGGCGGGAGTTAATGAGGGGAGGGAGGGGGGTGATGCAGGGGAAGTGTAGTGACATGTGTTTCAACTTGTGTGGCGGGCCGATTTGAAAGGGAAAGTGACTTTTGGGACCCGATCCCCGTGCCCTTGCAAAGTACGCTAGAACCTCGGAAGGTTCACTTGCATACTGGGCATGCGCAGAGGGAAAAATCGGAGCTCACCGCGCGCCTCTTCAGTACGCCGGGAAATCCTTGGTAAATACCAGGCGGCGTAGCAGTGTTTGCACTGCCTGGAGCGGCGCACGGCAAGCTCCGAGCTGTTCTCGGGCTGCGCTGACACTGAAGGGGAACTCCGCGCCAAATTTCAAATGTGAAACCGGCGCGGCTTCCCCCCCAGGGGTACAATAGGCTCTCCGGCTTGGTCCGGAACGTGAGGGGTTAACCCACGCCAAAATCGGCGTGGGGTTCCCCCCCAGATCCGTACCAAGCCCTCATCCCAGGCATGCAGTCTGGCCGGACAGGAATGGGGGTGGGGACGAGCGAGCGGCCCCCCCCCTCCTGAGCCGTACCAGACCACATGCCCTCGACATGGGGGAGTGTGTGCTTTGGGGGAGGGGGGCGCTGCCCCCCCACCCCAAAGCACTCTTGTCCCCATGTCGATCGGGACAAGAGCCTCTTCCCGACAACCCTAGCCATTGGTTGTCGGGGTATGCGGGCGGGAGCCAATCAGAATCTGGGAGCCCCGTTTAATAAGGTGGCCCCCAGATTTCGGGCCCCCACCCTATGTGAATGAGTATGGGGTACATCGTACCCCTACCCATTCACCTGGTGAACGTTTTCACTTTTGAGGGTCTTCCGCCGCCCCCTTCAAATTCTTCTGCCTGGACGGGGGTCGTACATCCCATCCAGGACTTGGACGTGGCGGGCTTCTCGTCGCTCTCTTCTGCCGCTGCCCCCTTCACCACGAAGCTCCGTGCTTGTTTGATGAGGGCAGCGGGCTTCCGTCGTCTTCTCCGGGGCGAGGGTCGTACATCCCACCCCGGATTTCGTCGCCGGGTTCTGCCTGGCTCCTACTAGGGGCCAGGGCTTCTTTCGCCGTCTTCCGCCGGAGGGCGCCACTCTCCGGGCTTCTCGACGTTGTCTTCCGCCGCGGGGGCCAGGCCTTCTTCTTTGCCGCCCCCCTCGATTTTTTCGGCCTGGACGGGGGTCGCACATCCCATCCAGGACTTGGACGTGGCGGGCTTCTCGTCGCCGTCTTCTGCCGCTGCCCCCTTCACCACGAAGCTCCGTGCTTGTTTGATGAGGGCAGCGGGCTTCCGTCGTCTTCTCCGGGGCGAGGGTCGTACATCCCACCCCGGATTTCGTCGCCGTCTTCTGCCGCTGCCCCCTTCACCACGAAGCTCCGTGCTTGTTTGATGAGGGCAGCGGGCTTCCGTCGCAGTCTTCCGCCGCGGGGTGACACTCGCGGGCTTCTTCTTCCATTCGATGTTGACACGGCGAGGTCCGGCGCTGAAATGCCTTCTGAGCGGCGGGCAAGGACTTATATTGGCATTGGGCGTGGGCGTGGTTATGCCAACATGTGACCTTAACCCATGTGACAGTGATGTCACGTCACATCACTGTCACATGGGTTGAGGTCACATGTTGGCATAACCACGCCCACGCCCAATGCCAATATAAGTCCTTGCCCGCCGCTCAGAAGGCATTTCAGCGCCGGACCTCGCCGTGTCAACATCGAATGGAAGAAGAAGCCCGCGAGTGTCACCCCGCGGCGGAAGACTGCGACGGAAGCCCGCTGCCCTCATCAAACAAGCACGGAGCTTCGTGGTGAAGGGGGCAGCGGCAGAAGACGGCGACGAAATCCGGGGTGGGATGTACGACCCTCGCCCCGGAGAAGACGACGGAAGCCCGCTGCCCTCATCAAACAAGCACGGAGCTTCGTGGTGAAGGGGGCAGCGGCAGAAGAGAGCGACGAGAAGCCCGCCACGTCCAAGTCCTGGATGGGATGTGCGACCCCCGTCCAGGCCGAAAAAATCGAAGGGGGCGGCAAAGAAGAAGGCCTGGCCCCCGCGGCGGAAGACAACGTCGAGAAGCCCGGAGAGTGGCGCCCTCCGGCGGAAGACGGCGAAAGAAGCCCTGGGAGGAGCCCGAGGTGGGGCGACACCCCCGTTGTTCTCCGCTGTGTTCGGCCGGCCCCCCCCGGATGTAAAAGAGCTTCATTTTGGGGTGGGGGCACAGTCGAGCATGGCGGAGAGCATGGGTGGGTGTTTCCCCCCCCCGGCAGAAGACGGCTAGAAGACAGAGGAGTGGCGACGCCCCCGTTGTTCTCCGCCATTTCCGCCGGCCCCCCCCGGATGTAAAAGAGCTTTGTTTGGGGTAGGGGGCCTGGCCGAACATGGCGGAGAGCATCGGTGGGTGTCTCTCTCCCCGGCGGAAGGCGGCGGCGAAGACCGGGGGGGGGGTAGGTGTACCCCCCCGGCGGAAGGCGAAGACCGAGGAGGGGTTTCGCCCCCCGTTGTTCTCCGCCATTTCCGCCGGCCCCCCCCGGATGTAAAAGAGCTTTGTTTGGGGTAGGGGGCCTGGCCGAACATGGCCGAGAGCATCGGTGGGTGTCCCCCCCCGGCGGAAGGCGGCGGCGAAGACCGGTGCGGGGCTGGAGCCCCCCCGGCAGAAAACGTCTGGAAGACCGAGGGGCTCCGCCCCCGTTGTTCTCTGCTTCTTTCGGCCGGCCCCCCCCGGATGTGAAAGAGCTAATTTTGGGGTGGGGGCCTGGCTGGACATGGCGGAGATCATCGGTGGGTGTCCCCCCCCGGCAGAAGACGGCGAAGCCCGGGGCCCAATGGGCTGGTGGTGGGGGGTCCCGGCAGAAGACCCCCGGAGCTGACTAATAAATTATTTTTTTCTGTGTGTTTTTTTTTTGTGTTTACACTTTTCCACCCGGTGAATGGGTAGGGGTACGATGTACCCCATACTCATTCACATAGGGTGGGGGGCCAGAATCTGGGGGCCCCCTTAATATAGGGGGCTCTCAGATTCTGATAAGCCCCCCGCCCGCATACCCCGACAACCAACGGCCAGGGTTGTCGGGAAGAGGCTCTTGTCCCTTTCGACATGGGGACAAGAGTGCTTTGGGGTGGGGGGGCAGTGCCCCCCTCCCCCACAGCACACACTCCCCCATGTCGAGGGCATGTGGTCTGGTACGGCTCAGGAGGGGGGGGGGGCGCTCGCTCGTCCCCACCCCCATTCCTGTCCGGCCAGACTGCGTGCCTGGGAGAAGGGTTTGGTCTGGATCTGAGGGGGAACCCCACGCCGTTTTTTGGCGTGGGTTTAACCCCTTATGTTCCAGATCAAATCTAAGAGCCTGTTGTGCACCAGAAGGGGGACCCCCACGCCGTTTTTTTTGGTAATTTGGGGTGGAGTTCCCCTTTATCCCGGTCCTGTCAGGGGGGGGGGGGAATGCCTGCTCGTCTGTCCCTACAATGTATGAACAGCGATCTGTCATTTCCCCTACACAGTCCCACCCCCTTTACAGTTAGAACACACCCAGGTAACATATTCAACCCCTTCCGCGCCCCTAGTGTTAACCCCTTCCCTGCCAGTGTCATTTTTATAGTAAGCAATGCATTGATATACCATTGCTCGCTACAAAAATGCCAAATCTCACAAAAATGTGTCCGCCACAATGTCGCATTAGACAGAAAAAACAATGATAGCCACCATTACTAGTAAAACAAAAAATTATTCCAAAAAAACCCATAAGACCAACCCCTACTTAGAACTTTTGCCCAAACCAATCAAACGCTTATTGTGATTTTTTGCAACCAAAAAGATGTCCAAGAATACTTATCGGCCTAAACTGAGGGCAAACATTTTTTGAATATATTTTGGGGGAGATTTATTATAGCAAACCGTAAAAAAGATGTTTTTTTAGTTACCAAATTGTCGCTATAGTTTTGGGTCAAGCAAAAATAAGAAAAAGACGCAGAGGTGATCAAATACCACCAACAAAAAAAAAAAATTGAATTTTTAGGGGGGGGGGGGGGGGGGGGAGGATGAGGACGCCCAATTTTTTTGGGGGCCACGTCGCACAACCACGCAATTGTCAGTCAAAATGACGCAGTGTTGAAATGCAAAAAATGGCCCCGTCAGTGACCAGTAATATGCTCTGGGGCTCAAGTGGTTACAAATTAAGAATACACTAAAGTTAGCCCAATTTATGGCCATAATGTGAAAGATGATGTTACACCGAGTAAATAGATACCCAACATGTTACACTTTAATATTGCACACACTCATGGAATGGCGCCAAACTTCAGTACTTGAAAATACCCATAGGCAACGCTTTTTTATGTGTTTCAGGTTACCAGTTTAGATTTACAGAGGAGGTCTAGTGCTAAAAGTATTGCTCTCGCTCTAACGTACGCTATGATACCTCACATGTGGGGTTTGAACGGGGGTTCAATATGTGGGCGGGGCTTACACATTTAAGGCCCGCCCCCATATATGGAAACATTCTTCAAACCACACATGTGAGGTATCATAGCGTGCGTAACAGCAAGAGGAATATTTATAGCACTAGACCTCATCTGTAAATCTAAACTGGTAACCGGAAACAATAAAAATGCTGCTTGTTCGCTTCTGACTGCGAGCTACTAGGGACAGGGGCGTTTAAATTATTACTATTTAGGTTTGTTACGTAAAAATTCTATAAGACCTCCCGTTCAGCTTGTAAAGCATCACTTCAGGGGGACCAAAAAAAAATTTAACACCTCTAATGCTTTCATCCGCCATTGCAGATTTGATTCTGGTACTGCATTTCGAGTGAACTGGGCATGCTCGAACAGTTAGAAAAAGAAGTTGGAAGTTTCATCCTGAAAATGACTTGCATCTTTCTGAGCATGCTCAGAAAGCTCTTTTTTTGGCTTAGTAATTTAAGGACATCCTTAACAGGTGTAAGCAGTTCCAAGTGCACACAAACTAGAGGCTGACATTTCTTCATGTGTTTCCAATTGGTTCATTAGCACACATGTTATAAAAAGCGTGGATACTGCACGTGTCAGCTGCCCCTCAGAGGGGGCAGATTTGCTGGCTGGAAGGAATGGCGGAGTGAAACAGAGATGTTTTGGAGCAAGTTTTGTATTTTTTGATGTTTTCTCTGCTACATAATTTTGCTAAATGTTTCTCAAGATGTTAATGACTAATGTTTTAATCCTGTGGGTCTATCCTGTTATTTCAAAAGCATGATTTATTTTCCAATGACTGTGAAATAAACGTTGGTCTTTTTTGTTTTTAGGTGTTTTTATATATTTTTGGTGTGTTTATTTGTAATTTTTTGTTTTGCTTTCCTTGTTTTGTGGACCAATAAAATTTACTTTCAAATTTTGAAGTTTGTTTTGTGATTATTTTTTTCCTGCTATGGATTTCAACCGCTGCAGCTGAAATAGTTTGGGCCTAAACCATCAAGTGTGATTTGTCTCTAAGATCTTTCCTGGTGTGTATGCATGAAATGTTTAGTCACCAGAAAAGGAAGGACAAAGCGGTAAGTAATGTTTCCTAGAACTGATGTCCAGACTGACTTTTTAAAGCACATGTGCAAGATGTAGGAAAAGCTGCAAACAGGGCCTGTTGGAGGGGGGGGGGGGGGGGGGGTGGTGTGTTTTTTTTGGACAGGCTTGAAGTGCTGATTTACAGCGCTGTGCTTGAAACTAGCACAAGACAATCCTATTCTAATTGTGGGTTGTTTGAGGGAAGCCAATTGAGTGTTAGAACCCCTGCTAGTGTTTTTAGGTTGGGCTTTGTGTCCCTTTTCCTAAAATTGGCTTCACTTCCTGTCACACAGCTGAACAGGAAGTGAGGTTAAAACCCTACCAATGGTCTTTTCTTTGGGACACAGGTCAATCTAACTAGTGTCACCATTAAGCAAATTGCACTGCAGTGTACACCCCAAATGATTAGTTACTTTGGGGTTTAGTAAAGGCAAAGCCGCTCTGCAGTAGAAGCGTAGGCAATGAAAATCAGAAGGGAAGCACTGATGGTTTTTACTTCCAATCCCGCCAAGTTTTGAGTTTTCTTCCTTGCTTGTCCACTTGTAGTGCAAAGTGGATTTGCCTTTAGTAAATGGACCCCAAAGTCCAAGATTCCTACTAATTTGGGGTGTACACAGCAAAATGCCATTTCCAAAATGGGAAACTATTTATATTGATCTGTGTGTCCCCAACAAAACATTACTCAGGTGTTTCCCTCACTTCCTGTTTGGCTGTGTGGCAGGAAGTGAATGAATTAAGTAGAAAGTGACAACATTTGTGAGGTGTCTTTACCCTATCAGGGGTGCAGGCATCCCCAAAACAAACATGAAAATAGTTGATTTAACATTGGGTGGTGTTTGTGGGGGTCCCTAACACACATTCATACATATTAGCAACGCTGGATCGTGGCCTATTGGCATGGTTATATTTTCTTAAGCCTCTCAATAAAATGATCTGAAATTTGGGGTTAAACTGGAACAATAATCATCACTTTTATTTTTTGGATTTCTTTCATTTTGGATAGAGTTGGTGGGGGGGGGGGGGGGGGTTAGAAGCTCTGTCAGTTTATTTTGTATTATCCCTGTCCGTTTGGGGAGATTGGCCTTCACTTCCTGCCCCATAGCCAAACAGGAAGTGATCGAAAAAGTAGGCAAATTAAGGGCCCCCCCAAGTCCCCCCCCACAGAACTTGTGTGTGTCCCCTGAAAATTCCTGGGTGGGTCATAAAAAAACAGGGTGTGGCCTTGACAGGAAGGGTGGGTCATTTTTCTATTAGGGGGGTGCCAAAATTTGGTCAGGCCTAGGGCAGCACAAAACCTAAATCTCCTACTGCACATTAGGGCTTATTTAGACAGGATCCAATTTACAGCATGTTTTTAGATTGTGGGAGGAAACCCGCACAGGGAGAACATGCAAACTCCAGGCAGATAGTGTCACGGGCGGGATTCGAACCAGCAACCCTTTTGCTGCTAGGTGAACATGCTACACACTACGCTACTGTGCTGAACGAACATGATTGCAGCTGAAAGCATGAGATGTTTTTTTTTTTACCAATTCCATGATTTCCAGCCTGGAGGACAGATGTGGGGTCTAATTGACCCCGCCTTTCTCTATAAAGAGGACCTGTCACACACTAGTCCTATTACAAGGGATGTTTACATTCCTTGTAATAGGAAGAAAAGTGAAAAATAATACAAACAAAGGGACAAACAAGTGCAAAAAATAAAATATTAAGTAAAAAAATAAAATAACAAAGGAATTTAAATGCTCCTGTCCCTAGTAGCTCGCACTCAGAAGCGAACACGCATGCAAGTCCCACCCACATATGTAAACATCCTTCAAACCCCACATGTGAGGTATCATAGCGTGCGTTAGAGCGAGAGCAATAATGTTAGCACTAGACCTCCTCTGTAACTCAAAAGTGGTAACCTGAGAAAAAAAGTCAAGCGTTGCCTATGGAGATTTTTAATAACGAAGTTTAGCGCCATTCCATGAGTGTGCGCAATATGAAAGCGTGACAAGTTAGGTATCTATTTACTCGGTGTAACATCATCTTTTACCTTATCCCTAAAAATTGGCCTAGCTTTACTGCTTTCTTATTTTGTCATTCATGAAACAGGTTTTTTTTTGGAAAGCCAAAAAAAAAAAAAACGTTAGAAATTTTTGGCACAAATACTGTTGGAAATGTGTCCGAAAAAATGGCCGCCACTTTATTCCCTAGGGTGTTTGTTAATAAAATATATATAATGTTTGGGGGTCCTGAGTAAGTTTCAAGGAAGAAAATATAATTGTTACATGAAGGAGAGAAGTGCCAGAATAGGCGCGGTATGGAAGTGGTTAAAGTGCACCAATAAAAGTGAAAAATTCCTTGAAATTTCGTACCATGGGGGGGGGGAGGCAATTAGGGGCGCCATCAGGAATTATGGGGCCCCTTACACAGCTTCAGGCATGGGCCCCCTGGAGCAGAGAATAGGGGGGGGGGTGCCGCCTGATATTAAGAAGGGGGGGGGGCTGCCGCAATTTGATAAGCGGGGGGTTCCTTTACTAAAAAATACATATAGAAAAATATATATTAAAAAGGGTGGTAGCCATCCGGGGGCCCTGGGGACCACTGGGCCCTTTAATAAAAAGAAACTTCTGGGCTCTTTAATGAAAAATAAATTACAATATCTACATATATAAAATAATAAAAAAGGGGGTTGCCTTGGGAGCTCTGGGCCCTTTAATAAAAAAAAACTACCAAAAATCTAAAAAAAAAATAACATTGGGTGGGAGCTGCGGTGGCTCAACGTGAATGGCACTGCGCTGACAAGCCGTTCACCTCTGCAGCCAAGGGTTCGGATCCCGGTCTCGGCTACATATGAATTGAGTTTGGTGGTGTCAGCCCAGCTCCCGGTGGGTGTGCTATGCAAGGTACGCCTGTGCTTAGTATAACCACCCCCCCCCCCCCCACAAAAAAAAACACCACACTTGCACACACTTTGGCCATGAGGTCTCCTAAAATAAAGGGAGGTGAAGGACCTACAGGGCTGGCTGGGTGGGCTACACTCCTTCATAGGGGGAGTCCCTCTGTCCCATTGGGC
Source organism: Rana kukunoris (assembly GCA_029574335.1). Classification (NCBI taxonomy): domain Eukaryota; kingdom Metazoa; phylum Chordata; class Amphibia; order Anura; family Ranidae; genus Rana; species Rana kukunoris. The sequence goes on along the minus strand of CM056050.1, from coordinate 144,846,314 downwards.
TCCCAAGTGTAGCAGGTGGGGTGAGGCCCCCCTCACACCCACCATTGCCACCGGGGGCATGGAGAAGGATGGCGATTGCAAGTCCAGCTCCTCTCTCTCGACTTCACGCACAAAATACACTTTAAAAAAGAAATTAAAGTAAAAAGTAACAAACCTGGGGAAAATGTTTATAACATTTTTAGAAGCAAAAAGGGGCCCTCTGGGAGCTTTCAAAATTATATTATATATATATATGTTTAAAAAATAACCAAAAAATATATCATATGTTTTTTTTTTGATTTTTTTGTAAAGGTGGGGGGTTGTCATCTGGAGCCCTGGGGATCTCCGGGCCACTGGGGACCAGGCCACTGGGGACCTCCAGACCCCTAAACCAAAACATTGGCCCTTTAATAACAAAAAATTTGGGGGGTTGCCACCCGGGGCCCTGGGGACCTCCAGACTGCTAAAAAATATTAAATTCCAAAAATTGGCCCTTTAATAAAAAATCCTACAAAAACCAACTAACAAATATATATACAAAAAAAAAAAAGAGGGGGGTTACCATCTGGGGCGCTGGGGGGCCTCCAGGCATCTGGGCACCTCCGGACCCCCGGGCCCCTTACAGGTGTACAGGGCCGCCATCATGAATTTTGGGGCCCCTTACACAGCTTCAGGCATGGGCCCCCTGGAGCAGAGAACCGGGGGGGGGGTGCTGCCGCATGAAATTGAGAAGCGGGGGGGGGGGGTGGTGCCACAAATTGAGGAGCGGAGGGGCCCTTTACAAAAATTTTGACAGAAATAAGAAATAAAGAAAAATATATATAAAAAAGGGGGGTAGCCATCCGGGGCCCTGGGGACCTCTGTGCTCTTTATCAAATAAAAATACAAAAGAGAGAAAATACATATATATATATTTTTTAAATATAACATTTATCGAAAAAAAGTAAAAAAACAAGGGGGTAGCCTTCCAGGGCCCTGGGGACCTCTGGGCCCTTTCCTTAAAAAAAAAAAAAAAAAATATATTAAAAAAATATATATATTTTTTTAAATATATATATTTTATTTTAAAAAAAGGGCTTGCCATCTGGGGCCCTTAGTGGCCTCCGGGCCCCTGGGGACCTTCGGAGCCCTTAAACAAAAAAAAAAAAAAAAAATTGTTTTTTTTGTTTTAGGGTGGTTCCCATCCGGGCCCCTGGGGGCCCCTGGGGACCCCCGGGCGGTGTAATGCCTGTACCCCCCTAATGGCGGCCCTGCAGGTGTACTGCCTGTACCCCCTGATGGCGGCCCTGGGTGTAATGTCAGCATGTGAAAAATGACATTCTGAAGGAAAAAAGCCATTTAAAACTGACTCGCGGCTATAATGAATTGTCAGCTCTTGGAATTTGCAGGAGAATTCATTCATTAAAAACACCAAAAAAAAAGCGTGGGGGTCCCCCCAAATTCAATAACCAGACCCTTTAGGTCTGGTATGGATATTAAGGGGAACCCCGCCATCAATTTTTAAAAAAAATGACGTGGGGTTCCCCCCAAATATCCATAACCAGACCCTTCAGGTCTGGTGTGGAATTTAAGGGGAACTCCACTCCAAATAAAAAAAAAAATGGCGTGGAGTCCCCCCTAAAATCCACACCAGACCCCTTATCCGAGCACGTTGACCTGGCCGGCCGCAGAAAAGAGGGGGGGACAGAGCGCGGCCCCCCCCCTCTCCTGAACCGCACCAGGCCACATGCCCTCAACATTGGGAGGGTGTTTTGGGGTGCCCCCCAAAACACCTTGTCCCCATGTTGATGAGGACAAGGGTCTCTTCCCCACAACCCTTGCCCGGTGGTTGTGGGGGTCTGCGGGCAGGAGGCTTATCGAAATCTGGAAGACCCCTTTAACAAAGGGGCCCCCCAGATCCCGGCCCCCCCCCTATGTGAAATGGTAATGGGGTACCTTGTACCTCTACCATTTCACGTGTAAAAAAAAATTAAAGGGTTAAAAAAGACAAGAGCCGGTTTTTGACAAGTCCTTTATTATCTTCTTTCTTCTTTCCTTCGGGTTTCTTCTTCCTCCTCCTTCTTCTTCCTCTGCTTCTGTCTTGGGTCTTCTATTCCCGCATCTTGCCCGGCGTGTTCTTCCATCTTCTTCCGCTGTTCTTCTCGTCCGCATCTTCTTCTCCTTCTTGTTCTTCTTCGCCGGAGCGGCCGCTTCCAATTGAAATCCCCGCTGTCTGCCGGACCACGCCCCCCCCCCCTCTGACGCCACGGGCAAGCTCTTAGGAGTGTGCTGCCAGTGCGTCAGAGGGGGGCGTGGTCACATGTCAGAGGGCGGGCAATTCAATTTGAAGCTTGTGCGCGGCTTTTTCTTTGCCAGAGTCGCCGCTTCCAATTGAATTGCCCGCTTTCTGGAACATGTGACCACGCCCCCCTCTGACGCACTGGCACCACACGGGGACTTTCCTAAGAGCTTGCCCGTGGCGTCAGAGGGGGGGCGTGGTCCGGCAGACAGCGGGGATTTCGATTGGAAGCGGCGCCTCCGGCGAAGAAGAACAAGGAGAAGATGCGGACGAGAAGGACAGCGGAAGAAGATGGAAGAACACGCCGGGCAAGATGCGGGAATAGAAGACCCAAGACAGAAGCAGAGGAAGAAGAAGGAGGAGGAAGAAGAAACCCGAAGGAAAGAAGAAAGAAGATAATAAAGGACTTGTCAAAAACCGGCTCTTGTCTTTTTTTACACTGACACTTTTTTTTTCTCGTGAAATGGTAGAGGTACAAGGTACCCCATTACCATTTCACACAGGGGGGGGGCCGGGATCTGGGGGGCCCCTTTGTTACAGGGGTCTTCCAGATTTCGATAAGCCTCCCGCCCGCAGACCCCCACAACCACCGGGCAAGGGTTGTGGGGAAGAGACCCTTGTCCTCATCAACATGGGGACAAGGTGTTTTGGGGGGCACCCCAAAACACCCTCCCAATGTTGAGGGCATGTGGCCTGGTGCGGTTCAGGAGAGGGGGGGGGCCGCGCTCTGTCCCCCCCTCTTTTCTGCGGCCGGCCAGGTCAACGTGCTCGGATAAGGGGTCTGGTGTGGATTTTAGGGGGGACTCCACGCCATTTTTTTTTTAATTTGGAGTGGAGTTCCCCTTAAATTCCACACCAGACCCGAAGGGTCTGGTTATGGATATTTGGGGGGAACCCCACGTCATTTTTTTTAAAAAATTGACGGCGGGGTTCCCCTTAATATCCATACCAGACCTAAAGGGTCTGGTTATTGAATTTGGGGGGACCCCCACGCTTTTTTTTCCCTTTTTTTAATGAATGAATTCTCCTGCAATTGCCGGGAGCCGACAATTCATTATAGCCGCGAGTCAGTTTTAAATGGCTTTTTTCCTTTGAAAAATGACATTTTGTGCAGAGACAGTTCTAACCACGGGAAACATGCGCTTTTTCACATGCTGACATTAGAGCCCCCCATAGTACGAAATTTAAAGAAAAATTACACTTTTATTATTGCACTTTTAGCATTATTAAAATCACTGCTCCCGAAAAAACGGCCGTTTTAAAAAATAAAAAAAGCATTGGTACATGTCCCCTGGGGCAGGACTGAGGTCCCCAAACACTTTTTAGGACAAAACTTGCAGATTAGCCTTTAAAATTCACTATTAAGATTTCCCCCCATAGACTTATACAGGGAGTTCGGCGGCGGCTTTAGTTATCAATCACATCGCGCTGCTGCTGCCGCCGGTTCATGCGCCTAATTAGGGATTCATCCAGCGCACTAATTAAGGCATGTACCGGCGCAGCGCAGATTCATTAGTAAATCAGCCCCTATGTCACTACAAAAAAGCTCTCATTTTAAACGTGTCTGAAAAAAATCTGAATATTACTGCAAGAGAAAGCTATACTGCTTACCACAGCTGCCATTTTTAGGAAGTATAAGCTTGTCTTGCAGGGGTTGATTTAGTAAATGCAAATAGACTTCACTTTGCAATAAAAGTTGCACTTTGCAAGAGTCTTTCCCCCAGAGGAAGATGATTGAGGTGAAGTTATGCTGACTTCCATCATCCAATCATGTGCAAGCAAAAATAACGTTTTTTTTCTTGCATGTAATTAGGTATACTTTGCAAAGTGAATATTTAACAAGCTCTCTGCAAAATTCCCTTCCAAAGAAAACAGACTATTTGCCTTTAGTCTCTTGTTTTTGATAGCATCCAAGCAACCTACGGTATAAAAAACATAAAAATACCCCCTAAGGGAGAAAAACACTGCCCTAATGTGAATAAGTGAAAATAAATGAAAAATAAATTAATATAAAAAAGCTGCCGGTACCAATTACTTGAACCAAAGTAATCCACAGAAATACAAAAAAATATAGGTACAGCGCTAAAATCATCATGACATATATGATAATGAGTAATAATAATAATTGAATATAGGATATCCTATGAATAAGGTGACAAAAAAGGCTGGTGTGATTATAGGAAATAAGATTCAGAAGTGATCCAATAAATAAAGTCCATAATCTGTGAAGCTAAACATAAAATCTTCTTCCACCAAAGGACACCCAGTGAATAAGGTTGGCTCCTTACCACAAAGATTGACCGTATATACACCGGTCAGATGAGCCTAGGGATAATTAAAGTCTTCCCAGACAGACCTCTCCAGAGCAACAGACAGAACATATGATGGTTCCACGGCGTTGTTGAACAAAGTATAGGGATGTTTTTCAAAGGCTCATGGGAGAGAAAACAAAAAAACAACCCATGGTGTAGTACGTAAAAAAATGGGTTTATTTGACAAAAGAAATGAATGGAAATGCACTCACACTTTAGTTGTAGGTACAGCGCGAATAAAAATGCAAGATTGCGGCGTCTCCTCTGCTTCGTGCTAGTGTATTAGGGCTCCGTGCTGTGTAATCCGTATCTGGTGGACGTGATGACGCACCACTGCTTAGGCCACACCTACGCGTTTCATCATCAAAAGACGTCGTCGGGGATTGAGCCAATCCCCGACGACGTCTTTTGATGATGAAACGCGTAGGTGTGGCCTAAGCAGTGGTGCGTCATCACGTCCACCAGATACGGATTACACAGCACGGAGCCCTAATACACTAGCACGAAGCAGAGGAGACGCCGCAATCTTGCATTTTTATTCGCGCGGTACCTACAACTAAAGTGTGAGTGCATTTCCATTCATTTCTTTTGTCAAATAAACCAATTTTTTTACGTACTACACCATGGGTTGTTTTTTTGTTTTCTCTCCCATGAGCCTTTGAAAAACATCCCTATACTTTGTTCAACAACGCCGTGGAACCATCACATGTTCTGTCTGTTGCTCTGGAGAAGTCTGTCTGGGAAGACTTTAATTATCCCTAGGCTCATCTGACCGGTGTATATACGGTCAATCTTTGTGGTAAGGAGCCAACCTTATTCACTGGGTGTCCTTTGGTGAAAGAAGATTTTATGTTTAACCTACGGTATAAGGCGATAAAATCAGGAAGTTTAAAAAGTTTCCACCTAAGAAAAATATGGCCGCTTCTTGCTTGTCTTATGTAATGCAAACCATTTTTTTTCTGCTTGGAATACAATATCTCACAATGCAAGCCAAACCAAAAAACTTGTTATTGATGATTAATGAAGAAGCTGGCAGCAGGTCCTATTCTTGCAGATCACAGTAAAAAATAGCAGAGAATATGCCATTTATGCAATAATAAACAAAGCAAATAAATGAAAAAGGCCTCAGGTTTTCCAATCAATTATTATTAGGGTGACTACAGATTTAGGCCCCTTTCACACGATTGGACCGTTCAGGTCTTTACCAAAATCGGAGATGCAGGGTGTCAGACTGACAACCCGCATTACCGATTGCCGCGCTGCGCGCCCCCACGGGCGCGCGCTGGCATGTTATCCTGCAGGACGTCAATAGAAGTCCAGTCAGGATAACACAACCACTTCCCGGATGTCAATTTATTATTGACCAGACAGGAAGTGGTTAAACAAACACTGTTTTAACTTACATTGTCCCTTCTATCTCTGTATATGGATGATGGCACTGTAATTATTTTAATAATAAACAAAAACACCTAAGAACATTTTTCTATGTGATATACAGCTGTCAGCTCTTTCCCAGCCTGTCTGCAGGGGAACATAAGCAGGAGGAGCTTCTAGTCTTTTGCTCCTCGTCACATGTTAAAAATAAATAAAACCCAGAAGTAAAAATAAATAATGGTTATCAATAAACTGTTTTGAATTGTCATACAAATATATATTTGAATTCAAATCTTTATTTATTGTCTTGTCAATAACATGGCGTAGGTAGATTTATGCCAATAACAGGCTGTCTCACGCCCCTCCAGCCTGTGTCTAAGAATAAGAGGGAGGTGAAGCCTCCATTAATCTACATGTAATATCCCCCCCCCCATTGTGTTTAGCTGGTTAGTGGGCATGGAGGAAGAAGAAGGTAGTGGGTTGTCATTTACCACTGTGTATTTACCCACATATGTGACTCTATAGTCACACGGGCTGCTCAGATGTAATAGGGAGGAAATGATCAGTATAGAAACTCACTGAAAACTGAGCATGTGCAAAGCTGCCAATACTGCTCTGCAAAATCCCTATTTGAATTGGGGACATGGACAGAAGATGGAGAAAGAAAGCAGCAGGATCAGCCATTTTTTTGAAAAATACAGAAAACTAATCTCATAGTTACTTAGTGTGAACAGCATGTAATATTGATAGTTTTTTTATGATGTGGGTTTAGTGGCACTTTAAAGATTCTTCATGTTTCCAGGAATGTTGCTCATACACTGTGGCTTCCTCTGCTAACCAATTTATCATTACTGCATCCTATAGTGAATTAGGGGTAAGCAGGAGGAAGTACAGAGTGCAGCAGGGGATCAGGCATGCCTTGCTTGGCAACAGAGCAAAGATCAGAGGAATGGGTGGTGGGACAGGTGTACACAAGGCCTCTTCTTTTGGGCCTGTTTTTTATACATTTTTTCACCTAAAGTGGCAAAGTTGTTTTAAACATCTTAAAATCATATATAAACCTAAAAGCAAAACCTTTTTTTTTTTAATATATTGTGGCATACTGGGTCCACAGATCCTGGTGATCCTGCTAGTGACACCTCCTGTTCCAGAGTGACAACGATTACACACTGTACATTAACCACTTGACCATCGGAAGATTTACTCCCCTTCATGACCAGGCCATTTTTTGCAATACGGCACTGCGTTACTTTAAAAGGAAATTAAACGACCCTGCGACACTGTACCCAATTTTTTTTTTTTTTAAATCTACAAGTGGTATTTGATCGTCACTGGATTTATTTTTCAGCTCAATACACAAATAAGTCTGACAATAAAAAAAAAAAAAAAAAAAATCAAATTTCTTCATAAGATTAGACAAATGTGTATTCTGCTGCATATTTGTGGATTTTTTTCTTCCAATAAGCGCATATTGATTGGTTTATGCAAATTGTATAGCTTCTACAAACTATGGGATATATTTATGGAACTTTTATTTATTTTTTATACTAGTAATGGCGGCGATCAGCGACTTTTCAGCAGAACTGCGATATTGCGACAGACATTCTGACACATTGACTGGAACCAGTGACACCAATACAGTGATCATTGCTAAAAAAATAGGATTTTTGTACTCACCGTAAAATCCATTTCTCTGAGTTCATGGACAGACACAGCAGCAATTGACCTTAGGGTTTATCATCCTTCCTTTCAGGAGAGACTAGGCAGAAAAACAGCACTTCAAGTGTCAAAACACTTCTCTCAGTACAGCACCTCCCAGGGGGCGGGTCCCCCGTGTACATCCCTCTCTCTGCATCATACAGCCCCAGTTCGTAAACAAGCAGTACAAACAAAGGAGGGGAGGGTGCTCTGTCTGTCCATGAACTCAGAGAAATGAATTTTACGGTGAGTACCAAAATCCTATTTTCTCTTCCGTTCATGGACGGACACAGCAGCAATTGACCTTAGGGACGTCCCCAAAGAGTCTCAAAAAAATTTGAGGGGTGGGAAAACACAGCAAACCAATCTTCACCCCAAACAAACCAGAGTTCCTCAACGGAGGAACTTCAACCTTAAACAGCCGCCTGTAAAACCTTGCGGCCAAAAGAGGCAGATGCACTCACATCCACCTTTTAAAACTTTGAGAAGGTGTGGGTTGACGACCAGGTCGCTGCCTTACACACCTGTAAAACAGACGCTTGATGGCGGAAAGCCCAAGAGGCACCAATCGACCTAGTCGAATGCGCCGTAACCGGAAAAGAAGGCCGCCCGCCCCTTTAGGGCATAGGCCTGGAGCACGACCTGTCTGATCCACCTAGAAATGGTGGCCAACGAGACCAGGAGACCCTTCTTAGGACCAGCCGCCGACACGAACAGTGATTTCGACCGCTTAAACGGAGCCGTAGCAGACAAGTACACCCGTAGGGCTTGCACCACGTCCAAGGAATGCAACGTGGCCTCCTTCGGGTTCTTCGGCCAAGGACATAAGGACGGCAAAACAATATCCTCAATGTGAAAAGCCGAAACAACCTTTGGAAGGAACGAGGGCTGCGGCCGCAGCACCACCTTATCCTTGTGGATGACCAAGTAAGGAGCCTTGCAAGACAAGGCCGCTAGTTCAGATACCCGCCTGACCGAAGTAATTGCCCACCAGGAAAACCACCTTCTGGGACAGAGTCAACAAAGGAATCTTTCGAATGTCCTCAAACGGAGTCTCTTGAAGCACCGAGAGGACTAAATTCAGGTCCCACGGAGGCAGTGGAGGATGCACAGGAAAGGCCACATGCCAAACCCCCTGCACAAACGTACGCACCAAGGAGTGCGCCGCCAACGGTTACTGAAAGTAAACAGCCAAGGCCGAAATCTGACCCTTAACCGTACTTAAGGCGAGAGCCTGATCCACTCTGCGCTGTAAGAACAGCAGAATCCGGGACATCACGTATGTGCGGGGGTGCCATTTCATCTCTTCACACATAGAGATGTAGGCCTTCCACGATTAGGCGATAGAGACCCCACGGTGCCACCAACGTGTCTGACGCGTCCGCCCACGGTCTCTTGACCTGTCTACGAACCGTGACACCTTCCGATTGAGACGGGACGCCAGAAGATCCACGTCTGGAGCTCCCCCATTTTTGGCACAAACTCTGAAACACTTCCGGCAGTAGCGACCATTCTCCTTGGTCTAGCGTTTGGCGACTTAGGTAGTCAGCCTGCCAGTTCTGCACCCCCGGAATGTACACGGCCGACAAAGCCGGAACGTACCTTTCGGCCCACCGGAGAATGTGCATGACTTCCACCGCCGCGGCCGAGCTCAGTGTGCCCCCCTGATGATTGACATATGCCACGGCTGTGGCGTTGTCAGACTGGATCCTGACAGGTCAGTCCTGTAGACCCAGAGACCACTTGGAGAGGCACAGCTTGATCGCCCGGAGTTCCAGAACATTGATCGGTAGGCGGGACTCCTCCTGAGTCCAGCGCCCCTGGGCTGACTGGACACCCCAGACACCCCCCCAGCCGGAGAGACTGGCATCCATCGTAACCACTGTCCAATGGCACGGCAGAAGTACCGGAGATGTCAGCCACCACGCTAGGAAGGACCTGACCAGGCAAATTAGTACAGGGGATTTTAGGGTTTCTCTTCTTTTTTTTTAACTTACCTTTGAAACATAATTGCACATTATGCCACTGATGGCCAATGCAAATATGGAAGAATTAAATTAAGAAGATCTATATATTGTTAACATTAAACTCTGTATAAAGAGAAGGAAATAAAATCCAGTTAAGCTAGATTCACATCTATGCATTTTTGTGAGTTTCCAAAAAAAAAACATCCATGCATGTTTTAACCTGTTGCCGACCACCCGCCATCATATTACTGCGGGACGGTGGCTCTCCTGGGCGAGAGCCCGTAGCTATACGTCCGCATTAAAGCGCCCCCGAGTCCCGCGCGTGTGCCCGGCGGGTACGATCGCCGCCGGGCACACGCGATCATACAATGTATGAACAGAAGATCAGTGATTTCCCCTAGTGAGGCCACCCCCCCCATACAGTTAGAACGCACCCAGGAACACACTTAACCCCTTCCCCGCCCCCTGGTTTTAACCCCTTCACTGCCAATGGCATTTTTATAGTAATCCAATGCATTTTTATAGCATTGATCGCTAAAAAAATGCCAATGGTCCCAAAAATGTGTCAAAAGTGTCCGAAGTGCCCGCCATAATGTCGCAGTACTGAAAAAAAATGCTGATCGCTGCCATTACTAGTAAAAAAAAAATATTAATAAAAATGCCATAAAACTACCCCCTATTTTGGAAAAAAAATGTTTTTTTATATATTTTTGGGGATATTTATTATAGCAAAAAGTAAAAAAATATAGATTTTTTTTCAAAATTGTCGCTCTATTTTTGTTTATAGCGCAAAAAATAAAAACCACAGAGATAATCAAATACCACCAAAAGAAAGCTCTATTTGTGGGAAAAAAAGGACACCAATTTTGTTTGGGAGCCACGTCGCACGACCGCGCAATTGTCAGTTAAAGCGACGCAGTGCCGAATCACAAAAAGTGCTCTGGTCATTGGGCAACAATATGGTCCGGGGGTTAAGTGGTTAAAAAACGCGGCCGCAGGAAAATAGTTTTCCTGCACACGCACTACGATTTTACCAGCCAATTTTCACAGAGTAGTGGGTTTTCACTGCGAATGGTTGTCACACGCAGAAGTGTAAACCTAGCCTACAATATGGATGATGAGTTTCTATTTTAAAAATCAGTGAAGCTCAGATTTCTTCAGGTGCGGCATGCTATTCAGGCTCAGTTCCCACAGTCGATTCCGCATCCCACCCCTAATCCTATTATGGCCATTGCCAGAAGCTCAGACCCAAAAGGCCTTATCTCGTCATTTTATAACATGTTATCCACCCATGTATTCAGTTGCCTATGCTCTCAAACCTCGATGGGCGAGGGAGGTAGGCCCACTTGAGGATGAGGAGTGGGAGGAGGCACTAGAATCCTGTAGAGAGGTATCCCCCAGATTGTCAGATAGGCTGAATCAGATCTATATTTTACATAGGGCATACCTCACCCCTGTCAGGGTGGCCAGGTACAGGAGGGAGCAATCCACCCTGTGCCCGATGTGTAGTGTGGAAACGGCACATTCTTTAATCTCCTGTGGTCCTGCCCCAGGATTCAGAGCTTTTGGACTCAGGTGGTGACCTTTCTACACGACAACATGGGCTCACACTTAGCTCTGGACCCTAAACAGTGTCTGCTGGGTATTTTCCCAGATGTTCTGGACAAACATATCAAATTCTTCTTGCAGGACACACTGTTCTCGGCTAGAAAACTTTTTGCAAGGAAGTGAATGAGACCATTACCCCCTAATATGAAAGATTGGAAGGTGGAGGTTAATGTGACGATGCCTTAAAAAAATGCATATACATCAACAGAGGGTGTCCGGATAAATACAACAAGATATGGGACCGCTGGTTGAATGATTCTGACACCTGCACATGATCAGGGAGGGGTATCCCCATGCATACACAATATGACTAGTATTGTTATGTTGTTGCCACCCCATTGGTCAGAATGGAAGTCCTAACTTTATTTGAAAACATTGCCAACAACCAATAAGTACACTGTATATTGCACTGTATGAACCGACTATTGCTACTTTTTGAGTGTTGGTGTCACATGTATGTCACCGTGCCTCATATGTACATGCTGTTTTTCAATAAAAACTTGTGTTAAAAAAAAAAAAAATCAGTGAAGCTGCTGCGGTGTTGTCCGTTTTTAAATGACCAAGGTTGATTCAGATCTGAGAGACAGAAACTGAACTGTGCAAGGTTAGGTAATATTTATCAATGTCAGAAGATCTTTGTACATTATTGTACACTATACATGGCCTCATGCTTGAAAGTGTCTTAACGCCTCTTATGCACAGGTTTAAAAATACATAGATTTTTTTGTTATTTGAACACAGGTGCATTGTTGTCTATGGGACAATGCACACGGTCTCAAAGATCCGTAATGCAGAGATCTAAAAAAATTGAAAATGTTACGCTTTAGTGCAGTAGTTTACACACGTACATATGAGCATATATGTGTAGATTGAAACACTGGAATCTAGAAGAGAATGAAGGTGAATGTTATGTATGTATAGGCATGTTTACACACCTGTACATGAGTATGTAAGTAGAGTAGAGCTGCACGATTCTGGATAAAATAAGAATCACAATTTTTTGGCTTAGAATAAAGATTACGATTCTCACATTGTAACATCATAAGATTTAGTCTTTAAATTGTTAAACTGACCTAATTTACAGACCAAAGTTCATTTTAGGAATCAAGAAGTCTCCAAAGTCTCAAAAAAAAAAAAAAAAGGCCATTCTACTGTCCTTCAGACTTTAGGGGGGCCGGATTGTAGCCATCAGTAGTACAACATGTCCCAGCATCAGTGAGAGTAAATAATTCCTCATCATTGTTGTCATAAGGGGGAACTGTGCTGCATCGTCAATGTAATTGGGAGGAATTGTGCCCTTCATTGGTGTCAGTGAATGATATAGTGGCCAAAGGTCCAGATAAAAGCAAGCAAATGGCCACAGTTTGAAGACCCCTGATCTAAATGATACTTTGTTTATAAACTAATTAACTAATGTTCACAAACATTTCCTGTTTTTCTGAGTGAGCAGAGAAGGCTCTGCACTTGTTACATGAATGAATCGTGGAAATTATGTATTAAGATAGTAAGGGGGGTTGAATCGAGATCGCGATTTTTTTTAAAGATTAATCGTGCAGCTCTATTACATAGCATAACTTGCATTTTTCACTCAGGATCTTTTTGCCAGCAAAGATCCTGTGTATAAACATCAGTAAATTATTGTGACCGTGTGCAAGTGATCCAGTGGAGGCTGGTGCTCAATATATTTTTTTGGGGTGGGGGGGTGGCAAACAAACCTCCCTCTCACTCGCACTGCTGCTGCCTCCGGCTCTAATCATGTGCTTCAAAAAAGAAAAAACCCACATGGAAATTCATGCATCTGGCTCCCTGCATGTAGATTAGGGGCTGGGTGCGTGGATTAGAGGGGGCGGCGCCCATGTGCCCCTAATGGACGAGCCACCACTGGAGAGATCTAAGAAATGTCTTTTACCTGTAGAAACCAGATTGTGTCTTGTATTCTGTGTACTTATGTTTGCAGCCTTTTAATGTTTTCCAAGTACTGCATTTAGCTAGTCCAGAGAGTCCTGGTATTTTAAAAAGGCCATTTTCATAATTCTGCTATGGCAGGATCATAAAAACCATTTACAGATCTGAAGTAGGAGTTCTAAAACCAACAATACTAGTGTTATGGGACTCTCACAATGGAAACAAGTCCCTGAGCAGGGATATTATTCTAAGTGAACACAAAAATAGAGTCTAAAGATGGATCAGTTATTGATACCAACGTGTACAATAACACCATATTTCAATCAACAAGACAAACAATGAATTTGTTCCTGTCTTCTGCCTGGAAACAGTCAACCACTCCCGCTGCCCATTTCATGACAAGTGTATGCATTGTACATGTTCCTAGCTATCTATGTAATTACTTTCCACATTAGGAGATAAATTGCAAAACAGTAATTCCCCAACCCACAGACAGTAAACAATAATTAAAGTAACAACAGCGAAAGTTATAGAGGCACTCCAGAAAAAAAAAAGTAGTCAATAATGGAAATTTTAAGAGAACATTGCAATTATACTAATTAAAAGCCACACAATTTAATGAGTACGTCAGGGAAAATAAAAACAAAATCAATTCTGCGCATCTCTTTAGTATATGTACATTTCCCCATGTTTTATTCCTTTAAAAATGCTACAAGTATCTCTATTATGTGCTATGTTTAGATAAAGCTGATTTAACAGGTTTTTTTTTGCACTATTTGTTTTTTCTCTGAAAACTTGCAATAAACATATTTAACGAGAAAAGTGATCTGTCAGAAACCTGGTGTGCTTCTAACTTCCTGTTTGGACTGACAACAAAGAACATTTTCTGCATTGAAACTCCAATCAGTACTGTTGGCCCTGCACTGCACACAAAAAAAAACCTGACAGCTCCAGTCAGAGATACTGTACTAACCATGTGAGGTTAGTCCAGCGAATTCCCCTGCCGAGCAGTTATGTACAGTACTGCCCCCCCCCCCCCCCCCCGCCAGAATAGGGCCAGATTTCATGAAGTGAACATGCACGAGGTCTGACCATTTTGCCTGACATTCTTTGAACCATTAAAATTCGGTCTAAGTGTGTTCGTTCGAGCACTACTACACTGCCCAACAAGAATTCTCTTGCCTTTGTCGTGCTTGTTCCCGACACACAGACGAATGCTCTGCTCTTTAGGGGTACTGTTAATTCTTAATGGTACCCCCACACATTGGAAAACTTGGGGTGCTTTTGATGCAGTGCATTTTTGTGGGTAGGGAAGCCCGAATTGGGCTGCCCTACACGCAGCACGCAGCCACGCAGATGTGGACCAAAGGCTTGTTCATATGTCAGATTGGAGGGGCAGTAAAACCACATGGTTGAGCTGTTTTTACCACCCCCAACTTCGCCCCCTTTAGCTGCAGAGGCAGCAGCTGGGGGTGTACACATGCTGTGGCTGCAGCTGGAGGTATACCCAGGCTGAATGGGGCTGTACTGCAACTACCCCGCAACTGTGTGCATTGCATAGTTGCGGTATAGTGATGCTGCATTTACGGGTTTTAACCAGTTAAGGACCGCCTACTGTACATTTACGTCAGCAGAATGGCACGGCTGGGCACATCAACGTATATATACGTTGGTTCTAGTACCCAGCCGTCTGAAGCTCCGGACCGGGACCGCGGGACTCGCGGACCCGATCGCCGCTGGAGTGCCGCGATCGGTCCCCGGAGCTGAAGAACGGGGAGAGCCGTGTGTAAACACGGCTTCCCCGTGCTTCACTGTGGCCGCAGCATCGATCACGTCATCCCTGTTATAGGGGGACGTGATCAATGACGTCACACCTACAGCCACACCCCCCTACAGTTGTAAACACACACAGGGAACACACATATCCTACAGCGCCCCCTTGTGGTTAACTCCCAAACTGCAACTGTCATTTTCACAGTAAACAATGCAATTTAAATGAATTTTTTGCTGTGAAAATGACAATTGTCCCAAAAATGTGTCAAAATTGTCCGAAGTGTCCGCCATAATGTCGCAATCACGAAAAAAATCGCTGATCGCCGCTATTAAAAAACATTTTTTTTTTAATAAAAATACAATAAAACTATCCCTTATTTTGTAAACGCTATAAATTTTGCGAAAACCAACCGATAAACGCTTATTGCAATTTTTTTTACCAAAAATAGGTAGAAGAATACGTATCGGCCTAAACTGAGGAAAAAAAAAATGTTTATATATATTTTGGGGGGATATTTATTATAGCAAAAAGTAAAAAAGATTGCATTTTTTTTCAAAATTTTAGCTCTATTTTTGTTTATAGTGCAAAAAATAAAAACCGCAGAGGTGATCAAATACCACCAAAAGAAAGCTCTATTTGTGGGGAAAAAAGAACGCCAATTTTGTTTGGGAGCCATGTCGCCCGACCGCACAATTGTCAGTTAAAATGACGCAGTGCCGAATCGCAAAAAGGGGCAAGGTCCTTTACCTGCCATGGAGGAGCTCAACTATGAGCAAAGATTAGAGGGGGATATGATCAACATGTGCAAATATATAAGGGGTCCATATGGTGAACTTGGTGTTGAGTTATTCACTTTACGGTCAACACAGAGGACAAAGGGGGCACTCTTTACACCTAGAGGAAAAGAGATTTCAGCTCCAAATACGGAAAGGTTTCTTCACAGTAAGAGGTGAAAATGTGAAATAGACTCCCTCCAGAGGTGGTTCTGGCCAGCTCAGTAGATTGCTTTAAGAAAGGCCTGGATTTGTTCCTAAATGTTCAAAATATAACTGAGTACTAACATTTATAGGTAAAGTTGATCCAGGGAAAATCTGATTGCCTCTCGGGATCAGGGAGGAATTTTCTTCCCCTGCTGTAGCATATTGGATGATTCTTTGTGGTTTGTTTTTGGCTTCCTCTAAATCAACTGTGGGTATAGGATTTGGTATATGGGATTGTAGGATATATTTTTTTATATCTATTTATTTATTTTTTATGGATGAACTAGATGGACTTGTGTCTTTTTTCAACCTAACAATGTAACTTTGACTCTAAGCTTTCTATGGGCCAGATTCAGGTAGGAGAGCGGTTCTTTATTTCGGAGTAACGTTAGTCATTTACGTTACTCCGCCGAAACTTTAGGAGCAAGTACTGTTATTCACATAGCACTTGCTCCTAAAGTTGCGGCGGCGTAGCGAAAATGAGCCGGCGGAATTCAAATTGGGCGGGTGGGGGGCGTGTATTATTTAAACTAGGCGCGATCCCGCGGCGAACGTACTGCGCATGCGTCGACTGTCAGTGCGCATGCTCCAAATTCTGTCAGTGAACGTCAATGACGTCAATCCCCATTCACAGACGTTTTACGCAAACGACGCGAAAATGTTTAATTTCGACACGATGACGACGGCCATACTTAACATAGGATACTCCACCTAGGGGGCATGTTTTTCTTTATGCTGCGTAACGCTTACGGAAACGTCGGAAAGTCACTGCGTCGGGCCCGCGTACGATCGTGAATTTCCATCTCTCGCTGATTAACATATTCTCGGCGTTAATCAGCGGGAACGCCCCGAGCGCCATTTTTAAAATTGCAGTTCCGATACGACGGCGAAATACAATTACGCCGCTCGTATAGGAACTCCAACCCGGCGTTTCTTGTTTTCTGCTTACAGAAAACAGAAACGCCAGCTCAAAAGTGAGAGTTATGCTGGAGTATCACTGATACTCCAGCCTAACTCTACCTGAATCTGGCCCTATGACTGTAGGAATCAGAAAACACAATAGTCGAAAATTTTGTTTTGGCTTACAGATGGGGCATTTCAGAAAAGAAGAGGTGCAGAGGATGAATGCTAGCAAGACATAAAGTTATTTTTGGCAAATATTTTGAGACCCTTGAATAAATTAACTGCAAAATGTTCATGTTTGATTAGAAAACCAGTCAAAATTGAAGCATGAAGTAAAATATAAGCTGTTAGCGGAGTCCACAATGTTGGTTACTGTTGGCTACTTTTCATGATTTTCTTGGCACCCTACAACAGGCACTTAGTACCCATCTGTTAAAACCTCTACAGCACTATCTTTCTTTCCTAAACGCAAAGCAGCATTAAAATGTTTGTTATTGTTATTAACAAATGTATGTGATTTAATTAAAATGTTTAATGCCGCATACACACGATAATTTTTCAGGTTGTTTTTTAAAAATGTTATTTAAAACGATCGTGTGTGGGCTTCAGAGCATTTTTCGAGTTCTGAAAAATGGCCAAAAAAATTCGAACATGCTCTATTTTTTCACAACGTTTTAAACATTGTGGTTTTTCGGGTTGTAAAAAAATGGTCGTGTGTGGGCTTCAACGACGTGAAAAAACCCACGCATGCTCAGAAGCAAGTTATGAGACGGGAGCGCTCGTTCTGGTAAAACTACTGTTCGTAATGGAGTAATCACATTCATCACGCTGTAACAGACAGAAAAGCGTGAATCGTCTTTTACTAACACAAAATCAGCTAAAGCAGCCCCAAGAGTGGTGTCATCCGCATGGAACTTCCCCTTTATAGTGCCGTTGTACGTGTTGTACGTCACGTGCTTTGCTAGAGCATTTTTTTTTCACGATTGTGTGTAGGCAAGGCCGTTTTAATGATGAAGTTGAAAAAAACGTTGTTTTTTTTCTAGAGCCTGAAACGTCGTTTTTTTACAACCCGAAAAATTATCGTGTGTATGCGGCATAACACTATAACTAATGGGGGTTTTCAGGTGAAGTTTTATTCTTCATTCACAAGGGCCTCCTGCATTTGTATTACCTGAAGCACAGGAGGAATTGATCTGGAAAGTATAAAAAAATCACAACTCCAAATCAAATTCTCCAGTGTTTAAAGTGATTGTAAAGGTTCTAATTAAAAGCAAAAAAAAACATGTCACACTTACTTGCTCCGTGTAGTGGTTTTGCACAGAGCGGGCCCAATCCTCCTCTTCTCAGGTCCACTGCTGGCACACCTAGTTCTCCCCCCCCCCCTCTGAGTGTCTCCATATCAAGCCACTTGCCCTGGGGGGCATGCCTGTGGGTTCACTCCCGCCAGCTGTGTGTGTCCATTGCACTGCCCTCTGCTCCCGCTGCTGCGTCTGAGCCCATGACACAGCATTCTATTGCAGTGTCTAAAAAACAACTGCTTTTAAACAAGGAAAACAGTGGGGGAGATCGCTGTAGTAATGACGCATGGTTAGTACAGCGACTCCAAGCATGCAAACAGAGAAAGTGTTGTCACCCTAGTGGTCGGTCAGAGGAGTACAAATCTACTATGATAGATAAGACGATTTACCTATGTCTATTTTAGACAAGTATTTGTTTGTCTAGTTTTTAAGCATTAACTTCTGTAAGCACGAGAAGTGGGTATTTTATCTCCAACTTCAGATACGAAGCTAAGCCATACATTATACAATTCTCTTGTACTATTTACCTTTAGATTGACCAAAACCACATAATTTAATGTCAGACTTAAACATTTTAAATTTGTATGCAGTCAGGCATGCCTTTCCACTACACAGTTGAAGGTAAATCTAAAGGAAATTGAACGAGAAAACTGTATAATTTATGGCCAGCTTAAAGTGATATAAAAGCTTAATTTTATTTTTATTAAAACAAACAAACATGGTATACTTGGTTCCTTGGTACTACAATGGTTTTGCACAGAGCAGCCCAGATCCTCTTCTTCTGGGGTCCCCCGCCGGCACTCCATGCTCCTCCTCCTCTGCAAGTGGCCCATGAAAAGCCGCACCTGTGCATGCTCGCTCCCAAGCTGCCCTGTCTGCATCTATTAACACAGAAAGGGAAGGTTGGCCCTTGGCAACCTGGATCCTCCTCTTCTGGGATCCCTCTTCGCTGATCCTGGCCCCTCCCTCCTGTCGAGTGAACTCACAGCAAGCAGCTTCTGGTTGGGGCACCTGAGCTGAGCTGCAGTTCTGTGTGTCCATTTACACACGGACCTGCCGTTCGGCCATACCCCCTCTCTCTCCCGAATGGCTACCTTTGATTGACAGCCGTAGGTGCCAATGGCACCACTGCTGTGTCTCAGCCAATCAGGAGGAGAGTTCTGGATGGCTGAGAGACTCATGGACTTCCCTGGACAGAGATGGGGCTCAGGTAAGTATTAGGGGGTGCTGGGGAGGCTGCTACACACAGAAGGCGTTTTATCCTAATGCGAAGAATGCATTAAGATAAAAAAACTTTCTGCCTTTACAACACCTTTAATGTATAGAATGCATTAGGGTGAAAATTAGAACCACTTTAAAACAGTGAATGAAAATGTCAACGGTTACTGTATGTGTATGTATAAACCAGTATATGTGTAAGGTCAATTTAAAATCTGTGTATTCACCAGCATTCGATAATTGAGACAATCCTGTTCCCAGATAGCCAGCTTTTTTTTTTTTGCATTCAGTGTAAACATAAATACACCCAAACCCTTTTTCCCCCCCAAGGGTCTTCTGGCCAGTCCAGTGATGACACACGGCGATGGAAGTCAGAGCTTACTCTTGTACACAAATTCTGAGCACAGATCTGCTTTAGGCCACAAATAGCTTAAAGCTGGCTGTACATGCAGACATTTTCAGTCAATCAGAACCACTTGCAACCACTGGAAATTGCAAATACCATCACGAGTAATCAACAGAAACCAAGCAATCTCCTACCCATGAGTTACCGTAAATCAACTACCAGAGTTTGGTGGATTCTGAAGTTCAATATGGTTCATTGCAAGATCTTTTCAGTCAAAACAAGAATAAACTATAGTAAGTGCCAGTTCACACTACCGCGACTTGGGATCTGACTTGTGTCGCCCCAAGTCACACGACATGAGAAATTCAATTGAAGTGAATGAGAGCCCTCTAAATGTACACTACTGAAGTCGCTCCGACCTCCGAAAAGGTTCCTGTACTACTTCAAGGCAACTTCTAGGCAACTTGTACCCATAGATTTTAATGGAAGTTCAAAGTCGGATTGCCATCTTAACCACTTGCCGACCAGCCGCCGTCATTCTACGGCGGCTGGTCGGCTCTCCTGGGCGAGAGCCCGTCATTCTAAGTCGGCACTTTCGACGGCCACTAGGGGGCGCGAGCGCACCGCCAGCTGCCCGCGCCCCCCCGAGTCCCGTCCGCGATTGCTCGTTACAGAGCGGGGAACGAGAGCTATGTGTGTAAACACATAGCTCTCGTTCCTGTCAGCGGGGGAAACGCTGATTTTCTGTTCATACAATGTATGAACAGAAGATCAGTGATTTCCCCTAGTGAGTCCACCCCCCCATTCAGTTAGAACACACCCAGGAACACACTTAACCCCTTCCCTGCCCCCTAGTGTTAACCCCATTCACTGCCAATGGCATTTTTATAGTAATCCAATGCATTTTTATAGCATTGATCGCTAAAAAAATGCCAATGGTCCCAAAAATGTGTCAAAAGTGTCCGAAGTGTCCGCCATAAGGTCGCAGTACTGAAAAAAAACGCTGATCGCCGCCATTACTAGTAAAAAAAATAAAAATAATAAAAATGCCATAAAACTACCCCCTATTTTGAAAACGCTATAACTTTTGCGCAAACCAATCAATAAATGCTAATTGGGATTTTATTTTACGAAAAATATGTAGAAGAATACGTATCGGCCTAAACTGAGGAAAAATACTTTTTTTATATATTTTTGGGGGCACATGACACTGGGGAGGAAAAAGGGCTAATTGGGCCCAATTTGGACATTTTTACTGTACTCACGTCTGTTGCCAGTGCTTTAGACAATAATAGCTGTGGTTTGAGGGGACAGCAAATTTACACAGTTATACAAGTTGTACACTCACTACTATACATTGTAGCATAGTGTCATTTGTTCAGTTTTGCCACATGTAGAGGTATAATATTTACAGAAATGCAAGGGGTGTACTCACTTTTGTGAGATACTGTAAATACATAAAGTTACCTATAGCCTCATCATTCGAACTGGAGCACAGAAAAGATAGAACACAGCACAGAATTTTTCTACTAGAGTCTGCAGCTCAGTAAGGAACCAGTGTGAAAAACTCAATGATCCTGGCTGAAACAGATTATAGAAAACCCAGATTAACTCAAAATTAAGTAGGCTTCCTGCCTTAGCAAAGTTGCAGTGTTTTCTGGATAAATTTAACAGCTCTCTGACTGTATTTTTTTATTTCTCCTTTTTTGAATAACATTGCCAAAATGCTGCAACATTTTACAGAGTACACTTAACTACTTAACCACTTTCTTTTTTTTAGGGATGCACCGAAAAATTGTGCATGCGCAGTAGCCGGGTGCCCCTCATTGCGGGGTGTCATCCTGGCTCAAGGTTCCGTCCTTCCC
Organism: Rana kukunoris; assembly: GCA_029574335.1. Taxonomy (NCBI): domain Eukaryota; kingdom Metazoa; phylum Chordata; class Amphibia; order Anura; family Ranidae; genus Rana; species Rana kukunoris. The sequence goes on along the minus strand of CM056050.1, from coordinate 144,824,809 downwards.
TCCTTCCTCTTCTCCTTGCAGAGCGGCGATCTCTCTGTGTCAGGGAGAGCTGAATTGTCCGGCCGTAATAACAATGTCCAGCCTCCTGTGATTGACGGCACACTGGTCCAATGCCGGGACATTGAATCAGTGTGACGTGATCACAGGAGGCGGGACATTGTTACTGCAGCCTGCTCGGTGACACACCGAGATCGCCACTCTGATCTGCGCACAGTGATGCTGCATATGATGGACACTGGTGAGGCTGATGGGCACCGGGATGCTGCATATGAGGGACACTTGTGAGGCTGCTAGGCACCGATAGGCTGCAAATGATGGGTGGGTATGGAGACAAGTCAGGGGAAGATGGCCCCCACCCGTCTTTATATCACTACAGGGCGGAAGCGACGTCAAAACGTCACGTCCGCCCATAGCTCTTTTTATTGCATTTTAGTGTAAATATGAGATCTTTTTGACCCCAGATCTCATATTTAAGAGGACATGCTTTTTTCTATTACAAGGGGATTTTACATTAATAAAAGCGACCCAGAAAAAAAAAAAAAAACTGTGTCAAAATAAAAGAAATGTAAGTAAAATAAATAAGAAAAAACATTTTTATTTTAAAGCGCCCAGTTCCAACGAGTCGGTCCGTATTCATCCGTTTCCCCATAGGGGAGAGCGGAGGAAAGACAGGGCGGTCTCTGCACAGTGTGCCGGGACCGCCCTGTCCGCCGACAGGTCAGCGGGGATTACGAATGATCCCTGCTGAGCCGACGGACACACACGGAGTGGACACAAAAACGGGCCGCTCCATGTGAAAGGACCCTTACAGTGCCGACAGGGGATCAGGTTTATCTGACAGCCCATATCTCCCCTGATACCGCGGCACACCTGAGAACCAGGCGGGCCTTCCAAAACCGGCTCGCGGGCCGGACTTTGGACATAACTGCACTAGACTGAAATATACAACTATCATCAAGGAAGAAATCCAGAAAGAATACCACATAACAACATTAACCCTGGCTTTAAATCATTTTGTGTTACTTTACTCTGAACTATTCTGCTTTTCAATGTTTATAACCTGGAAGGTTTTCCTCTTAAAGTAGAACTAAAGGTCTACAAATGTCAAATCAAGTTAATATGTAATGCACAAGCTTCATAACGTAAATGAAAATCTTCCTTTTTGCTATTACTTCATACTGCACCAGAATCTTGACTGCCTGCCAGCCTTCTGATGTAAACAAACAGCAGATGTTTCTCTCCTGCACACGGATGTTTGTAGGCGTTAAATGTGTCTGGTGTAAAATTCCTTGCGTTTTCAGGTGCCCGAGGTACTACAGGTGGAGCATAGACCTGCCCATGAAAATGTACAACTGTACGCCCCTGTATTTGTGTAAATGCTGATGCACTAAGTTAGAAAAATATGTCATATGCGCTTGCGCAGGTAAAACCAACACAAATACATAGGTATTTACACAAATACAGGGGTGTATTCACTTTTATGGCCAACCCTACCAGCGGCATCTCGGGCATCAGAAAGCTAGCTCACGTCCAGCTGGTAGTTATCCTATACAACAGCTGGACTTTGGTAGTCTGGTATTTTTAGGGAAATTCATAAAAAAAAAAAGAAATCTGCAGTGCTCTACAAACAACTAGCATACATCATTCTATAAGGCAGACCTCAAATTTTCCACTCGCATACTCGCATTTTGCGAGTGGAAAATTAGGACTTGCGAGAAGCTGGGCTGCCTGGGAGTGGGGGGGGGCGGGAACCGCAGTGGGCTGGGTTGATCGGGAGCTGTCAGAAATCACGGATGAAGAGGAGAGCCGGGGATCGTCTGGGAGTGGAGAGGGGGGAACACCACGGTGGGCTGGGTTGATCGGGAGCTGTCAGAGATCATGGAGTGAGAGGAGAGCTGCGGATCGCAGAGCGGTATTGCCCGCTGTTAGAACTTACATTGAAATTTCCTCCACTCTGCTCGCTCACACAGCCCCGCATCCTCCTGATCCCACACCTGTGATAGACAGAATGCGGGTGCAATGCTGGGACGTGTTGTCGATCACAGGTGCAGCTCTCCTCTTCCTCCGTGATCTCTGAGAGCTCCCGATCAACCCAGCCCACCGCGGTGCTCCCCCACCCCACTCCCAGGCGATCCGCAGCTCTCCTCTTCATGCTGTCATGATCTGGACGCCAATGGGGAGCACAAGGACTCCACAATGGGGGGGCACAAGGACTCTGCAACGGGGGACACGACTCCGCAATTGAGGGGGCACAATGACTATGCAATGGGGGGCACAAGGACTTTGCAATGGGGGGGGCACAATGACTATGCAATGGGGGGGGCAAAATGACTATGCAATGGGGGGGGGCAAAATGACTATGCAATGGGGGGGGGCAAAATGACTATGCAATGGGGGGGCAAAAGGACTATGCAATGGGGGCACAAGGACTTCTCAATGGGGGGCAAAATGAGTGTGCAATGCGGGCACAGTGGGGCTGAAATGTGGGGCACAGTGAGGCTGCATTGATGAGCACAGGTGAGGCTGTGCTGAGGGGAACTGATAAAGTTGTTGTTAATATTTCCGTAACTTAATTCTACATAAAACATTTAAGTGTCATTTCATGAGATAATTTATGAGGGCGTAATTAGCGGCAGAATTAGGGGCGGAGCAGTGTAGGGATTGGGTTGGGCAACTGATGGCGAGTAACCCTTGAGGCCTGGCTAGTGGCTCAAGACTTGAAATTTTGAGCCCTGCTGTAAGGTATTGGAAAGTCAATGAAAAAATACCTTTGTGTCTCCATTTGTTATCCATACTCAATGAACTTTCTTTTGTTAAAGCAATCATTTTGAATTTCAGAGCATTTTTCAGGTAATGATACTAACAGATCTGCAAAGCATTTAGACCAAAAGACAATTAAAAGTGTTCTGAGGCCTGGAAGAATCTCCAGGCTCCATTTATTAGGAGGGACTAAAGAATTATCAGCATGGGCACCTGAGACTGGAATAACTGGGGCCCAGATATAAAAGTGAGAAATATATATGGGACAATTGGATTTTGAACATTTTGGGTTGTTATTAAAACAAGGATTGGTGATAAAGCTTCAGTGGAGACACCTTTTTCCCATGATAAATCTTACAGTAGTGAATTTTCCTTCCTTGGGGTAGATTTTCTCTCACTTCCTGTTGTCTCCCTCCATTTGTAAGTAGGAGTCGTTTGTAAGTCGGATGTTTGTAACCGCCTGTATTCAGACCTAAAGTAGTTGTTAACCTCAGTCATGGAATCTTAGGCAAAGCACATATATCTGTAGTGTTTACTTGTCTTTCTCCAAAGCTCTAAGTGCCGTTTCTCTCTGGTGCTTTGTTGCTCTGTTATCACCATGAGTCACTGCTGTGAAGTTTTCTCGACACATGAGATAAATTTGTGTCGGAGGGACTGGAGAGCTCAGAACAGAGTTTGTCTATTCAGTCTCTCCACCCCCTCCTCTTTGCTCCTTACAGATGAAGAAAGATTTTTAACACATTAGGCACTTTAGAAGGGGTGTAAAAAGGACAAGACTGCAGGTAAACATGTAAATCCTATGTAGGAGGATTTGTTTAATCTCTGTGTATCATCTGAGGCTGTTAATTCCAATGCGTATATGTGAAGATTTACAACCACTTTAAAAAAGGTATGAGCAACTTGATATTCACTTTTCCAAACTCAAGAAAGGGACACTTTGAACAACAATGGCAAACCTCCAATATAAGAAATATAGGGGCTGATTTACTAATGAATCTGCGCTGCGCCGGTACATGCCTTAATTAGTGCGCTGGATGAAGCCCTAATTAGGCGCATGAACCGGCGGCAGCAGCAGCGCGATGTGATTGATAACTAAAGCCGCCGCCGAACTCCCTGTATAAGTCTATGGGGGAAATCTTAATAGTGAATGTTAAAGGCTAATCTGCAAGTTTTGTCCTAAAAAGTGTTTGGGGACCTCAGTCCTGCCCCAGGGGACATGTACCAATGCTTTTTTTATTTTTTAAAACGGCCGTTTTTTCGGGAGCAGTGATTTTAATAATGCTAAAAGTGCAATAATAAAAGTGTAATTTTCCTTTAAATTTCGTACTATGGGGGGCTCTAATGTCAGCATGTGAAAAAGCGCATGTTTCCCGTGGTTAGAACTGTCTCTGCACAAAATGTCATTTTTCAAAGGAAAAAAGCCATTTAAAACTGACTCGCGGCAATAATGAATTGTCGGCTCCCGGCAATTGCAGGAGAATTCATTCATTAAAAAAAGGGAAAAAAAAGCGTGGGGGTCCCCCCAAATTCAATAACCAGACCCTTTAGGTCTGGTATGGATATTAAGGGGAACCCCGCCGTCAATTTTAAAAAAAAATGACGTGGGGTTCCCCCCAAATATCCATAACCAGACCCTTCGGGTCTGGTGTGGAATTTAAGGGGAACTCCACTCCAAATTAAAAAAAAAATGGCGTGGAGTCCCCCCTAAAATCCACACCAGACCCCTTATCCGAGCACGTTGACCTGGCCGGCCGCAGAAAAGAGGGGGGGACAGAGCGCGGCCCCCCCCCTCTCCTGAACCGCACCAGGCCACATGCCCTCAACATTGGGAGGGTGTTTTGGGGTGCCCCCCAAAACACCTTGTCCCCATGTTGATGAGGACAAGGGTCTCTTCCCCACAACCCTTGCCCGGTGGTTGTGGGGGTCTGCGGGCAGGAGGCTTATCGAAATCTGGAAGACCCCTTTAACAAAGGGGCCCCCCAGATCCCGGCCCCCCCCCTGTGTGAAATGGTAATGGGGTACCTTGTACCTCTACCATTTCACGAGAAAAAAAATGTAAAGGGTTAAAAAAGACAAGAGCCGGTTTTTGACAAGTCCTTTATTATCTTCTTTCTTCTTTTCTTCGGGTTTCTTATTCCTCCTCCTTCTTCTTCCTCTGCTTCTGTCTTGGGTCTTCTATTCCCGCATCTTGCCCGGCGTGTTCTTCCATCTTCTGTTCCTCCCGCTGTCCTTCTCGTCCGCATCTTCTCCTTCTTCTTCTTCTTCGCCGGAGGCGGCCGCTTCCAATTGAAATCCCCGCTGTCTGCCGGACCACGCCCCCCCCTCTGACGCCACGGGCAAGCTCTTAGGAGTGTGCTGCCAGTGCGTCAGAGGGGGGCGTGGTCACATGTCAGAGGGCGGCCAATTCAATTTGAAGCTCGTGCGCGGCTTTTTCTTTGCCAGAGTCGCCGCTTCCAATTGAATTGCCCGCTTTCTGGAACATGTGACCACGCCCCCCTCTGACGCACTGGCACCACACGGGGACTTTCCTAAGAGCTTGCCCGTGGCGTCAGAGGGGGGGCGTGGTCCGGCAGACAGCGGGGATTTCAATTGGAAGCGGCCGCTCCGGCGAAGAAGAAGAAGGAGAAGATGCGGACGAGAAGGACAGCGGAAGAAGATGGAAGAACACGCCGGGCAAGATGCGGGAATAGAAGACCCAAGACAGAAGCAGAGGAAGAAGAAGGAGGAGGAAGAAGAAACCCGAAGGAAAGAAGAAAGAAGATAATAAAGGACTTGTCAAAAACCGGCTCTTGTCTTTTTTAACCCTTTACATTTTTTTTACTCGTGAAATGGTAGAGGTACAAGGTACCCCATTACCATTTCACACAGGGGGGGGGCCGGGATCTGGGGGGCCCCTTTGTTAAAGGGGTCTTCCAGATTTCGATAAGCCTCCTGCCCGCAGACCCCCACAACCACCGGGCAAGGGTTGTGGGGAAGAGACCCTTGTCCTCATCAACATGGGGACAAGGTGTTTTGGGGGGCACCCCAAAACACCCTCCCAATGTTGAGGGCATGTGGCCTGGTGCGGTTCAGGAGAGAGGGGGGGCCGCGCTCTGTCCCCCCCTCTTTTCTGCGGCCGGCCAGGTCAACGTGCTCGGATAAGGGGTCTGGTGTGGATTTTAGGGGGGACTCCACGCCATTTATTTTTTACATTTGGGGTGGAGTTCCCCTTAAATTCCACACCAGACCCGAAGGGTCTGGTTATGGATATTTGGGGGGAACCCCACGTCATTTTTTTAATAAATTGACGGCGGGGTTCCCCTTAATATCCATACCAGACCTAAAGGGTCTGGTTATTGAATTTGGGGGGACCCCCACGCTTTATTTTTCCCTTTTTTTAATGAATGAATTCTCCTGCAATTGCCGGGAGCCGACAATTCATTATTGCCGCGAGTCAGTTTTAAATGGCTTTTTTTTTTTTTTTTTTTTTTCAGAATGTCATTTTGTGCAAAGACATATTTCTAACCGCAGGAAAAGTGCGCTTTATTCACCTGCTGACATTCCCCCCCCCCCCCCATGGTACGAAATTTAAAATAATTATTCAAATGACGTGGGGGTCCCCCCAAATTCAATAACCAGACCCTTTAGGTCTGGTATGGATATTAAGGGGAACCCCGCCGTCAATTTTTAAAAAAAATGACGTGGGGTTCCCCCCAAATATCCATAACCAGACCCTTCAGGTCTGGTGTGGAATTTAAGGGGAACTCCACCCCAAAAAAAAAAAAATGGCGTGGAGTCCCCCCTAAAATCCACACCAGACCCCTTATCCGAGCACGTTGACCTGGCCGGCCGCAGAAAAGAGGGGGGGACAGAGCGCGGCCCCCCCCCTCTCCTGAACCGCACCAGGCCACATGCCCTCAACATTGGGAGGGTGTTTTGGGGTGCCCCCCAAAACACCTTGTCCCCATGTTGATGAGGACAAGGGTCTCTTCCCCACAACCCTTGCCCGGTGGTTGTGGGGGTCTGCGGGCGGGAGGCTTATCGAAATCTGGAAGACCCCTTTAACAAAGGGGCCCCCCAGATCCCGGCCCCCCCCCTGTGTGAAATGGTAATGGGGTACCTTGTACCTCTACCATTTCACGAGTAAAAAAAATGTAAGGGGTTAAAAAAGACAAGAGCCGGTTTTTGACAAGTCCTTTATTATCTTCTTTCTTCTTTCCTTCGGGTTTCTTCTTCCTCCTCCTTCTTCTTCCTCTGCTTCTGTCTTGGGTCTTCTATTCCCGCATCTTGCCCGGCGTGTTCTTCCATCTTCTTTTCCTCCGCTGTCCTTCTCGTCCGCATCTTCTTCTTGTTCTTCTTCGCCGGAGGCGCCGCTTCCAATTGAAATCCCCGCTGTCTGCCGGACCACGCCCCCCCCTCTGACGCCACGGGCAAGCTCTTAGGAAAGTCCCCGTGTGGTGCCAGTGCGTCAGAGGGGGGCGTGGTCACATGTTCCAGAAAGCGGGCAATTCAATTGGAAGCGGCGACTCTGGCAAAGAAAAAGCCGCGCACGAGCTTCAAATTGAATTGGCCGCCCTCTGACATGTGACCACGCCCCCCTCTGACGCACTGGCAGCACACTCCTAAGAGCTTGCCCGAGGCGTCAGAGGGGGGGCGTGGTCCGGCAGACAGCGGGGATTTCAATTGGAAGCGGCGCCTCCGGCAAAGAAGAAGAAGGAGAAGAAGATGCGGACGAGAAGGACAGCGGGAGGAACAGAAGATGGAAGAACACGCCGGGCAAGATGCGGGAATAGAAGACCCAAGACAGAAGCAGAGGAAGAAGAAGGAGGAGGAAGAAGAAACCCGAAGGAAAGAAGAAAGAAGATAATAAAGGACTTGTCAAAAACCGGCTCTTGTCTTTTTTAACACTGACACTTTTTTTTTCTCGTGAAATGGTAGAGGTACAAGGTACCCCATTACCATTTCACACAGGGGGGGGGCCGGGATCTGGGGGGCCCCTTTGTTAAAGGGGTCTTCCAGATTTCGATAAGCCTCCTGCCCGCAGACCCCCACAACCACCGGGCAAGGGTTGTGGGGAAGAGACCCTTGTCCTCATCAACATGGGGACAAGGTGTTTTGGGGGGCACCCCAAAACACCCTCCCAATGTTGAGGGCATGTGGCCTGGTGCGGTTCAGGAGAGGGGGGGGGCCGCGCTCTGTCCCCCCCTCTTTTCTGCGGCCGGCCAGGTCAACGTGCTCGGATAAGGGGTCTGGTGTGGATTTTAGGGGGGACTCCACGCCATTTTTTTTTTTTTAGTTGGAGTGGAGTTCCCCTTAAATTCCACACCAGACCTGAAGGGTCTGGTTATGGATATTTGGGGGGAACCCCACGTCATTTTTTTTAAAAATTGATGGCGGGGTTCCCCTTAATATCCATACCAGACCTAAAGGGTCTGGTTATTGAATTTGGGGGGACCCCCACGCTTTTTTTTTGGTGTTTTTAATGAATGAATTCTCCTGCAAATTCCAGGAGCTGACAATTCATTATAGCCGCGAGTCAGTTTTAAATGGCTTTTTTCCTTCAGAATGTCATTTTTCACATGCTGACATTACACCCAGGGCCGCCATCAGGGGGGTACAGGCAGTACACCTGCAGGGCCGCCATTAGGGGGGTACAGGCATTACACCGCCCGGGGGTCCCCAGGGGCCCGGATGGGAACCACCCTAAAACAAAAAAAACAATTTTTTTTTTTTTTTTTTTTGTTTAAGGGCTCCGAAGGTCCCCAGGGGCCCGGAGGCCACTAAGGGCCCCAGATGGCAAGCCCTTTTTTTTAAATAAAATATATATATTTAAAAAAAAATATATATTTTTTAAATATATTTGTTTATTTTTTTTTTAAGGAAAGGGCCCAGAGGTCCCCAGGGCCCTGGAAGGCTACCCCCTTGTTTTTTTACTTTTTTTCGATAAATGTTATATTTAAAAAATATATATATATGTATTTTCTCTCTTTTGTATTTTTATTTGATAAAGAGCACAGAGGTCCCCAGGGCCCCGGATGGCTACCCCCCTTTTTTATATATATTTTTCTTTATTTCTTATTTCTGTCAAAATTTTTGTAAAGGGCCCCCCCGCTCCTCAATTTGCGGCACCACCACCCCCCCGCTTCTCAATTTCATACGGCAGCACCCCCCCCCCCCGGTTCTCTGCTCCAGGGGGCCCATGCCTGAAGCTGTGTAAGGGGCCCCAAAATTCATGATGGCGGCCCTGTACACCTGTAAGGGGCCCGGGGGTCCGGAGGTGCCCAGATGCCTGGAGGCCCCCCAGCGCCCCAGATGGTAACCCCCCTCTTTTTTTTTTTGTATATATATTTGTTAGTTGGTTTTTGTAGGATTTTTTATTAAAGGGCCAATTTTTGGAATTTAATATTTTTTTGCAGTCTGGAGGTCCCCAGGGCCCCGGGTGGCAACCCCCCAAATTTTTTGTTATTAAAGGGCCAATGTTTTGGTTTAGGGGTCTGGAGGTCCCCAGTGGCCTGGTCCCCAGTGGCCCGGAGATCCCAGGGCTCCAGATGACAACCCCCCACCTTTACAAAAAAAACAAAAAAAAAAACATATGATATATTTTTTGGTTATTTTTTAAACATATATATATATAATATAATTTTGAAAGCTCCCAGAGGGCCCCAGATGACAACCTTTTTGCTTCTAAAAATGTTATAAACATTTTCCCCAGGTTTGTTACTTTTTACTTTAATTTCTTTTTTAAAGTGTATTTTGTGCGTGAAGTCGAGAGAGAGGAGCTGGACTTGCAATCGCCATCCTTCTCCATGCCCCGGTGGCAATGGTGGGTGTGAGGGGGGCCTCCCACTCACCCCACCTGCTACACTTGGGAGCCCGATGGGACAGAGGGACTCCCCCTATGAAGGAGTGTAGCCCACCCAGCCAGCCCTGTAGGTCCTTCACCTCCCTTTATTTTAGGAGACCTCATGGCCAAAGTGTGTGCAAGTGTGGTGTTTTTTTTGTGGGGGGGGGGGGGGGGGGTGGGCATACTAAGCACAGGCGTACCTTGCATAGCACACCCACCGGGAGCCTGGGCTGACACCACCAAACTCAATTCACATGTAGCCGAGACCGGGATCCGAACCCTTGGCTGCAGAGGTGAACGGCTTGTCAGCGCAGTGCCATTCACGTTGAGCCACCACAGCTCCCACCCAATGTTATTTTTTTTGTTAGATTTTTGGTAGTTATTTTTTATTAAAGGGCCCAGAGCTCCCAAGGCAACCCCCTTTTTTATTATTTTATATATGTAGATATTGTAATTTATTTTTCATTAAAGAGCCCAGAAGTTTCTTTTTATTAAAGGGCCCAGTGGTCCCCAGGGCCCCCGGATGGCTACCACCCTTTTTAATATATATTTTTCTATATGTATTTTTTAGTAAAGGAACCCCCCGCTTATCAAATTGCGGCAGCCCCCCCCCCTTCTTAATATCAGGCGGCACCCCCCCCCCTATTCTCTGCTCCAGGGGGCCCATGCCTGAAGCTGTGTAAGGGGCCCCATAATTCCTGATGGCGCCCCTAATTGCCTCCCCCCCCCCATGGTACGAAATTTCAAGGAATTTTTCACTTTTATTGGTGCACTTTAACCACTTCCATACCGCGCCTATTCTGGCACTTCTCTCCTTCATGTAACAATTATATTTTCTTCCTTGAAACTTACTCAGGACCCCCAAACATTATATATATTTTATTAACAAACACCCTAGGGAATAAAGTGGCGGCCATTTTTTCGGACACATTTCCAACAGTATTTGTGCCAAAAATTTTCTAACGTTTTTTTTTTTTTTTGGCTTTCCAAAAAAAAACCTGTTTCATGAATGACAAAATAAGAAAGCAGTAAAGCTAGGCCAATTTTTAGGGATAAGGTAAAAGATGATGTTACACCGAGTAAATAGATACCTAACTTGTCACGCTTTCATATTGCGCACACTCATGGAATGGCGCTAAACTTCGTTATTAAAAATCTCCATAGGCAACGCTTGACTTTTTTTCTCAGGTTACCACTTTTGAGTTACAGAGGAGGTCTAGTGCTAACATTATTGCTCTCGCTCTAACGCACGCTATGATACCTCACATGTGGGGTTTGAAGGATGTTTACATATGTGGGTGGGACTTGCATGCGTGTTCGCTTCTGAGTGCGAGCTACTAGGGACAGGAGCATTTAAATTCCTTTGTTATTTTATTTTTTTACTTAATATTTTATTTTTTGCACTTGTTTGTCCCTTTGTTTGTATTATTTTTCACTTTTCTTCCTATTACAAGGAATGTAAACATCCCTTGTAATAGGACTAGTGTGTGACAGGTCCTCTTTATAGAGAAAGGCGGGGTCAATTAGACCCCACATCTGTCCTCCAGGCTGGAAATCATGGAATTGGTAAAAAAAAAAACATCTCATGCTTTCAGCTGCAATCATGTTCGTTCAGCACAGTAGCGTAGTGTGTAGCATGTTCACCTAGCAGCAAAAGGGTTGCTGGTTCGAATCCCGCCCGTGACACTATCTGCCTGGAGTTTGCATGTTCTCCCTGTGCGGGTTTCCTCCCACAATCTAAAAACATGCTGTAAATTGGATCCTGTCTAAATAAGCCCTAATGTGCAGTAGGAGATTTAGGTTTTGTGCTGCCCTAGGCCTGACCAAATTTTGGCACCCCCCTAATAGAAAAATGACCCACCCTTCCTGTCAAGGCCACACCCTGTTTTTTTATGACCCACCCAGGAATTTTCAGGGGACACACACAAGTTCTGTGGGGGGGGACTTGGGGGGGCCCTTAATTTGCCTACTTTTTCGATCACTTCCTGTTTGGCTATGGGGCAGGAAGTGAAGGCCAATCTCCCCAAACGGACAGGGATAATACAAAATAAACTGACAGAGCTTCTAACCCCCCCCCCCCCCCACCAACTCTATCCAAAATGAAAGAAATCCAAAAAATAAAAGTGATGATTATTGTTCCAGTTTAACCCCAAATTTCAGATCATTTTATTGAGAGGCTTAAGAAAATATAACCATGCCAATAGGCCACGATCCAGCGTTGCTAATATGTATGAATGTGTGTTAGGGACCCCCACAAACACCACCCAATGTTAAATCAACTATTTTCATGTTTGTTTTGGGGATGCCTGCACCCCTGATAGGGTAAAGACACCTCACAAATGTTGTCACTTTCTACTTAATTCATTCACTTCCTGCCACACAGCCAAACAGGAAGTGAGGGAAACACCTGAGTAATGTTTTGTTGGGGACACACAGATCAATATAAATAGTTTCCCATTTTGGAAATGGCATTTTGCTGTGTACACCCCAAATTAGTAGGAATCTTGGACTTTGGGGTCCATTTACTAAAGGCAAATCCACTTTGCACTACAAGTGGACAAGCAAGGAAGAAAACTCAAAACTTGGCGGGATTGGAAGTAAAAACCATCAGTGCTTCCCTTCTGATTTTCATTGCCTACGCTTCTACTGCAGAGCGGCTTTGCCTTTACTAAACCCCAAAGTAACTAATCATTTGGGGTGTACACTGCAGTGCAATTTGCTTAATGGTGACACTAGTTAGATTGACCTGTGCCCCGAAGAAAAGACCATTGGTAGGGTTTTAACCTCACTTCCTGTTCAGCTGTGTGACAGGAAGTGAAGCCAATTTTAGGAAAAGGGACACAAAGCCCAACCTAAAAACACTAGCAGGGGTTCTAACACTCAATTGGCTTCCCTCAAACAACCCACAATTAGAATAGGATTGTCTTGTGCTAGTTTCAAGCACAGCGCTGTAAATCAGCACTTCAAGCCTGTCCAAAAAAAAACACACCACCCCCCCCCCCCCACCTCCAACAGGCCCTGTTTGCAGCTTTTCCTACATCTTGCACATGTGCTTTAAAAAGTCAGTCTGGACATCAGTTCTAGGAAACAATACTTACCGCTTTGTCCTTCCTTTTCTGGTGACTAAACATTTCATGCATACACACCAGGAAAGAGCTTAGAGACAAATCACACTTGATGGTTTAGGCCCAAACTAGTTCAGCTGCAGCGGTTGAAATCCATAGCATGAAAAAAATATCACAAAACAAACTTCAAAATTTGAAAGTAATTTTATTGGTCCACAAAACAAGGAAAGCAAAACAAAAAATTACAAATAAACACACCAAAAATATATAAAAACACCTAAAAACAAAAAAGACCAACGTTTATTTCACAGTCATTGGAAAATAAATCATGCTTTTGAAATAACAGGATAGACCCACAGGATTAAAACATTAGTCATTAACATCTTGAGAAACATTTAGCAAAATTATGTAGCAGAGAAAACATCAAAAAATACAAAACTTGCTCCAAAACATCTCTGTTTCGCTCCGCCATTACTTCCAGCCAGCAAATCTGCCCCCTCTGAGGGGCAGCTGACACGTGCAGTATCCACGCTTTTTATAACATGTGTGCTAATGAACCAATTGGAAACACATGAAGAAATGTCAGCCTCTAGTTTGTGTGCACTTGGAACTGCTTACACCTGTTAAGGATGTCCTTAAATTACTAAGCCAAAAAAAGAGCTTTCTGAGCATGCTCAGAAAGATGCAAGTCATTTTCAGGATGAAACTTCCAACTTCTTTTTCTAACTGTTCGAGCATGCCCAGTTCACTCGAAATGCAGTACCAGAATCAAATCTGCAATGGCGGATGAAAGCATTAGAGGTGTTAAATTTTTTTTTGGTCCCCATGAAGTGATGCTTTACAAGCTGAACGGGAGGTCTTATAGAATTTTTACGTAACAAACCTAAATAGTAATAATTTAAAAGCCCCTGTCCCTAGTAGCTCGCAGTCAGAAGGGAACAAGCAGCATTTTTATTGTTTCCGGTTACCAGTTTAGATTTACAGATGAGGTCTAGTGCTATAAATATTCCTCTTGCTGTTACGCACGCTATGATACCTCACATGTGTGGTTTGAAGAATGTTTCCATATATGGGGGCGGGCCTTAAATGTGTAAGCCCCGCCCACATATTGAACCCCCGTTCAAACCCCACATGTGAGGTATCATAGCGTACGTTAGAGCGAGAGCAATACTTTTAGCACTAGACCTCCTCTGTAAATCTAAACTGGTAACCTGAAACACATAAAAAAGCGTTGCCTATGGGTATTTTCAAGTACTGAAGTTTGGCGCCATTCCATGAGTGTGTGCAATATTAAAGTGTAACATGTTGGGTATCTATTTACTCGGTGTAACATCATCTTTCACATTATGGCCATAAATTGGGCTAACTTTAGTGTATTCTTAATTTGTAACCACTTGAGCCCCAGAGCATATTACTGGTCACTGACGGGGCCATTTTTTGCATTTCAACACTGCGTCATTTTGACTGACAATTGCGTGGTTGTGCGACGTGGCCCCCAAAAAAATTGGGCGTCCTCATCCTCCCCCCCCCCCTAAAAATTAATTTTTTTTTTTTTGTTGGTGGTATTTGATCACCTCTGCGTTTTTTCTTATTTTTGCTTGACCCAAAAATATAGCGACAATTTGGTAACTAAAAAAACATCTTTTTTACGGTTTGCTATAATAAATCTCCCCCAAAATATATTCAAAAAATGTTTGCCCTCAGTTTAGGCCGATAAGTATTCTTGGACATCTTTTTGGTTGCAAAAAATCACAATAAGCGTTTGATTGGTTTGGGCAAAAGTTCTAAGTAGGGGTTGGTCTTATGGGTTTTTTTGGAATAATTTTTTGTTTTACTAGTAATGGTGGCTATCATTTGTTTTTTCTGTCTAATGCGACATTGTGGCGGACACATTTTTGTGAGATTTGGCATTTTTGTAGCGAGCAATGGTATATCAATGCATTGCTTACTATAAAAATGACACTGGCAGGGAAGGGGTTAACACTAGGGGCGCGGAAGGGGTTGAATATGTTACCTGGGTGTGTTCTAACTGTAAAGGGGGTGGGACTGTGTAGGGGAAATGACAGATCGCTGTTCATACATTGTAGGGACAGACGAGCAGGCATTCCCCCCCCCCCCCCCCTGACAGGACCGGGATAAAGGGGAACTCCACCCCAAATTACCAAAAAAAAAACGGCGTGGGGGTCCCCCTTCTGGTGCACAACAGGCTCTTAGATTTGATCTGGAACATAAGGGGTTAAACCCACGCCAAAAAACGGCGTGGGGTTCCCCCTCAGATCCAGACCAAACCCTTCTCCCAGGCACGCAGTCTGGCCGGACAGGAATGGGGGTGGGGACGAGCGAGCGGCCCCCCCCCTCCTGAGCCGTACCAGACCACATGCCCTCGACATGGGGGAGTGTGTGCTGTGGGGGAGGGGGGCACTGCCCCCCCACCCCAAAGCACTCTTGTCCCCATGTCGAAAGGGACAAGAGCCTCTTCCCGACAACCCTGGCCGTTGGTTGTCGGGGTATGCGGGCGGGGGGCTTATCAGAATCTGAGAGCCCCCTATATTAAGGGGGCCCCCAGATTCTGGCCCCCCACCCTATGTGAATGAGTATGGGGTACATCGTACCCCTACCCATTCACCGGGTGGAAAAGTGTAAACACAAAAAAACACACAGAAAAAAATAATTTATTAGTCAGCTCCGGGGGTCTTCTGCCGGGACCCCCCACCACCAGCCCATTGGGCCCCGGGCTTCGCCGTCTTCTGCCGGGGGGGGACACCCACCGATGATCTCCGCCATGTCCAGCCAGGCCCCCACCCCAAAATAAGCTCTTTCAGATCCGGGGGGGGCCGGCCGAAAGAAGCAGAGAACAACGGGGGCGGAGCCCCTCGGTCTTCCAGACGTTTTCTGCCGGGGGGGCTCCAGCCCCGCACCGGTCTTCGCCGCCGCCTTCCGCCGGGGGGGTACACCTACCCCCCCCCCGGTCTTCGCCGCCGCCTTCCGCCGGGGAGAGAGACCCCCACCGATGCTCTCCGCCATGGTCGGCCAGGCCCCCTACCCCAAACAAAGCTCTTTTACATCCGGGGGGGGCCGGCGGGAATGGCGGAGAACAACGGGGGCGTCGCCACTCCTCGGTCTTCTAGCCGTCTTCTGCCGGGGGGGGGAAACACCCACCCATGCTCTCCGCCATGCTCGACTGTGCCCCCACCCCAAAATGAAGCTCTTTTACATCCGGGGGGGGCCGGCCGAAAACAGCGGAGAACAACGGGGGTGTCGCCCCACCTCGGGCTCCTCCGCTTCTGCCTGGCTCCTCCCGAGGCCAGGGCTTCTTTCGCCGTCTTCCGCCGGAGGGCGCCACTCTCCGGGCTTCTCGACGTTGTCTTCCGCCGCGGGGGTACACCTACCCCCCCCCCGGTCTTCGCCGCCGCCTTCCGCCGGGGAGAGAGACCCCCACCGATGCTCTCCGCCATGGTCGGCCAGGCCCCCTACCCCAAACAAAGCTCTTTTACATCCGGGGGGGGCCGGCGGGAATGGCGGAGAACAACGGGGGCGTCGCCACTCCTCGGTCTTCTAGCCGTCTTCTGCCGGGGGGGGGAAACACCCACCCATGCTCTCCGCCATGCTCGACTGTGCCCCCACCCCAAAATGAAGCTCTTTTACATCCGGGGGGGGCCGGCCGAAAACAGCGGAGAACAACGGGGGTGTCGCCCCACCTCGGGCTCCTCCGCTTCTGCCTGGCTCCTCCCGAGGCCAGGGCTTCTTTTGCCGTCTTCCGCCGGAGGGCGCCACTCTCCGGGCTTCTCGACGTTGTCTTCCGCCGCGGGGGCCAGGCCTTCTTCTTTGCCGCCCCCTTCGATTTTTTCGGCCTGGACGGGGGTCGCACATCCCATCCAGGACTTGGACGTGGCGGGCTTCTCGTCGCCGTTTTCTGCCGCTGCCCCCTTCACCACGAAGCTCCGTGCTTGTTTGATGAGGGCAGCGGGCTTCCGTCGTCTTCTCCGGGGCGAGGGTCGTACATCCCACCCCGGATTTCGTCGCCGTCTTCTGCCGCTGCCCCCTTCACCACGAAGCTCCGTGCTTGTTTGATGAGGGCAGCGGGCTTCCGTCGCAGTCTTCCGCCGCGGGGTGACACTCGCGGGCTTCTTCTTCCATTCGATGTTGACACGGCGAGGTCCGGCGCTGAAATGCCTTCTGAGCGGCGGGCAAGGACTTATATTGGCATTGGGCGTGGGCGTGGTTATGCCAACATGTGACCTTAACCCATGTGACAGTGATGTGACGTGACATCACTGTCACATGGGTTAAGGTCACATGTTGGCATAACCACGCCCACGCCCAATGCCAATATAAGTCCTTGCCCGCCGCTCAGAAGGCATTTCAGCGCCGGACCTCGCCGTGTCAACATCGAATGGAAGAAGAAGCCCGCGAGTGTCACCCCGCGGCGGAAGACTGCGACGGAAGCCCGCTGCCCTCATCAAACAAGCACGGAGCTTCGTGGTGAAGGGGGCAGCGGCAGAAGACGGCGACGAAATCCGGGGTGGGATGTACGACCCTCGCCCCGGAGAAGACGACGGAAGCCCGCTGCCCTCATCAAACAAGCACGGAGCTTCGTGGTGAAGGGGGCAGCGGCAGAAGACGGCGACGAGAAGCCCGCCACGTCCAAGTCCTGGATGGGATGTGCGACCCCCGTCCAGGCCGAAAAAATCGAAGGGGGCGGCAAAGAAGAAGGCCTGGCCCCCGCGGCGGAAGACAACGTCGAGAAGCCCGGAGAGTGGCGCCCTCCGGCGGAAGACGGCAAAAGAAGGCCTGGCCCCCAGTAGGAGCCAGGCAGAAGCCGGCGAGGAAATCCGGGGTGGGATGTACGACCCTCGCCCCGGAGAAGACGACGGAAGCCCGCTGCCCTCATCAAACAAGCACGGAGCTTCGTGGTGAAGGGGGCAGCGGCAGAAGACAGCGACGAGAAGCCCGCCACGTCCAAGTCCTGGATGGGATGTGCGACCCCCGTCCAGGCCGAAAAATTCGAAGGGGGCGGCGGCAGAAGACCCTCAAAGTTCAAACCACCTTCACCAGGTGAATGGGTAGGGGTACGATGTACCCCATACTCATTCACATAGGGTGGGGGCCCGAAATCTGGGGGCCACATTATTAAACGGGGCTCCCAGATTCTGATTGGCTCCCGCCCGCATACCCCGACAACCAATGGCTAGGGTTGTCGGGAAGAGGCTCTTGTCCCGATCGACATGGGGACAAGAGTGCTTTGGGGTGGGGGGGCAGCGCCCCCCTCCCCCAAAGCACACACTCCCCCATGTCGAGGGCATGTGGTCTGGTACGGCTCAGGAGGGGGGGGGGCCGCTCGCTCGTCCCCACCCCCATTCCTGTCCGGCCAGACTGCATGCCTGGGATGAGGGCTTGGTACGGATCTGGGGGGGAACCCCACGCCGATTTTGGCGTGGGTTAACCCCTCACGTTCCGGACCAAGCCGGAGAGCCTATTGTACCCCTGGGGGGGAAGCCGCGCCGGTTTCACATTTGAAATTTGGCGCGGAGTTCCCCTTCAGTGTCAGCGCAGCCCGAGAACAGCTCGGAGCTTGCCGTACGCCGCTCCAGGCAGTGCAAACACTGCTACGCCGCCTGGTATTTACCAAGGATTTCCCGGCGTTCTGAAGAGGCGCGCGGTGAGCTCCGATTTTTCCCTCTGCGCATGCCCAGTATGCAAGTGAACCTTCCGAGGTTCTAGCGTACTTTGCAAGCGCCCGGGGATCGGGTCCCAAAAGTCACTTTCCCTTTCAAATCGGCCCGCCACACAAGTTGAAACACATGTCACTACACTTCCCCTGCATCACCCCCCTCCCTCCCCTCATAAACTCCCGCCCGAATCCCCGATGTTTACATAACTAAATGCCGCACGCCAGCTCTGTACTGGCGTGCTGTGCGCCCTCTTCTGGGCGCATTAGGCACTTTAGTAAATGAGGAAACACGCTGCACTAGCAGCGTGTTTCTTTGGTAAATGTCAAAAACAGGTTTACTCCTGCTTGTGCACCATGAGTCTTGGCGCACAGGCTTGGTAAATCAGCCCCATAGTGTTATAGACATGTTTCCACAGTACCTCCCATAAAACTCTGGGGCCTGTTATGCCTTAACCTGTTAGTAATTTAAGTAAAACATACAAGTGATTCTTCTAAATCTTGTGATTGTGTCATAGGTGCAGGTCCCATCACTACATGGTCCTGGCAGGCCTTGCACTTGCATTATGATGTCCCCCCCTCTCCTTACACATTTGGGAGGTCATTGTCACTTCCACTCGGATCACCCCCCCCTCCCACCCTGCAGTCTTCTGGAACACGTGACAGGTCCCAGGAGAATTCAGCAGGCGCAGTGCGCACCCAGCTGTGAAGCCGCAAGCTGTCACAGCCGGTTGACCACAGTTGAAATTCCGGCGCTGGGGAGAGGAGAGGAAAAGTAGTGACAGTTCGGGTGACCACATCATTGGATGCTGGGATAGTCGAGTGTGTGTTTATTAAAAGACTGGAGCTCCACTTTAATGACTGGGGGGGGGGGGGGGGTGAAGCAGAGAGACAGGAAATGTGTGTGTGAGCTGCTGCTGAAAGGAGTGGAGGAGAGAGGGGTCAGACTGATAGCAATGAGGAAGGAGTCCAAGTGTGGGGGCTAGAAGGAAAGGGGTCAGAGAGGAGAGGAATATTATGATACCATTTTTTAACCAGCCTCCTTCTAATACTGTGTACTTACTTGTGATGTCAGTCCTCTAGATATTGCTTATCAAGGTAAGTATAACCTTCTTCTGAAGCTGGGCCACTTTTTCCACCAAGTACCAATTATAATTTGGGGTGAAGGCCTTTTTCACATGAGGCCAGTTGACCTGGTAAGACATAACATACAAAAGTATGAATTAATGACCTTGTAAAAAGTTTTCTACACACAGCAGACATCAGCTCTTGCTTATTCAGTGTACTGTATTTGGTTCACCTAATTATCTGCTTGATGTAAACTGATAAAAGGTTTTCATAGTTGCTTTCAGGTCTATGTACCACTGCACCAGAAAGAGATACAAAAAAATACAAGAGGCCAGGATGGATTTATTGATTCAGTAAATGACCACAGAATGGATAAAAAACAACCAATGCACTTCAGGCTACCAGAGATCTGCCCCTTCCTCAGGGCGCGAATACAATGGAAACAAGGCATGGCAATATCATAACATGGCCTGGTAATTGCACAGGTGATGCAAGATAAACTAACGCGTTTCGACCAAAAGGTTTTCTTCAGAGGTTTAAAGGGTAAAAAAACTGTACTTTTTCATTTATTTAACCTATATAGGAGGTCAACATCTTTATTTTTATAATAATAAAAATAACTGTATGTAATACCCTTTTTTTCAGTTTTGGCAAAAAAACAAAAACCTCTGAAGAAGACCTTTTGGTCGAAACGCGTTAGTATATCTTGCATCACCTGTGCAATTACCAGGCCATGTTATGATATTGCCATGCCTTGTTCTAATGTATGGATATTTTTATGATTGTTAACCAATGCCTCAACTCTTTCTTTGATTACCTCTACATCATTTTAACCTTTTGTACCAGCCATTAATAAAATCTCCCTTTTTTACATATTCTTTTGCATTGTACAATTTTTACCTTTGCTGCCTTAAAACCCCACTGGGGAAAGTTTCTCTGTCCATCCTCTCATATCTTGTCCTTGTGGCCATCAGTCACCAGGACACAAAGATAAGAAAGAGCTACCAATGGGGACAGCAAATCAAAAAAAAATAATAAGGGTTTAGGTTGTATCACTTTAATATAAAGACAGACATCAAGTAATAATTGTAGTTTTAAATTGATTGAATTAACAACAATGGGCCAGATTCACAAAGCCATTACGCCTGTCTAACTGGTGTTAGACTGGAGTAATTTCAAATTACGCGTGTTTTCTAGCTAGTCGGAAACCTCAAAACATGAATAGACGGCTGCAGGCTTCAATTCGACTGGATTACGTGTTCATACGCCTTCGGATCTATGCTGCAATAAAATTTCGGCCACTGGGTGGACTTCCCGTCGTTTTCTGCGTCGGGGTATGCTAATGAGCTTTTGCCGGCGATCCCCGAAATTACGATCTTCATTCGCAATCTCTTACGGCACCTTTAGTCATCTTTTTTTTGCGTAACACTATACCAGCTTTTTGCTGGTCTAATATTAGACAGCCCATGTTAAGTATGGCCGTCATTCCCGCGTCGAATTTCTACAATTTCCGACATCTTTTATTATTTTTTACGCAAGTTGTCCGGGAATAGGAATGTTCGTAAACGACGCTACTCAAACAACGAATGACGTAACAACGTGATTTTGCGCAATGCACGGCGGGAAATTTTTGAACGGAGCATGCGCAGTTCGATCGCCGCGGGGACGCGCTTAATTTAAATGCTTCACGCCCCCCAATCACGCATTTCGATTACGCGGCGAGAAATAGACTACGCCGCCGTAGCGTACGGGCAAAAATCTACCAGGATTCGGTGTAGAGCCTGGTGAAATACGGCAGCGTAGAGTATTTCGATTATGCAGCGCAATATTAAGTGTATCTGAATCTGGCCCAATGTATATATTTTAACCTTAAAGGGTATGCAAGTCTACACATTTAAATATAGTAGTTTATCCTGCACTTGTGTATTGCTTGATTGATCTAAAATATCGATCTTTATATTATCGATCTTTATATTAAGTTATTAAGTTAATATTATTTGACCTTGTATGACACTAAAGCCAAGAATAGAATTCATAGAGCAGTCTTGTCTATTACAGATACATGAAATAAGCAGTAGCTGCTCAGCTTAGTGATATCTTAAGCTTTGGGACTACCTCCTAAATTAGGGAAAACACAGGAAGCTGTGGTCATTAGTTTTTGTAGCATTTAACCAGTTCACTAACTGGTTAGGAGGGCTATAAGACTACTGAAACTCGCAAGGTCTGTCGGTTTGGTCCACTCTGAACCTAATGCGGTGTTCACACTTATGCAGCCGCAGGTCCCATGAGGGGGTGTGGTGCATCCCTGTATATTGATTCATGTGCGAATCAGGTATTTTTTACCTTCCTTATCTCAGATTATTGTATGCTATAAACTGTGCCACATGAGCCATTTCATGGAATTAGCTTGGTTTAGTAATCTCTGCCCTCTTGTAGTTCTTCCTCTCTCTTCCACCTTTTGTCCCTTTTACCAGTTTTTTCTCTTCTCCAACTTTCCCCTCATGTCCAGCTCTATTCCGCCCCCCCAGCTCTTAAAACTCAGATCCGTAACATGTTTTATCATATGACTATTTGTCTTGTGGAACTCTGTGTTGTGCTTTATTGCACGGTTTCTGCAAACATATAATAAATATTATATAAAAAGATGAGCAGCGAGACGCAATTGTAGATTTCTTTAGGATCTGATCAATAAACTGATAAAGTGCCACAGCACCACATTTTGTTCCAGTGGTATAATCTTTTACTTCTTACTTCTTTACTTCTTCATTCTGTTTTTTTTTTGCAAACTGCAAAGGAGACTTCTTATGGCAAACTTTCAACAATTGCTTTCTTCTTGCTACTCTTCCATAAAGACCAGATTTTTAGACTGCACGACTAAGGCCCCGTACACACGAGCAAATATATCTGTTCAAATCGGTCTGACAGACCGATTTGAACAGATATGTCTGCTGGCTGTTTTGGTTTGATCGCTGTACACACGATCAAACCAAAATCCCCGCCGGCAGAGAGCGCAGTGACGTGGCGATGATGTTGACGCCGCCACGTCACCGCACCAGGAGGTAAATCACTTCCGCGCATGTGTCGAATCCATTCGACGCATGTGCGGGCAGATATGTCTGCTGGTTAGCGTACTAACCAGCAAACATATCAGTCCGACGGGTTCCCAGCAGACAGATTTTAAAGCAGGCTTTAAAATCTGTCTGCTGGCCAAATCCGTCGGCTCGCCCGTACACACGATCGAATCTGTCTGCTGAGACAGTCTGTCAGACCGTTTTCAGCAGATAGATTTGATCATGTGTACACGGCCTAATAGTTGTCCTGTGGACAGATTCTCCCACCTGAGCTGTGGATCTCTGCAGCTCATCCAGAGTTATCATGGACCTCTTGGCTGCTTCTCCAATTAATGCTCTTCTTGTCTGGCCTTTCAGAACCAAGGTTCTCTAACCAACCTCCGAGGGCTTCACAGAACAGTAGATTTATACTGAGATTAAATTACACACAGGTGGACTCCATTTACTAACTAGGTGACTTCTGAAGGCAATTGGTTCCACTAGATTTAAGTTAGGGGTATCAGAGTAAAGGGGGCTGAATACAAACGCACACCACACTTTTCAGATATTTATTTGTAAAAAATTTGGAAAACCATTTATCATTTTCCCTCCTCTTCACAATTATGTGCTACTTTGTGTTGGTCCATCACATAAAATACATTTATGTTTTTGGTTGCAACATGACAAAATGTGGAAAATGTCAAGGGATGTGAATACTTTTTCAAGGCAATGTGTGTGTGTTTATATATATATATATATTACACACACACACACACACACACATAATAAATCAGTTATATCTGTTATATTTACAGCTACCACACCTGATACACATCACAATATAGTGTTTAGTAAAAAAAAATCTTTAATGATAATTTACTAAAAATAGCCGAGTGCATAATTCCATTTAAAACATAACCCCATCAATTACAGGCCATGTAATCCAGTTGAACACAGATATGCTTTAATTAGTTAATTTTTCTCTTTAAATAAACATTTAATTAGCATGCATCCTGCTAAGTAAGTTTGGTGGAAATTGGTAGAATAAGATGGGATCATCAAACATACAGAAGCTTTTATTATAACCTTGAATATTTATTGGCAATAAAACTGGCAACACTCATGTCTGTGTAGGCTCATAATATGGAGAAATGTAAGAGCACATGAAAGCCAACAGGGCTATGTACTTTTATAGTTACATATGTGTATCAAAGGGGCTGTGACAAGCTGAATACACAAGGTTACGTTTTTATTATGTCTGTACAAGAATATTGTATAGTGCCTAAAGTGCATGAGGTGAATAGGAAAGTTCCAGCTGAAACCATTACATTTTTTTTAATTTCACCTTTCTTCTAATATGATGCATTTTAACCACTTGCTTACTGGGCACATAAACCCCCTTCGTGCCCAGGCGAAATTTCAGCTTCCGGCACTGCGTCGCTTTAACTGACAATTGCGCGGTCGTGCGACGTGGCACCCAAACAAAATTGGCGTCCCTTTTTTCCCCACAAATAGAGCTTTCTTTTGGTGGTATTTGATCGCCCGTGCGGTTTTTATTTTTTGCGTTATAATGAAAAAAAGAGCGACAATTTAAAAATATATATATATTTTTTACTTGTTGCTATAATAAATATCCCATTTTTTTTTTTTTTTTATATTTTTTTTTCTCAGTTAAGGCCGATACGTATTCTTCTACGTATTTTTGTAAAAAAAAAAAAAAAAATCACAATAAGTGACTGCTTTGCGCAAAAGTTATAGCACCTACAAAATAGGGGACATAATTATGATTTTTTTTTAATATTTTTTTTTTACTAGTAATGGCGGTGATCTGCGATTTTTATTGGGACTGCGATATTGCGACGGACACATCGGACACTTTTGACACATTTTTGGCGCCATTCACATTTATACAGCGACCAGTGCTATAAAAACGCACTAATTACTGTATAAATGTGACTGGCATTGAAGGGGTTAACACTAGGGGGTGAGGAAGGGGTTAAATGTATTGCCTGGGTGTTTTCTAACTGTATGGGGGGAGGGGGGTGACTGGGGGAGGTGACCGATGCTGTCTCCCTATGTACAAGAGAAACAGCATCTGTCACCTCACTGACAGGACGTGAAGCTCTGTGTTTACACTCAGAGCTCCACGTCCCTGCTCTCTCACCGACGATCGCGTGTACCTGACGGACATCGCGGCCGCCGGGTACACGCATCGGATCCTCGGTGATGCGTCGGAACTGTTTTTCCCCGCCGCGCGCCACCCTGTGGCGCGCGCGGGGAATTACAAGCAAATCACGTCCAAAGACGTGACCCCGGCGCCTCAGGTCCGCGCTGTTCACGTATTTTGTTAATAGCGCGGACCTGAAGTGGTTAATAGTGTGTTGAGAGTAATTCTTCATAAAATGTATAATGTACTTGCAGCATACCTATGCTTTATGACACAAATTTGGATGCATGGAAAACATCTTACTGAACAGTACTTGTTCAGATATACGCTAAGCATTTACACACTTTGGGCCAGATTCACGTACAGCGGTGCATTTTTTGACTGGCGTATCGCACCTCCTTTACGTTAGACTGCCTCAATGTAGCGGCGCAATCACCGTATTCTCGATTGATTTGCGCAGGAAAATAGCGCCTGTGCAACGTAATTTCAGAGGCGTAAGGCGGAGTAATTCAAATTGGGAGGGACGTGGGTGTGTTACATTGAAATGAGCCGTGACCCCATGCAAATGAAGGGCCGGGCGGCCGGCTCGCGCATGCGCACATGAAGCAGACCATGGTCAGCACCTCTGTGCGCATGCTCACAACTCGGGAACGGCGCAATCAGTGAAATTGGAAATGGACCAGGGCAACTTAGTGAACTACGCAGACAGCATAAATAGACAGACACAAACGCACTTGCTTTGCAAAAGTACAACCCTTTGTATCCCTTCCTATACAGCAAGGTGCTTTTGTTCTGTTGTTTATTAGCGTTTGTTTGTTTGTGACGTGTCTGAGATATTTGGGGACTGTTTTGCAGAGTGATTTTTGTCTTTTATGTGTTTTCTTTGTTGTTATTTTGTTTAAATTATATTTTTGCTGGGCATTTTTTAGTTTTGCTGGTCAATTTTTTATTTTTTTTTGGTTCTGTTTGTGTATGATTTGGGAATGTTGGGGTGACATTCCTGCCGGAAAAGGGGTGTCACCCTCATTTGTGGTGGAGAAGTGATCCCCAGGTCCGTGTGAACGGTGTATGAATGTACAGTGACATAATTGGAGCCGTGGCATGGCGTTGCAGCTCACAAGTCCTGCATGGTGGGCTTGTGCCAATCCAATGTGATGAGGATGTGATGTGTCTGTGCTAGGGACCACAGTGGTGTGCATGCATGCATTCTCATTGTGCCATGATTAATGTGTGTTTAACGTGCAAAGATGCCTAATGTGAGCTGGCTCCTGGCTGCTCTTCCCTCAGAAGATGGAGTAGCCTTGGTTAGGGGGGTTCCGTATAGGAGTCATGAGATGGGGTCCCAGTGCATATGCAGAGTCACCCTGAAGGGGTGACAGGAGGATGTTAGTAGTGCATGTGCCCCTTGTGATTTCAGCATCATGGGGGGGGGGCAGTCATGCCTGCCACCCATGTCACTCACCAACCAGCCAGCTGTCCCCATACATGTTCTGTTCGAAATCTGTAGGGATGGGGCTATGATTGTATATGTAGCTGTCATGGGTGTCATGGGTGGTGTCATGTGCTGGGCTCCTGCAGGGTTGTGGTTAATTCCAGGATGGCATGAGGGGTGAATCTGAAGATGCGACACACCTCAGAATCACTCATGCCAAAGATGTCCATGTGTGTGCGATATATCAAGTGAAGAGTGAGGGGCTTGTATCAGATTAGATTATTATATCCATCAAGGTTTTAAAGGGCTATTGAAAGATAGTGAGACCGTGTTTGTAATTTGTACGTATGTTATGTATTGATGTATATATGTATGTACATTTTTTGTAAAAAAAAAAAATCCTCTCCCGTGTCCTCCTCCGTGCCCTCCTCCTTCTTTGCTCATCTATAGTCAATAGTATAGCTATGAGCATGGATGCCACTGGCATGTTGGCATACAGATTGTTGTGCAACACGTGTGACTGCTCAGCTCCTCACTAACAGTGTTGCTTTAGCTGACATGTAGACGAATTGTCTAATTTTATACCACCTTTTATATGGTCTAATTTTAGACAGGCCGTGCAGCTGTTGCGCACAGCGCGTAGTCTGCGCTGCACCAACGTTCTTTTGTGGATCCCCGTAACTCCCTCATTAGCATATTTGAATAGCAAATCAATGGTGTGTCTAGCGCAGTTTTACGCGGACGAATGCGCCTGTCTATCAAAATTACATCGGACCAAAAAAAAGTAGATTTCTTGCGTATCTCGTTTTGGGGATGCGGCGCATCGAAACGCATGCGCAAATTTAGACTTACGCCGCGCATCTCCTGTTACGCCGGCGTAATCGCTCTGTGAATCTGGCCCTTTGTTTAAAAAAAAAAGTTGCATGTCCTTTCTTTTTATTATTTTATATGGCAACACGTCAAGCAATCTATTGAAATCAATGAAATCAATGGGCGTGCATTAAAATGCATATTGACATGCACAATAATGCACATGCATAGCTGTTAAAGCAAAGGTTCGCCCAAAATAATAACTCTATCCTCTATCTATACATTCCTTACTGTACAAACATGTTCAATAGCCACATAAAAAAAAATGTATGTTGTAATTACCATAGTAAAGCTGGTTGAATTGCGACTTCCGGGTTTTCACTCCCGCAGGAGTAGCCTTTGCTACTCCTTTCCCCGGCGCCGCAACGTAATCTGGAAGTTCTCCGCAATGTCTCCTGGGAGCACAGTGTCATGCTTCCCAGAAGACATTGCTCTATGCTGTCCAGCAAAATACTATCACAGCGGGCGTGAACTATCAATGACGCCGCCAGTTGTGATGGCAACAAGGAAGTTGACGGCGCTACTCGTAAACACTGCGCATGCGCGAGTAAGTGCGGTGAATGCCGAGAGATGAGCATTCACCGCTTCCAGGAAGTCATTGCTTGTGGGCTTCACAATGCCCACAAGCAAAATTGAAACTGCCTAACACGGATTCTTGTTTTAGACAAAAACAGACAAGGGACATTTGAATACACCAAACAGGTGAGTAGACATTTGTATTGGGAAACCACATTGAATGCTCCAAAAAAAAAAAAGTGGAACCTCCGCTTTAATTGGCCCTTAGTTCTCTATATGCACTTCAATCTCTGCCGCTTCCACATACAAACCCACTCCCTTCCTGGTTGTGTTAGAATGTATCATTGCATACGTCAAGGCCATCAGGATGTAAAAGCCAGTTAGTGACAGGTGGGAGATGTCTGATAGCTACAGCTATATACATAATATCTATTTTAGCCAACCTTTTAGCAGAGTCAATGTCTGCTGTCCTTCTGGAACCTGCTACTTTCCTGTAAATCTTTCATTAGCTTATAGTGTACATTTACAGAACTCATGCTAGGGTGTTCACCTATAGCAACCTATCTTCCATACGGCTAAGATAATATTAGGCAATTTGCATAAGAGTTCAATTATGAAATTGCTGCTAGAAAGACACTAGAGATCATATGGTCTTATTGCAGTTGCCAAAGCCAGATAATCCAAATCAATTTATGAGCAATCTTTTTGCCTGTTGCTAGAAGAAAGAATCAGAATGGGCACCAATGGAACTCATAGCTTGGCATTTACATAGGGGTTGATTTACTACAATTGTATAAATAGAAGAATACCACGTTCAAGTCTCAAAGTACTAAAAAGCTGCTAGCACCACAAAGGGACAAATACATGTGTGTTAAAGCGGATGTCCGCTCAAAAAAAAAAATTAAAAGCCAGCAGCTACAAATACTGCAGCTGCAGACTTTTAATATTAGGACACTTACCTGTCCTGGAGTCCAGCAGCGTCTGCTGTCGCTCGTCACTCTGCTGCCTCCCTGCCATCTACGGTAAGGGGACCAGGAAGTGAAGCGCTCCAGCTTCACTGCCCGGTTCCCTACGGCGCATGCGCGAGTCGCACTGCACCTGCCGATTCGCTCCCGCTGTGTGGGAGGTGACAAAATGCCCGCATTCTGTTCGAGAATGCTTGGCCGGAAGTGGGTGCAAATACCTGTCTTTAGACAGGTATCTGCACCCCCCTCCCCATGAAAGGTGTCAAATGTGACACCGGAGGGGGGAGGCATCCGATCAGCGTGAGTTCCACTTTAGGGTGGAGCTCCGCTTTAAAGATCATATGATAATAGTGCAGCGCTAATAAAGTGACAAGGAGGACATATGGAGACCTCCTCTAATAGGGACCCGCAAAGATCCTTTGCTAGTGTAACAAAGTGTCAGGGCTGGGCTCAGCCCTTCCTTTTCTGAACTGGCCGCTCAGCTGTCGGCCAATTGCCAGCTCCTTTCTCTTCACAGCGACTCACCTGTTGATGATCTGCTCGTCAGCCCTGCCTACTTAAAGCGGGGTTCCAACCACATTTAGCATTTTTTAAATGTATGTCCATTCATCATTAGTGTTGCTCACGAATATTCGCTACGAATATTGCATATTTGAGTATTCGCGAATAACTCGAATATCGCTGCGAATATTCGCTATAGCGAATATTCGTATTTTTTTTATATTTTTTTTTAAAACAGATCACATCCTAGTGATCTCCATCGACATCTAAAAGCATTGCTGGTATGATTAGAGACCCTGGGCCGAGTAGCTGAGGCGATCCTTTTATGTTGCCGAAAATTCGCATTGCGAATTTTCGGCAACATAAAAGAATCGCATCAGCTACTCGGCCCTTCTTTTGCATCAGAGCCAATTAGAATAACTCAAATATTCGACAAACTGAATATTGCGCGATTATCTTCTCCGCCCTTCTTTTGCATCAGAGCCAATCAGAATAACTCGAATATTCGGCAAAAGGAATATTGCGCGATATTCCTTTTGCCGAATATTCGAGTTATTCTGATTGGCTCTGATGCAAAAGAAGGGCGGAGAAGATAATCGCGCAATATTCCTTTTGCCGAATATTCGAGTTATTCTGATTGGCTCTGATGCAAAAGAAGGGTGCATCAGAGCAAATCAGAATAACTCGAATATTCGGCAAAAGGAATATTGCGCGATATTCCTTTTGCCGAATATTCGAGTTATTCTGATTGGCTCTGATGCAAAAGAAGGGCGGAGAAGATAATCGCGCAATATTCCTTTTGCCGAATATTCGAGTTATTCTGATTGGCTCTGATGCAAAAGAAGGGCGGAGAAGATAATCGCGCAATATTCCTTTTGCCGAATATTCGAGTTATTCTGATTGGCTCTGATGCAAAAGAAGGGTGCATCAGAGCAAATCAGCATAACTCGAATATTCGGCAAAAGGAATATTGCGCGATTATCTTCTCCGCCCTTCTAGTGCATATTAGTTTAGTAATACAGGAAATGATCTCCGTTTATGAGAATTTCGCAATCATTTTCGCATTAGCGAAATTTCACATTAGCGAAATTTCGCAAAATTTTTTTGGGATAAAATATCACGAATATTCGATATTAGCGAATATTCGCAAATATTCTTCTATATATTCGCGCAATATCGCGAAATCGAATATGGCGTATTCCGCTCTACACTATTCATCATGCGTTTTCATAGTATAAATCCGGTCACTTACTATTTTACAATCCGCCACCGCTCCGCATAGTTATTTAAAAAATATAGTTTATAAAACTATGTCCACACCGTTGTTATTTTGCTTGTGGGCATTGTGAAGCCCACAAGCACTTACTTCCTGGAAGTCTTGGATGGTGAGTGATAATTGGGTAGCGCACTGCATCCTGGGAAATTATGACACACATTTCCAAGGAACATTAGAGGGAGATGACGTCAGAATCCTAGGTGATTCCTAAGGCAGATTTTGTGGGACCGCATAGCAACAGGCATTTCCAGATGAGTAAAAAACATTTGCTTTTTTCTTCTTTTCTTTTTAAAGGTCTAATGAGTACAATAATGGAAAAAAAATTTTGGGATGGAAACTCAAGACTTCCAGCTCACTTAATCACAGAGACTTTCTCCTGCATTCCTGTTGTGGACCTGCTCGGCTGGCGTTTCTTCTGGCTTCTGAAGTCTATGACTACCCTATCCGGTTACTGAACTCTGGCTTGTTTGACTATGCTTTCTCTGTTTACCTTTTATTAAACTAGTGTAATTTAACTGTACTTCTGTCTCGGTCTGTTTCATGGCTTCTGACACAAAGTGACCAATGTAAATCGGCAAACAAATCCAAAATGTAATGACATAAAATTTGATAAACAAAAAATTGCATGAAGTGTCAAGTGCAATTAAAGTGCAAATAAAGAAGCAATACAAAAATATTGTGTAAACAGCATATCATAATATGCTCATATCATACCGCAAATAATTATCATTATATATAGAAAAAGAGTGTGGAAAAAATTACAAAGTAGTGTTGCAGAAAAGTCCCAATGTTAACAGAGAAGTTAATCCAATGATAATGACTGGCAATCCCAATATTCTTAATAGGTCACCACCTTGAAGCATATCCACCACCTTTTAGGAATTGGATATGCTTACCAAAGCTCGTCGACACAGTCAGCCTACACTGTTGGGTCAAACGGGCAGGGGTAAATATACATTGGTAGAGGGATGTTTCCATGACCACTCTCAAAAAGGACACACTTTAAGGTAACTTTAGCCACTTAAGGATCCATTCACGCCGATATACGTCAGCAGAATGGCACGGCTGGGCACAATCACGAACCGGGTCTCTTTAAGCCCAGCCGTGGTGGTGAACGCACGCATCCCGCCGAAGCTCCGTGACTGCGCCTGCGGGACCCGATCGCCGCCAGTGTCCTGCGATCGGTCACCGGAGCTGAAGAACGGGGAGAGATGTGTGTAAACACACCTTCCCCGTTCTTCACAGTGGCACTGTCATTGATCGTCTGTTCCCCGATATAGGGAAAGGCGATCAATGATGTCACACGTTCAGCCCCGCCCCCCTACAGTTAGAAACGCATATGAGGTCACACTTAACCCCTTCCGCGCCCCCTAGTGGTTAACTCCCAGACTGCAATTGTAATTTTCACAGTAAACAATGCATTTTTATAGCACTTTTTGCTGTGAAAATTACAATGGTCCCAAAAATGTGTCAAAATTGTCCGATGTGCCCACCATAATGTAGAAGTCACAAAAAAAAACGCTAATCGCCGCCATTAGTAGTAAAAAAAAAATTATTAATAAAAATGCAATAAAACCATCCCCTATTTTGTAAATATCAAGCACAGATATTTTCCTCTTAGTGGCTCACAAGTAATATTTTATTCGAAAAAGATACAGAACACATCCACATAGTGTAAAACCGTAATGTGGAGGTTTAATTAAAAAAAGTCAGAACACTTACATTCAGCTGATAGAAAAGCGCTCATCAGTAGTATCACACAGCAAACAGCATAAAGGACGCAATGGTCTGGACAGAACTCAACCCCGTTTTGTCTACTTGGACATCATCTAGGAGTCTGAAGTGGTCATTGTGTATATAGAGAGAGATGTGAACCCCAATAAACTTAACAGCATGTAAAATCATCTCTTCGCCATTTGCCAAAATAGCACTGGTCCTTGCGCATAGAGCCTCACTCAGGTTGATTCACAGGCAAATAGACATGCAATTGCACTAATTTTCCCCAGCGCTTAGAAATGTGGTGATTGATCCATGTACGGCCCCTGTAAAGCCCCATATACATGGTTGGACTTTTTGACAACAAACTTCAAAGTGAGCAGGTTTTTAAAAAAAATCCGACCGTGTGTATGCTCCATCGGACAAACTTTTTCGGTTTTCATCGGACAAAAGTTAGCTCTGCAAACAGACAAACTTTTCGGCAACAAAATTCCTACGGTGCAAAGTCCTATCGTGTGTACAGAAGTACATGTATGCTCAGAACCAATGTTAAAATCAACCAACAATAGCAAAGGGTGGCGGTAAAGAGCAGAAAACCCACGTGATTTGGGGAAAGTTCGCTGAAAAAGTCCTGCCGTGTGTATGCATACCAAGTTCACGGCCAACACCCTTCAAACAAAAATCCACGGAAACGTTTTTTGAAGTCTGATGGTGTGTATGAGGCTTAAGTCTACACACGATCGGTTCATCCATCGGTTCTGATGGATTTTTTCATCAAGTATCCGATGAAGCTGACTTTCATCAGTCTTGCCTACACACCATCAGTTAAAAAAACGATCGTGTCAAAATGCGGTGACGTAAAACACAACGACGTAGTGAGAAAATTAAGTTCGATGCTTCCGAGCATGCGTCGACTTGATTCTGACCACGCGTTGATTTTTAACCAATAGATTTCCCCACAGACGATAGTTTTTTTCTATCGTTTTTTTTAACCATCAGATCATTTTAAAACAGGTTCTAAGTTTTTTCACCGATGGG
This sequence comes from Rana kukunoris, assembly GCA_029574335.1. NCBI lineage: Eukaryota > Metazoa > Chordata > Amphibia > Anura > Ranidae > Rana > Rana kukunoris. The sequence goes on along the minus strand of CM056050.1, from coordinate 144,791,894 downwards.
AAAAAAAATTATGGGGCCCACACAGGATCGGTTCGTCTGATGAAAACGGTCCATCAGACCGTTTTCATCAGACGAACCGATCGTGTGTACGCGGCATAAGTCTATTAATCAACTAGTGTACAACCACCCTGTCAGATTTTCCCTGCTCGATCAGTGTCGCGGGCTATAGTGTGCAACACTGATCTATATATTCTGACTGCAGGGGAGTCTCTCCGCTGGCAGAATACAATAGCTCAAAACATGTAGATACTTACCTATTTTCAGGCCACATAATCTCCCTTGTGTCAGCCAGCAACGGTGGCAGAAGAGAGGAGAGAGCCCTCTGACAATGGCTAGTAAAGCCTGGAGCGGTGACGTCAGTCATAGGCTTCAATGGTCCATTAATTGTCAGCGCTCCCTCCTCTCCCCTGCAGCTGTGCTGGTTGACACAGGGGAGCTAAATCACATGACTGGATCGGATAGCCTGGAATAGGTAAGTATATACTGTTATATATATTGTTTGATGCTCATTTTTTAGACTCTTATGATGTATCAGCTATGGTTGTTGGCGATACACAAGTATCCCTCTCAGTGTGAAAATTCATACCTTTTGAGTTCTTGTGAAAATCTAACTTTGACATCCGAAAATAGTGTAGCATCCTTTGGTCTCTGAAGACGCGACCAATATTTGCACTAATATAGAACATACATAGGCCGTTGCAGATATATTTACTATGTGAAAAAGGACGAACATGTTTCTAAAACTTTTTTTTTTTTTTTTTTTACAAAAACTCCTGCATTCTTTGATTTCACCTCGCTTTGGAATAAAAGCTCTTCTTCAATAAAAACACATTTTTGTCACTAACTGTGCATCCCCTTCTGGAATATGATGCCATTTGCAAGGCCGTTGTAAACTATTACATTCTCCATTCTCTAACCACTGATTTGGAACTTCCCCTTTATTGCCAGCAGGCACACTTTTGCTAATGCCCTTTAATTACCAGAAAGTCTCCAATAGGCATACCTGAAAATATCACAACCAATATATCTGGCCTGGGAATTTTATTCCCATCTTTCCAGACAATTCACCCAGCTCCCAAGTCCCACTCTCAATTATCTTCATTGGAATGAATGTATTCAATTATTTCTAAGATACTTTGGCTTCGCCTCCAAGTGCTAGAAGATCAATAAATAGATGATGGGAAGTAATACAAGAGGGAGCAAAAAAATTAGAAGAAAAAAAAAAAAAAAAGACATTTATGTTGTGTATATTTCTAAGTAGCTGTGGCATCACATCAGTTTCCTGGACTAAAAGTACAAAGAAATAATAAGGGCATTAGTCTCCCATTTCCTCTTTAGCTTCCAACTTCCTTATTAGCACATCTCATAATGGGCTGCTTCCAACGCTAATCCAATGCACTGGATGTCTGCCTCTGTATCACGCAGCTGGACGGTCAATTCTGTATAATACATGCAAGAGCTATTACTTTTCTGAAATTACATTATTACACAATAAGTATTTTTCAAGCTGTCACCAGTTGTATTTCCATTTGCTTAGTCTGTGCATGTTCATTTTATTTTATCCGTAGCAAAAACAAATGCAGCCACTTCCAGCATTTTAAATACTGAAAATCATTCTTAAAGCACTGTCTATCTAAACCAAACACTTTTTACAACCGGTTTTCCCAGCAGGAAAACTGTCAGGAGAGCATTTGGCCGGGAATCCCGGTCATGTGTATGCTTTCTAGCAGTTTTCCCATCAGGAGAACAGCCGAGAACCCTGCTCTCTAGTTTCTCATTGGGTTTCCCGGCAGAGTGTTTCCTGCCGAGAAAACCGGTATGCTTACCTGTCCCAGGAAAACCCGCGCATGCTCGATAAGAGTTTGACGCATGAGCAGTAGCATACAAGTTTAGTGTGGGGTGTAGTAAGATGGCGGTGACGGCATCGAATGTGACGAGTGCCGTCTCGTCACCGCGTTCTTGCCATTCAAAAGAACAGCGGTTCTTTTGAATGGCCATCTGTATGCACGGCTTTGCAAGAAAAGCTTGCAAGGAATCCTGTTAGGAAAACCAACGTTTTTTTCCCTGACGGGATTCCCAGCCGTGTGTACAGGGCCTACAACCCTTGTCAGTTTTTTTTGGTGCAATCTGTCCATTTAATAGATTCACTTCCTGTCCTGTAAGCACAACAAGATGAGAGAGGACATCTTCAAAGTGAGGTAAATCCCTTCTTAGGAACCGGAGACCCCATTGAAAAAATTCTCTTTTATTCCTGTTCTAGAGAGAACTCAAAAGTATAGGGTTTCCCTCACTTTTAGTTCAAGTGACAATGGCCACCAGAACAGAGAGTGAATCTTCCTAGTAGGGACCCAGACAGCAATAAATTCTTGAAAGTGGTGCTATCAAAAAATAAAGGAAACAACATTCTTTAGGCCCCTTCAACATGGGGTGGACTCTGGCAGGTGTCTGTCTGCTCAGTGGGGAATCTGTCCACTGATCCCTGCTGAGCAGATAGATGGCTAGTCTGTGTCTGCTCTGCCTTTGTGGACACAGACACATCCCACTCTCCTCTATGGGCGGTTGGATGTAAAAGGACCACCTGTATATTTACACCTGACGGCCACCTGAACTGAACTTTTTGCATAAGATGGGCAGCAAGTGGTTAATGAAATACTGTATTTATTGGCGTATAACACTCACTTTTTTACCCTGAAAATAGAGGGTGAACTGTGCATACTTACCTTGGAATGAAGCCCTCCAGTGGTGTGCTGTCACAGATGAGAGAGCTTACATGTTCCTTTGGTTTTTCTTCCAAGTTTGCGCTTTCTGGCTATGTGATTGGCCGGGGGCCACGATGATTTCATGCGCTCGGGAACCCTCTGTTCTGGCAAGCTCTGAAGGTCCGGCAAGGTATGAGGGAAATTCAGAGCACATACACTGGTGACGTAACTGGCTGCATCCAGGGTGAATATCCCCTAAACCATGGGTCTTCAAACTACGGCCCTCCAGTTGTTCAGGAACTACAATTCCCATAATGCCTAGTCATGTCTGTGAATGTCAATGTGTTACAATGCCTCATGGGATGTGTAGTTCTACAACATCTGGAGGGCCGTAGTTTGAGGATCCCTGCCCTAAACGGTGCATGTTTAGGAGATATTTATTTTGCCTTATTATAGGTAATAGGATTTTTACCTGTAGGTAAAAAAATCACCAAGCAGGCTTTACTACCGCTTTGACCCCTGCCTAAAACTTTTGCACAGTACTGTATTTATGGGACAAAACAAATTTTGTCCCCTCTCTAGTGCATTAGACCCCTTTCACACTGAGGAGTTTTTCAGGCGGTACAGCGCTAAAAATAGCGCTGCTATACCGCCCGAAAAACTCCTTCACTGCATACTCAATGTGAAAGCCCGAGGGCTTTCACACCGAGGGGAGGTGCTGGCAGGAGAGAAAAAAATCTCCTGTCAGCAGCATCTTTGGAGCAGTGGGAGGAGCGGCGGGTATACCCCTCCTTCACATTTAAAACAATGGGAAACCGTGGCAATACCGCCCGCAATGCGCCTCAGCAGAGGCGCATTGCGGGCGGGATTAACCCTTAATCGGCCGCTAGCAGGGGTTAATACCGCACCGCTAGCGGCCGATTCCCGCGGTAATTCCGGCGGTATAGCGCCCCTATTTTTAGCGGCACTATACCGCCACCACGGCTCCCGCTCCAATCTAAAAGGGGCTTTAGGGAAACTCATCTGATCATTTTTCTTCTAACTAAATCTTCCATTGGAATCTCCCATCTTCATATACCGTATAGCAATAGGTACAAATCTATGACTTAACAGAGAGTCTAACCCTTCCATACTTGCTCCAAAACTAAAAAAAACATTGTCAAGGGATACACTTTGAGTTATCTGGTCTAATTTCTCAGGCTTCCTTTACTTACAATAACTGCCCCAGTGTCTCCTACAAAAATGTACGCAAGGACAGACAGCACTTCTGTCCAACTGTTTATACAGGTGACGTTGTATATGTGTGTAGTGCCTGTGTACTTTATAATACTCGTGCTAGTTAAATTTAAGGGTAGATCAGAGTATAGTTAAACTCTGATCCAGATCGCATCTGAACAGCGACGGGGACCCAGTGAGTGACTGGGTTCCCACCTTTGAGGATCCCAAGCTGTACTGCTGTTCGGTGGGGAGTCAGTCTGAGGAGCGCCATTGAGAGACTGGCGGTCCAAAAGGGCCTGGACAAACCACCGGGGATCGAGGTAGCCAGACACTGAGAGATTAACCACCTGTCAGTCGGTACCTGGGCGACCAGTTGAAGATCCAGGCGTAACTCAGCAGAGGTGTCTTCCTGAGGCTCACCGAGGCAAGTCTGTGGCAGAGGCTCTTAAGTTCAAGTTCACTACGGAGGGTCTGTGGCAGAGACTTTATCCTACAAATTGTCCGAGTGATACTCCGGCTGTCAAGTCAGTGAGAGAGGCCTGTCCGGGTACGCTAAGCCCACTCCGGCGGGAGTGGCGCATAGAAGGGTTACGTTTGGGAGCAGGACTGTTTCCTATCATCACGCCTGAATCTGCTATTCTCCATTATTCTTCAACTTTACTTTCCTCACCATAAGTTTGTTTTTACCCGGCTGGGTAATAAAGAGCACTGCAAAGAGCACCTGTTGTGGATATTCCTTTACTTCTACTATATGCAATATGCAACATTCACCCCTAGGAATTTCGGAGGAGCAATGAGGTAATGCTACAAGTGTGTCCTTGGATTTTTTTAATTTATTACATACAGTGGGGCTGATTTACTAATGAATCTGCGCTGCGCCGGTACATGCCTTAATACGTGCGCTGGATGAAGCCCTAATTAGGCGCATGAACCGGCGGCAGCAGCAGCGCGATGTGATTGATAAGTAAAGCCGCCGCCGAACTCCCTGTATAAGTCTATGGGGGAAATCTTAATTGTGAATTTTAAAGGCTAATCTGCAAGTTTTGTCCTAAAAAGTGTTTGGGGACCTCAGTCCTGCCCCAGGGGACATGTACCAATGCTTTTTTTATTTTTTAAAACGGCCGTTTTTTCGGGAGCAGTGATTTTAATAATGCTAAAAGTGCAATAATAAAAGTGTAATTTTCCTTTAAATTTCGTACTATGGGGGTCTCTAATGTCAGCATGTGAAAAAGCGCATGTTTCCCGTGGTTAGAACTGTCTCTGCACAAAATGTCATTTTTCAAAGGAAAAAAGCCATTTAAAACTGACTCGCGGCTATAATGAATTGTCGGCTCCCGGCAATTGCAGGAGAATTCATTCATTAAAAAAAGGGAAAAAAAAGCGTGGGGGTCCCCCCAAATTCAATAACCAGACCCTTTAGGTCTGGTATGGATATTAAGGGGAACCCCGCCGTCAATTTTTTAAAAAAAATGACGTGGGGTTCCCCCCAAATATCCATAACCAGACCCTTCGGGTCTGGTGTGGAATTTAAGGGGAACTCCACTCCAAATTAAAAAAAAAATGGCGTGGAGTCCCCCCTAAAATCCACACCAGACCCCTTATCCGAGCACGTTGACCTGGCCGGCCGCAGAAAAGAGGGGGGGACAGAGCGCGGCCCCCCCCCTCTCCTGAACCGCACCAGGCCACATGCCCTCAACATTGGGAGGGTGTTTTGGGGTGCCCCCCAAAACACCTTGTCCCCATGTTGATGAGGACAAGGGTCTCTTCCCCACAACCCTTGCCCGGTGGTTGTGGGGGTCTGCGGGCAGGAGGCTTATCGAAATCTGGAAGACCCCTTTAACAAAGGGGCCCCCCAGATCCCGGCCCCCCCCCTGTGTGAAATGGTAATGGGGTACCTTGTACCTCTACCATTTCACGAGAAAAAAAATGTAAAGGGTTAAAAAAGACAAGAGCCGGTTTTTGACAAGTCCTTTATTATCTTCTTTCTTCTTTCCTTCGGGTTTCTTCTTCCTCCTCCTTCTTCTTCCTCTGCTTCTGTCTTGGGTCTTCTATTCCCGCATCTTGCCCGGCGTGTTCTTCCATCTTCTGTTCCTCCCGCTGTCCTTCTCGTCCGCATCTTCTTCTCCTTCTTCTTCTTCGCCGGAGGCGCCGCTTCCAATTGAAATCCCCGCTGTCTGCCGGACCACGCCCCCCCCCTCTGACGCCACGGGCAAGCTCTTAGGAGTGTGCTGCAAGTGCGTCCGAGGGGGGCGTGGTCACATGTCAGAGGGCGGCCAATTCAATTTGAAGCTCGTGCGCGGCTTTTTCTTTGCCAGAGTCGCCGCTTCCAATTGAATTGCCCGCTTTCTGGAACATGTGACCACGCCCCCCTCTGACGCACTGGCACCACACGGGGACTTTCCTAAGAGCTCGCCCGTGGCGTCAGAGGGGGGGCGTGGTCCGGCAGACAGCGGGGATTTCGATTGGAAGCGGCCGCTCCGGCGAAGAAGAACAAGAAGGAGAAGATGCGGACGAGAAGGACAGCGGAAGAAGATGGAAGAACACGCCGGGCAAGATGCGGGAATAGAAGACCCAAGACAGAAGCAGAGGAAGAAGAAGGAGGAGGAAGAAGAAACCCGAAGGAAAGAAGAAAGAAGATAATAAAGGACTTGTCAAAAACCGGCTCTTGTCGTTTTTAACCCTTTACATTTTTTTTTCTCGTGAAATGGTAGAGGTACAAGGTACCCCATTACCATTTCACACAGGGGGGGGGCCGGGATCTGGGGGGCCCCTTTGTAAAAGGGGTCTTCCAGATTTCGATAAGCCTTCCGCCCGCAGACCCCCACAACCACCGGGCAAGGGTTGTGGGGAAGAGACCCTTGTCCTCATCAACATGGGGACAAGGTGTTTTGGGGGGCACCCCAAAACACCCTCCCAATGTTGAGGGCATGTGGCCTGGTGCGGTTCAGGAGAGGGGGGGGCCGCGCTCTGTCCCCCCCTCTTTTCTGCGGCCGGCCAGGTCAACGTGCTCGGATAAGGGGTCTGGTGTGGATTTTAGGGGGGACTCCACGCCATTTTTTTTTTAATTTGGGGTGGAGTTCCCCTTAAATTCCACACCAGACCCGAAGGGTCTGGTTATGGATATTTGGGGGGACCCCCACGTCATTTGAATAATTATTTTAAAATTCGTACCATGGGGGGGGGGGGATGTCAGCAGGTGAATAAAGCGCACTTTTCATGTGGTTAGAAATATGTCTTTGCACAAAATGACATTCTGAAAAAAAAAAAAAAAAAAAAAAAAAAAGCCATTTAAAACTGACTCGCGGCAATAATGAATTGTCGGCTCCCGGCAATTGCAGGAGAATTCATTCATAAAAAAACGAAAACAAAAAGCGTGGGGGTCCCCCCAAATTCAATAACCAGACCCTTTAGGTCTGATATGGATATTAAGGGGAACCCCGCCGTCAATTTTTTAAAAAAAATGACGTGGGGTTCCCCCCAAATATCCATAACCAGACCCTTCAGGTCTGGTGTGGAATTTAAGGGGAACTCCACTCCAAATTTAAAAAAAAATGGCGTGGAGTCCCCCCTAAAATCCACACCAGACCCCTTATCCGAGCACGTTGACCTGGCCGGCCGCAGAAAAGAGGGGGGGACAGAGCGCGGCCCCCCCCCTCTCCTGAACCGCACCAGGCCACATGCCCTCAACATTGGGAGGGTGTTTTGGGGTGCCCCCCAAAACACCTTGTCCCCATGTTGATGAGGACAAGGGTCTCTTCCCCACAACCCTTGCCCGGTGGTTGTGGGGGTCTGCGGGCAGGAGGCTTATCGAAATCTGGAAGACCCCTTTAACAAAGGGGCCCCCCAGATCCCGGCCCCCCCCCTGTGTGAAATGGTAATGGGGTACCTTGTACCTCTACCATTTCACGAGAAAAAAAATGTAAAGGGTTAAAAAAGACAAGAGCCGGTTTTTGACAAGTCCTTTATTATCTTCTTTCTTCTTTCCTTCGGGTTTCTTCCTCCTCCATCTTCTTCTTCCTCTGCTTCTGTCTTGGGTCTTCTATTCCCGCATCTTGCCCGGCGTGTTCTTCCATCTTCTTCCGCTGTCCTTCTCGTCCGCATCTTCTCCTTCTTCTTCTTCTTCGCCGGAGCGGCCGCTTCCAATCGAAATCCCCGCTGTCTGCCGGACCACGCCCCCCCCTCTGACGCCACGGGCAAGCTCTTAGGAAAGTCCCCGTGTGGTGCCAGTGCGTCAGAGGGGGGCGTGGTCACATGTTCCAGAAAGCGGGCAATTCAATTGGAAGCGGCGACTCTGGCAAAGAAAAAGCCGCGCACGAGCTTCAAATTGAATTGCCCGCCCTCTCACTTGTGACCACGCCCCCCTCTGACGCACTGGCAGCACACTCCTAAGAGCTCGCCCGTGGCGTCAGAGGGGGGGGCGTGGTCCGGCAGACAGCGGGGATTTCAATTGGAAGCGGCCGCTCCAGCGAAGAAGAAGAACAAGAAGAAGATGCGGACGAGAAGGACAGCGGAAGAAGATGGAAGAACACGCCGGGCAAGATGCGGGAATAGAAGACCCAAGACAGAAGCAGAGGAAGAAGAAGGAGGAAGAAGAAACCCGAAGAAAAGAAGAAAGAAGATAATAAAGGACTTGTCAAAAACCGGCTCTTGTCTTTTTTAACCCTTTACATTTTTTTTCTCGTGAAATGGTAGAGGTACAAGGTACCCCATTACCTTTTCACACAGGGGGGGGGCCGGGATCTGGGGGGCCCCTTTGTTAAAGGGGTCTTCCAGATTTCGATAAGCCTCCTGCCCGCAGACCCCCACAACCACCGGGCAAGGGTTGTGGGGAAGAGACCCTTGTCCTCATCAACATGGGGACAAGGTGTTTTGGGGGGCACCCCAAAACACCCTCCCAATGTTGAGGGCATGTGGCCTGGTGCGGTTCAGGAGAGGGGGGGGGCCGCGCTCTGTCCCCCCCTCTTTTCTGCGGCCGGCCAGGTCAACGTGCTCGGATAAGGGGTCTGGTGTGGATTTTAGGGGGGACTCCACGCCATTTTTTTTTTAATTTGGAGTGGAGTTCCCCTTAAATTCCACACCAGACCTGAAGGGTCTGGTTATGGATATTTGGGGGGAACCCCACGTCATTTTTTTTAAAAATTGATGGCGGGGTTCCCCTTAATATCCATACCAGACCTAAAGGGTCTGGTTATTGAATTTGGGGGGACCCCCACGCTTTTTTTTTGGTGTTTTTAATGAATGAATTCTCCTGCAAATTCCAAGAGCTGACAATTCATTATAGCCTCGAGTCAGTTTTAAATGGCTTTTTTCCTTCAGAATGTCATTTTTCACATGCTGACATTACACCCAGGGCCGCCATCAGGGGGGTACAGGCAGTACACCTGCAGGGCCGCCATTAGGGGGGTACAGGCATTACACCGCCCGGGGGTCCCCAGGGGCCCCCAGGGGCCCGGATGGGAACCACCCTAAAACAAAAAAAACAATTTTTTTTTTTTGTTTAAGGGCTCCGAAGGTCCCCAGGGGCCCGGAGGCCACTAAGGGCCCCAGATGGCAAGCCCTTTTTTTAAAATAAAATATATATATTTAAAAAAATATATATATTTTTTTAATCTATTTTTTTTTTTTTTTTTAAGGAAAGGGCCCAGAGGTCCCCAGGGCCCTGGAAGGCTACCCCCTTGTTTTTTTACTTTTTTTCGATAAATGTTATATTTAAAAAATATATATATATGTATTTTCTCTCTTTTGTATTTTTATTTGATAAAGAGCACAGAGGTCCCCAGGGCCCCGGATGGCTACCCCCCTTTTTTATATATATTTTTCTTTATTTCTTATTTCTGTCAAAATTTTTGTAAAGGGCCCCTCCGCTCCTCAATTTGTGGCACCACCCCCCCCCCCGCTTCTCAATTTCATGCGGCAGCACCCCCCCCCCCCGGTTCTCTGCTCCAGGGGGCCCATGCCTGAAGCTGTGTAAGGGGCCCCAAAATTCATGATGGCGGCCCTGTACACCTGTAAGGGGCCCGGGGGTCCGGAGGTGCCCAGATGCCTGGAGGCCCCCCAGCGCCCCAGATGGTAACCCCCCTCTTTTTTTTTTGGTATATATATTTGTTAGTTGGTTTTTGTAGGATTTTTTATTAAAGGGCCAATTTTTGGAATTTAATATTTTTTAGCAGTCTGGAGGTCCCCAGGGCCCCGGGTGGCAACCCCCCAAATTTTTTGTTATTAAAGGGCCAATGTTTTGGTTTAGGGGTCTGGAGGTCCCCAGTGGCCTGGTCCCCAGTGGCCCGGAGATCCCCAGGGCTCCAGATGACAACCCCCCACCTTTACAAAAAAATCAAAAAAAAAACATATGATATATTTTTTGGTTATTTTTTAAACATATATATATATAATATAATTTTGAAAGCTCCCAGAGGGCCCCTTTTTGCTTCTAAAAATGTTATAAACATTTTCCCCAGGTTTGTTACTTTTTACTTTAATTTCTTTTTTAAAGTGTATTTTGTGCGTGAAGTCGAGAGAGAGGAGCTGGACTTGCAATCGCCATCCTTCTCCATGCCCCCGGTGGCAATGGTGGGTGTGAGGGGGGCCTCACCCCACCTGCTACACTTGGGAGCCCAATGGGACAGAGGGACTCCCCCTATGAAGGAGTGTAGCCCACCCAGCCAGCCCTGTAGGTCCTTCACCTCCCTTTATTTTAGGAGACCTCATGGCCAAAGTGTGTGCAAGTGTGGTGTTTTTTTTGTGGGGGGGGGGGGGGGTGGTTATACTAAGCACAGGCGTACCTTGCATAGCACACCCATCGGGAGCCGGGCTGACACCACCAAACTCAATTCACATGTAGCCGAGACCGGGATCCGAACCCTTGGCTGCAGAGGTGAACGGCTTGTCAGCGCAGTGCCATTCACGTTGAGCCACCACAGCTCCCACCCAATGTTATTTTTTTTTTAGATTTTTGGTAGTTATTTTTTATTAAAGGGCCCAGAGCTCCCAAGGCAACCCCCTTTTTTATTATTTTATATATGTAGATATTGTAATTTATTTTTCATTAAAGAGCCCAGAAGTTTCTTTTTATTAAAGGGCCCAGTGGTCCCCAGGGCCCCCGGATGGCTACCACCCTTTTTAATATATATTTTTCTATATGTATTTTTTAGTAAAGGAACCCCCCGCTTATCAAATTGCGGCAGCCCCCCCCCCCTTCTTAATATCAGGCGGCACCCCCCCCCCCTATTCTCTGCTCCAGGGGGCCCATGCCTGAAGCTGTGTAAGGGGCCCCATAATTCCTGATGGCGCCCCTAATTGCCTCCCCCCCCCCATGGTACGAAATTTCAAGGAATTTTTCACTTTTATTGGTGCACTTTAACCACTTCCATACCGCGCCTATTCTGGCACTTCTCTCCTTCATGTAACAATTATATTTTCTTCCTTGAAACTTACTCAGGACCCCCAAACATTATATATATTTTATTAACAAACACCCTAGGGAATAAAGTGGCGGCCATTTTTTCGGACACATTTCCAACAGTATTTGTGCCAAAAATTTGCTAACGTTTTTTTTTTTTTTGGCTTTCCAAAAAAAAACCTGTTTCATGAATGACAAAATAAGAAAGCAGTAAAGCTAGGCCAATTTTTAGGGATAAGGTAAAAGATGATGTTACACCGAGTAAATAGATACCTAACTTGTCACGCTTTCATATTGCGCACACTCATGGAATGGCGCTAAACTTCGTTATTAAAAATCTCCATAGGCAACGCTTGACTTTTTTTCTCAGGTTACCACTTTTGAGTTACAGAGGAGGTCTAGTGCTAACATTATTGCTCTCGCTCTAACGCACGCTATGATACCTCACATGTGGGGTTTGAAGGATGTTTACATATGTGGGTGGGACTTGCATGCGTGTTCGCTTCTGAGTGCGAGCTACTAGGGACAGGAGCATTTAAATTCCTTTGTTATTTTATTTTTTTACTTAATATTTTATTTTTTGCACTTGTTTGTCCCTTTGTTTGTATTATTTTTCACTTTTCTTCCTATTACAAGGAATGTAAACATCCCTTGTAATAGGACTAGTGTGTGACAGGTCCTCTTTATAGAGAAAGGCGGGGTCAATTAGACCCCACATCTGTCCTCCAGGCTGGAAAGCATGGAATTGGTAAAAAAAAAAACATCTCATGCTTTCAGCTGCAATCATGTTCGTTCAGCACAGTAGCGTAGTGTGTAGCATGTTCACCTAGCAGCAAAAGGGTTGCTGGTTCGAATCCCACCCGTGACACTATCTGCCTGGAGTTTGCATGTTCTCCCTGTGCGGGTTTCCTCCCACAATCTAAAAACATGCTGTAAATTGGATCCTGTCTAAATAAGCCCTAATGTGCAGTAGGAGATTTAGGTTTTGTGCTGCCCTAGGCCTGACCAAATTTTGGCACCCCCCTAATAGAAAAATGACCCACCCTTCCTGTCAAGGCCACACCCTGTTTTTTTATGACCCACCCAGGAATTTTCAGGGGACACACACAAGTTCTGTGGGGGGGGACTTGGGGGGGCCCTTAATTTGCCTACTTTTTCGATCACTTCCTGTTTGGCTATGGGGCAGGAAGTGAAGGCCAATCTCCCCAAACGGACAGGGATAATACAAAATAAACTGACAGAGCTTCTAACCCCCCCCCCCCCACCAACTCTATCCAAAATGAAAGAAATCCAAAAAATAAAAGTGATGATTATTGTTCCAGTTTAACCCCAAATTTCAGATCATTTTATTGAGAGGCTTAAGAAAATATAACCATGCCAATAGGCCAGGATCCAGCGTTGCTAATATGTATGAATGTGTGTTAGGGACCCCCACAAACACCACCCAATGTTAAATCAACTATTTTCATGTTTGTTTTGGGGATGCCTGCACCCCTGATAGGGTAAAGACACCTCACAAATGTTGTCACTTTCTACTTAATTCATTCACTTCCTGCCACACAGCCAAACAGGAAGTGAGGGAAACACCTGAGTAATGTTTTGTTGGGGACACACAGATCAATATAAATAGTTTCCCATTTTGGAAATGGCATTTTGCTGTGTACACCCCAAATTAGTAGGAATCTTGGACTTTGGGGTCCATTTACTAAAGGCAAATCCACTTTGCACTACAAGTGGACAAGCAAGGAAGAAAACTCAAAACTTGGCGGGATTGGAAGTAAAAACCATCAGTGCTTCCCTTCTGATTTTCATTGCCTACGCTTCTACTGCAGAGCGGCTTTGCCTTTACTAAACCCCAAAGTAACTAATCATTTGGGGTGTACACTGCAGTGCAATTTGCTTAATGGTGACACTAGTTAGATTGACCTGTGTCCCAAAGAAAAGACCATTGGTAGGGTTTTAACCTCACTTCCTGTTCAGCTGTGTGACAGGAAGTGAAGCCAATTTTAGGAAAAGGGACACAAAGCCCAACCTAAAAACACTAGCAGGGGTTCTAACACTCAATTGGCTTCCCTCAAACAACCCACAATTAGAATAGGATTGTCTTGTGCTAGTTTCAAGCACAGCGCTGTAAATCAGCACTTCAAGCCTGTCCAAAAAAAACACACACCACCCCCCCCCCCCCCCTCCAACAGGCCCTGTTTGCAGCTTTTCCTACATCTTGCACATGTGCTTTAAAAAGTCAGTCTGGACATCAGTTCTAGGAAACATTACTTACCGCTTTGTCCTTCCTTTTCTGGTGACTAAACATTTCATGCATACACACCAGGAAAGAGCTTAGAGACAAATCACACTTGATGGTTTAGGCCCAAACTAGTTCAGCTGCAGCGGTTGAAATCCATAGCAGGAAAAAAATAATCACAAAACAAACTTCAAAATTTGAAAGTAAATTTTATTGGTCCACAAAACAAGGAAAGCAAAACAAAAAATTACAAATAAACACACCAAAAATATATAAAAACACCTAAAAACAAAAAAGACCAACGTTTATTTCACAGTCATTGGAAAATAAATCATGCTTTTGAAATAACAGGATAGACCCACAGGATTAAAACATTAGTCATTAACATCTTGAGAAACATTTAGCAAAATTATGTAGCAGAGAAAACATCAAAAAATACAAAACTTGCTCCAAAACATCTCTGTTTCACTCCGCCATTACTTCCAGCCAGCAAATCTGCCCCCTCTGAGGGGCAGCTGACACGTGCAGTATCCACGCTTTTTATAACATGTGTGCTAATGAACCAATTGGAAACACATGAAGAAATGTCAGCCTCTAGTTTGTGTGCACTTGGAACTGCTTACACCTGTTAAGGATGTCCTTAAATTACTAAGCCAAAAAAAGAGCTTTCTGAGCATGCTCAGAAAGATGCAAGTCATTTTCAGGATGAAACTTCCAACTTCTTTTTCTAACTGTTCGAGCATGCCCAGTTCACTCGAAATGCAGTACCAGAATCAAATCTGCAATGGCGGATGAAAGCATTAGAGGTGTTAAATTTTTTTTTGGTCCCCCTGAAGTGATGCTTTACAAGCTGAACGGGAGGTCTTATAGAATTTTTACGTAACAAACCTAAATAGTAATAATTTAAACGCCCCTGTCCCTAGTAGCTCGCAGTCAGAAGCGAACAAGCAGCATTTTTATTGTTTCCGGTTACCAGTTTAGATTTACAGATGAGGTCTAGTGCTATAAATATTCCTCTTGCTGTTACGCACGCTATGATACCTCACATGTGTGGTTTGAAGAATGTTTCCATATATGGGGGCGGGCCTTAAATGTGTAAGCCCCGCCCACATATTGAACCCCCGTTCAAACCCCACATGTGAGGTATCATAGCGTACGTTAGAGCGAGAGCAATACTTTTAGCACTAGAGCTCCTCTGTAAATCTAAACTGGTAACCTGAAACACATAAAAAAGCGTTGCCTATGGGTATTTTCAAGTACTGAAGTTTGGCGCCATTCCATGAGTGTGTGCAATATTAAAGTGTAACATGTTGGGTATCTATTTACTCGGTGTAACATCATCTTTCACATTATGGCCATAAATTGGGCTAACTTTAGTGTATTCTTAATTTGTAACCACTTGAGCCCCAGAGCATATTACTGGTCACTGACGGGGCCATTTTTTGCATTTCAACACTGCGTCATTTTGACTGACAATTGCGTGGTTGTGCGACGTGGCCCCCAAAAAAATTGGGCGTCCTCATCCTCCCCCCCCCCCCCCCCCCCCCCCCCTAAAAATTCAATTTTTTTTTTTTGTTGGTGGTATTTGATCACCTCTGCGTTTTTTCTTATTTTTGCTTGACCCAAAACTATAGCGACAATTTGGTAACTAAAAAAACATCTTTTTTACGGTTTGCTATAATAAATCTCCCCCAAAATATATTCAAAAAATGTTTGCCCTCAGTTTAGGCCGATAAGTATTCTTGGACATCTTTTTGGTTGCAAAAAATCACAATAAGCGTTTGATTGGTTTGGGCAAAAGTTCTAAGTAGGGGTTGGTCTTATGGGTTTTTTTTTACTAATTTTTTGTTTTACTAGTAATGGTGGCTATCATTTGTTTTTTCTGTCTAATGCGACATTGTGGCGGACACATTTTTGTGAGATTTGGCATTTTTGTAGCGAGCAATGGTATAGAAATGCATTGCTTACTATAAAAATGACACTGGCAGGGAAGGGGTTAACACTAGGGGCGCGGAAGGGGTTGAATATGTTACCTGGGTGTGTTCTAACTGTAAAGGGGGTGGGACTGTGTAGGGGAAATGACAGATCGCTGTTCATACATTGTAGGGACAGACGAGCAGGCATTCCCCCCCCCCCCCTGACAGGACCGGGATAAAGGGGAACTCCACCCCAAATTAGAAAAAAAAACGGCGTGGGGGTCCCCCTTCTGGTGCACAACAGGCTCTTAGATTTGATCTGGAACATAAGGGGTTAAACCCACGCCAAAAAACGGCGTGGGGTTCCCCCTCAGATCCAGACCAAACCCTTCTCCCAGGCACGCAGTCTGGCCGGACAGGAATGGGGGTGGGGACGAGCGAGCGCCCCCCCCCCTCCTGAGCCGTACCAGACCACATGCCCTCGACATGGGGGAGTGTGTGCTGTGGGGGAGGGGGGCACTGCCCCCCCACCCCAAAGCACTCTTGTCCCCATGTCGAAAGGGACAAGAGCCTCTTCCCGACAACCCTGGCCGTTGGTTGTCGGGGTATGCGGGCGGGGGGCTTATCAGAATCTGAGAGCCCCCTATATTAAGGGGGCCCCCAGATTCTGGCCCCCCACCCTATGTGAATGAGTATGGGGTACATCGTACCCCTACCCATTCACCGGGTGGAAAAGTGTAAACAAAAAAAAACACACAGAAAAAAATAATTTATTAGTCAGCTCCGGGGGTCTTCTGCCGGGACCCCCCACCACCAGCCCATTGGGCCCCGGGCTTCGCCGTCTTCTGCCGGGGGGGGACACCCACCGATGATCTCCGCCATGTCCAGCCAGGCCCCCACCCCAAAATAAGCTCTTTCAGATCCGGGGGGGGCCGGCCGAAAGAAGCAGAGAACAACGGGGGCGGAGCCCCTCGGTCTTCCAGACGTTTTCTGCCGGGGGGGCTCCAGCCCCGCACCGGTCTTCGCCGCCGCCTTCCGCCGGGGGGGTACACCTACCCCCCCCCCGGTCTTCGCCGCCGCCTTCCGCCGGGGAGAGAGACCCCCACCGATGCTCTCCGCCATGGTCGGCCAGGCCCCCTACCCCAAACAAAGCTCTTTTACATCCGGGGGGGGCCGGCGGGAATGGCGGAGAACAACGGGGGCGTCGCCACTCCTCGGTCTTCTAGCCGTCTTCTGCCGGGGGGGGGGAAACACCCACCCATGCTCTCCGCCATGCTCGACTGTGCCCCCACTCCAAAATGAAGCTCTTTTACATCCGGGGGGGGCCGGCCGAAAACAGCGGAGAACAACGGGGGTGTCGCCCCACCTCGGGCTCCTCCGCTTCTGCCTGGCTCCTCCCGAGGCCAGGGCTTCTTTCGCCGTCTTCCGCCGGAGGGCGCCACTCTCCGGGCTTCTCGACGTTGTCTTCCGCCGCGGGGGTACACCTACCCCCCCCGGTCTTCGCCGCCGCCTTCCGCCGGGGAGAGAGACCCCCACCGATGCTCTCCGCCATGTTCGGCCAGGCCCCCTACCCCAAACAAAGCTCTTTTACATCCGGGGGGGGCCGGCGGGAATGGCGGAGAACAACGGGGGCGTCGCCACTCCTCGGTCTTCTAGCCGTCTTCTGCCGGGGGGGGGAAACACCCACCCATGCTCTCCGCCATGCTCGACTGTGCCCCCACTCCAAAATGAAGCTCTTTTACATCCGGGGGGGGCCGGCCGAAAACAGCGGAGAACAACGGGGGTGTCGCCCCACCTCGGGCTCCTCCGCTTCTGCCTGGCTCCTCCCGAGGCCAGGGCTTCTTTTGCCGTCTTCCGCCGGAGGGCGCCACTCTCCGGGCTTCTCGACGTTGTCTTCCGCCGCGGGGGCCAGGCCTTCTTTGCCGCCCCCTTCGATTTTTTCGGCCTGGACGGGGGTCGCACATCCCATCCAGGACTTGGACGTGGCGGGCTTCTCGTCGCCGTTTTCTGCCGCTGCCCCCTTCACCACGAAGCTCCGTGCTTGTTTGATGAGGGCAGCGGGCTTCCGTCGTCTTCTCCGGGGCGAGGGTCGTACATCCCACCCCGGATTTCGTCGCCGTCTTCTGCCGCTGCCCCCTTCACCACGAAGCTCCGTGCTTGTTTGATGAGGGCAGCGGGCTTCCGTCGCAGTCTTCCGCCGCGGGGTGACACTCGCGGGCTTCTTCTTCCATTCGATGTTGACACGGCGAGGTCCGGCGCTGAAATGCCTTCTGAGCGGCGGGCAAGGACTTATATTGGCATTGGGCGTGGGCGTGGTTATGCCAACATGTGACCTTAACCCATGTGACAGTGATGTCACGTCACATCACTGTCACATGGGTTAAGGTCACATGTTGGCATAACCACGCCCACGCCCAATGCCAATATAAGTCCTTGCCCGCCGCTCAGAAGGCATTTCAGCGCCGGACCTCGCCGTGTCAACATCGAATGGAAGAAGAAGCCCGCGAGTGTCACCCCGCGGCGGAAGACTGCGACGGAAGCCCGCTGCCCTCATCAAACAAGCACGGAGCTTCGTGGTGAAGGGGGCAGCGGCAGAAGACGGCGACGAAATCCG
This sequence comes from Rana kukunoris, assembly GCA_029574335.1. Lineage (NCBI taxonomy): Eukaryota > Metazoa > Chordata > Amphibia > Anura > Ranidae > Rana > Rana kukunoris. Next base: position 144,773,809 of record CM056050.1, on the reverse strand, counting down.
GGGTGGGATGTACGACCCTCGCCCCGGAGAAGACGACGGAAGCCCGCTGCCCTCATCAAACAAGCACGGAGCTTCGTGGTGAAGGGGGCAGCGGCAGAAGACGGCGACGAGAAGCCCGCCACGTCCAAGTCCTGGATGGGATGTGCGACCCCCGTCCAGGCCGAAAAAATCGAAGGGGGCGGCAAAGAAGAAGGCCTGGCCCCCGCGGCGGAAGACAACGTCGAGAAGCCCGGAGAGTGGCGCCCTCCGGCGGAAGACGGCAAAAGAAGGCCTGGCCCCCAGTAGGAGCCAGGCAGAAGCCGGCGAGGAAATCCGGGGTGGGATGTACGACCCTCGCCCCGGAGAAGACGACGGAAGCCCGCTGCCCTCATCAAACAAGCACGGAGCTTCGTGGTGAAGGGGGCAGCGGCAGAAGACAGCGACGAGAAGCCCGCCACGTCCAAGTCCTGGATGGGATGTGCGACCCCCGTCCAGGCCGAAAAATTCGAAGGGGGCGGCGGCAGAAGACCCTCAAAGTTCAAACCACCTTCACCAGGTGAATGGGTAGGGGTACGATGTACCCCATACTCATTCACATAGGGTGGGGGCCCGAAATCTGGGGGCCACATTATTAAACGGGGCTCCCAGATTCTGATTGGCTCCCGCCCGCATACCCCGACAACCAATGGCTAGGGTTGTCGGGAAGAGGCTCTTGTCCCGATCGACATGGGGACAAGAGTGCTTTGGGGTGGGGGGGCAGCGCCCCCCTCCCCCAAAGCACACACTCCCCCATGTCGAGGGCATGTGGTCTGGTACGGCTCAGGAGGGGGGGGGCCGCTCGCTCGTCCCCACCCCCATTCCTGTCCGGCCAGACTGCATGCCTGGGATGAGGGCTTGGTACGGATCTGGGGGGGAACCCCACGCCGATTTTGGCGTGGGTTAACCCCTCACGTTCCGGACCAAGCCGGAGAGCCTATTGTACCCCTGGGGGGGAAGCCGCGCCGGTTTCACATTTGAAATTTGGCGCGGAGTTCCCCTTCAGTGTCAGCGCAGCCCGAGAACAGCTCGGAGCTTGCCGTACGCCGCTCCAGGCAGTGCAAACACTGCTACGCCGCCTGGTATTTACCAAGGATTTCCCGGCGTTCTGAAGAGGCGCGCGGTGAGCTCCGATTTTTCCCTCTGCGCATGCCCAGTATGCAAGTGAACCTTCCGAGGTTCTAGCGTACTTTGCAAGCGCCCGGGGATCGGGTCCCAAAAGTCACTTTCCCTTTCAAATCGGCCCGCCACACAAGTTGAAACACATGTCACCACACTTCCCCTGCATCACCCCCCTCCCTCCCCTCATAAACTCCCGCCCGAATCCCCGATGTTTACATAACTAAATGCCGCACGCCAGCTCTGTACTGGCGTGCTGTGCGCCCTCTTCTGGGCGCATTAGGCACTTTAGTAAATGAGGAAACACGCTGCACTGGCAGCGTGTTTCTTTGGTAAATGTCAAAAACAGGTTTACTCCTGCTTGTGCACCATGAGTCTTGGCGCACAGGCTTGGTAAATCAGCCCCAGTGTGTACTTTTTACAATGTAGAGAAATATTTTTAATGTCTGCATTTTTATAGCAACTTCATTCAGTCTCATCATTTATTTGTGAGTGGACTGTAATTAGCTATAGAAAACATGACTTGCTGCCACATAAAAGCCCCACGGCAGATCTCCAGGCTGTCCCTGTCTTATTCTAAATATAAATACATGTCTAACATGGGAGACAATCTGCAGAATTTTTAGACAGATGTAGCTATGCTGTTGTCAAACAGCTTCTATAAGCTCTTGTTTTCTTGGAATGATGTATAAAAAAAATGCACAAACAATTGAGACAATTACTGTTAACTGGTGAAGTGACTGCTGATGCTCACTGACAGTTTGCTCATGACAGACTAAAAGTTGGTGCATGAACATTGTGGTCTGCAGTTATTTGGAACACTCCGTAGGTGGCTTTAGCACTATACCAAACAATAATTGCTCAAAAGTAGGGGTGTTCTTTCTTTAGGGGTGGTGCGCTTGCGGGACGGTAGAAAAAGCCCTGCAAGCAGCATCTTTGGGGCATGTTTGGAGCGCTGTAAATAGCACTCCAAAAACACCCTTGCCCACTGAAGTGAATGGAAAGCGCTTCCAAGGCGCCTTAAAAGCGATTCGAAAGCACAGCAAAACTGGTCTTTTTTGGGGGTTTTTAAGGTCCCGTTGTCACGGGATTTAAAAAAAAAAAAAAAAAACACCTGCTAGCGTCCGAAAACCATTGCAAAAGCACAGCAAAAATTACCGACGCTTTAGCGGCTGTTTTAGCAGCGCTTCAGTGTGGAAGGGGTCTTAACAGCTTCCCGACTCTGCACGCTGATATACGTCAACAGAATGGCACAGGCAGACATATGGGCGTACCTGTACATCCCTTTGAATTTGCCGCCCGCGGGTCCTCGATGTTTCCAGGCGGTCCGCATTTGCGGTCGGGAACGGAAGAATGGGGAGATGCCGATGTAAACACAGCATTTCCCTAGTGACAGGGCAGTGACAGGGCAGTGATCTCTGCTCCCTGTGATCGGGAGCAGAGATCACTGACATGTCCCTTGTTGCCACGCCCCCTCACAGTCAGAATCACTCCCTAGGACACACTTAACCACTTCAGCGCCCCCAGGTGGTTAACACCTTCCCTGCAAGTCTCATTTTCACAGCAAGCAGTGCATTTTTATAGCACTGATCGCTGTATAATGACAATGGTCGCAAAAATGTGTCAAAAGTGTCCGATGTGTCCGCCATAAAATCGCAGATCGTCACCATTACTAGTAAAAAATAATAATAAAAATGACATAAAACGACCTCCTAAATTGCAGATTTGAAATTACGGCGGCGTATCTGGAGAAATTACGCCGCCGTAATTGTTTGTGGAACTGGCCCTATAACTTTTGCGCAAACCAATCAATATATACTTATTGTGTTTTCTTTTACCAAAAATATGTAGAAGAATGCACACATCTCGTCCCAAAAAAAACTTTTTATTTTTTTATTGGGGATATTTATTAAAGCAAAAAGTAAAAGATATTGGGCCAGATTCAGGTAGATGGGCGCTTCTTTACTTTGGAGTAACGTTTCTCATTTACGTTACTCCGCCGACACTTTCGGCGCAAGTACTGTAATTCACATAGCACTTGCTCCTAAACTTGCGCCGGAGTAACGAAAATGCGCTGGCGTAACCCGACGCAAGTGGAAGTGGGTGTGATCATATGTAAATGATGGGCGGAGCCCAGCGCAGAGGCTTACGTTCAGCGCATCATCCACGGAGCATGCGCAGTAAGTGAGGCTTCACTCGCCCCCTTGTGCGCATGCTCACAACTTCCGTCGGCACCACTTCACGGGAAACGTCAGCGCAATGCGTTCCGTTGGGCGTTTAAATGCGCCCGTAGATGCGCCATTCCGGCACTAAAGTATATCCTGTTCCCCCTCCCCGCAGTGAAGTTACTTTTGTTCTGAGATGGCTGCTCCCGTTCCCCGCAAACACACAGGAGAAAGCTGAACTCTAAAGGCCAGGAGCTGTCAGCCGTCATCTCGGCTATGGAGACCTATGATGTCTTCCTCCATGGCTGTAAAAGTTGACAGACAAGCATGGACAGAGGTGTTGTCCTGCAAGTGGGGGTGCTCAGCTAGCTCTTATCGTCGGTAACGCTGCTGTAGCTGCTCTCCTGCTGACCTGTGGCCGTCTGGAGTAAAGATAAAGCAGCTATTTGTAGAAATAACTTTGCGCCGGACGAACGAGATACGTGCGGCGCATGTAGCCAGCGTATGGTGCTAATCCGTTCGCGAATCGGGAAATCTCCTTAATTTGCATATTTGCAGGGGAAATCAATAGGCGCGACTGATGCGCCAAGCGAAATTATGCGCTGACGAGACTCTGGCGTCGGAAAGTTAAGCCGATCGGAAATGGCCCGTTTTCTGTCGCATCTAGTTTGGTGGGTACGGCCACATAGAAACGACGGCGCATATTCACAGTTACGCGGCGCATATCAAAATACTCCAGCGCAACTCTACCTGAATCTGGCCCATTGTGTTTTTTTTCAAAGTTGTCACTCTTCTTTTGTTTATGGCACAAAAAATGTAAATCACAGAGATGATCAAATACCACCAAAAGAAAGCTCTATTTTTGGGGAAAAAATAGGGCATCAATTTTGTTTGGGTTAAACGTCGCATGACCGCACAATGGTCAGTTAAAGCGGCGCAGTGCCAAATTGCAAAAAGTGGCCCGATCATTTGGCAGCCAAATGGTCTGGGGCTAAAGTGGTTAAACGGTGAAAAGCTACCTCTGCCGGGTTAGCCCCCCCATATAAAAAATGTTGACTTTTTTTTATGTAGTTTGTTAGATCTTTGTTAGATCAGGTTAGATCAATCAATGTTTGCGTTAGATCTCACACAGAAAAAGCAATATTAAGAGTTATTTGCTGGGGGGGCTAACCCGTCATCAGCCCCCCCTATCAAATTTTCTGGCCGAAAATCATTCAGGCTGATAGATATTCGTTAGATCCGGTAAGATCAAGTGGTTTTAACGTTAGATCTCACATAATTATAGACTTATTAAGTGATTAATGAGGGGGGGCTGGCCCCCCCTTATCAATTTTTTGGGACAAAAATCATTCAGGCTAATAGATATTCGTTAGATCCGGTAAGATCAAGTGGTTTGAACGTTAGATCTCTCATCGTTTCCGAGATATTCCACATAAAAAACTAGATTTTTAGGTGGTACATATGTATGGACATATGGACGGGTTGGCCCCCCCTTATGAAATTTTCTGTCCGAAAATCATTCAGGCTAATGGATATTCGTTAGATCCGGTAAGATCAAGTGGTTTTAACGTTAGATCTCACATCATTTCAGAGATATTCCACATACAAATACAGATATTGGATGTATACAAGGACAAAGTAGGGGGGGCTGGCCCCCCCTTATCAATATTTTTGGCCAAAAATCATTCAGGCTGATAGATATTCGTTAGATCCGGTAAGATCAAGTGGTTTTAACGTTAGATCTCACATAATTACAGACTTATTAAGTGATTAATGAGGGGGGGCTGGCCCCCCCTTATAAATTTTTTAGGCCAAAAATCATTCAGGCTGATAGATATTCGTTAGATCCGGTAAGATCAAGTGGTTTTAACGTTAGATCTCACATAATTATAGACTTATTAAGTGATTAATGAGGGGGGGCTGGCCCCCCCTTATCAATTTTTTGGGACAAAAATCATTCAGACTAATAGATATTCGTTAGATCCGGTAAGATCAAGTGGTTTTAACGTTAGATCTCACATAATTATAGACTTATTAAGTGATTAATGAGGGGGGGCTGGCCCCCCCTTATCAATTTTTTGGGACAAAAATCATTCAGACTAATAGATATTCGTTAGATCCGGTAAGATCAAGTGGTTTGAACGTTAGATCTCACATCGTTTCCGAGATATTCCACATAAAAAACTAGATTTTTAGGTGGTACATATGTATGGACATATGGACGGGTTGGCCCCCCCTTATGAAATTTTCTGGCCGAAAATCATTCAGGCTAATAGATATTCGTTAGATCCGGTAAGATCAAGTGGTTTTAACGTTAGATCTCACATCATTTCAGAGATATTCCACATACAAATACAGATATTGGATGTATACAAGGACAAAGTAGGGGGGGCTGGCCCCCCCTTATCAATATTTTTGGCCAAAAATCATTCAGGCTGATAGATATTCGTTAGATCCGGTAAGATCAAGTGGTTTTAACGTTAGATCTCACATAATTACAGACTTATTAAGTGATTAATGAGGGGGGGCTGGCCCCCCCTTATCAATTTTTTGGGACAAAAATCATTCAGGCTGATAGATATTCGTTAGATCCGGTAAGATCAAGTGGTTTTAACGTTAGATCTCACATAATTATAGACTTATTAAGTGATTAATGAGGGGGGCTGGCCCCCCCTTATCAATTTTTTGGGACAAAAATCATTCAGGCTAATAGATATTCGTTAGATCCGGTAAGATCAAGTGGTTTGAACGTTAGATCTCTCATCGTTTCCGAGATATTCCACATAAAAAACTAGATTTTTAGGTGGTACATATGTATGGACATATGGACGGGTTGGCCCCCCCTTATGAAATTTTCTGTCCGAAAATCATTCAGGCTAATGGATATTCGTTAGATCCGGTAAGATCAAGTGGTTTTAACGTTAGATCTCACATAATTATAGACTTATTAAGTGATTAATGAGGGGGGGCTGGCCCCCCCTTATCAATTTTTTGGGACAAAAATCATTCAGGCTAATAGATATTCGTTAGATCCGGTAAGATCAAGTGGTTTGAACGTTAGATCTCACATCGTTTCCGAGATATTCCACATAAAAAACTAGATTTTTAGGTGGTACATATGTATGGACATATGGACGGGTTGGCCCCCCCTTATGAAATTTTCTGGCCGAAAATCATTCAGGCTAATAGATATTCGTTAGATCCGGTAAGATCAAGTGGTTTTAACGTTAGATCTCACATCATTTCAGAGATATTCCACATACAAATACAGATATTGGATGTATACAAGGACAAAGTAGGGGGGGCTGGCCCCCCCTTATCAATATTTTTGGCCAAAAATCATTCAGGCTGATAGATATTCGTTAGATCCGGTAAGATCAAGTGGTTTTAACGTTAGATCTCACATAATTACAGACTTATTAAGTCTGATAATGAGGGGTACATATGCATGGACATATGGACGGGTTGGTCCCTCCTTATGAAATTTTCTGGCCGAAAATCATTCAGGCTAATAGATATTCGTTAATCACACATACCTACTGACCTGGCTGGTCTCAGGGTGCTGGCCTGGCTGGTCTCAGGGTGCTGGCCTGGCTGGTCTCAGGGTGCTGTACACCCCCCCATGTCCACCTCTGGGTTCATCTCTGTACCCCCCCATGTCCACCTCTGTACCCCCCCATGTCTACCTCGGTACCCCCCCATGTCCACCTCGGTACCCCCCCATGTCCACCTCGGTACCCCCCCCATGTCCACCCCTGTTCCCCCACATGTCCACCTTTGTACCCCCCATGTAAACCTCTGCACCCCCCCATGTCCACCTCTGTGTTCACCTCTGTGCCCCCTCCACCTCTGTCCCCCCCCCCATGTCCACCTCTGTACTCCCTCATGTCCACCTCTACCCTGTCCACCTCTGTGTTCACCCCTGTTCCTCCCCATGTCCACCTCTGTACCCCCTTCCACCTCTGTGTTCACCTCTGTACCCCCCCATGTCCACCTCTACCCCGTCCACCTCTGTGTCCACCTCTGTACCCCCTCATGTCCACCTCTACCCCGTCCACCTCTGTACCCCCTCTCCCATGTCCACCTCTGCACCCCCCATGTCCACCTCTGTGTTCACCTCTGTATCCCCCCCATGTCCACCTCTGTACCCCTCTGTACCCCTCATTATCAATTTTTTGGGACAAAAATCATTCAGGCTGATAGATATTCGTTAGATCCGGTAAGATCAAGTGGTTTTAACGTTAGATCTCACATAATTATAGACTTATTAAGTGATTAATGAGGGGGGGCTGGCCCCCCCTTATCAATTTTTTGGGACAAAAATCATTCAGGCTAATAGATATTCGTTAGATCCGGTAAGATCAAGTGGTTTGAACGTTAGATCTCACATTGTTTCCGAGATATTCCACATAAAAAAAAATGATTTTTAGGTGGTACATATGCATGGACATATGGACGGGTTGGTCCCTCCTTATGAAATTTTCTGGCCGAAAATCATTCAGGCTAATAGATATTCGTTAATCACACATACCTACTGACCTGGCTGGTCTCAGGGTGCTGGCCTGGCTGGTCTCAGGGTGCTGGCCTGGCTGGTCTCAGGGTGCTGTACACCCCCCCATGTCCACCTCTGGGTTCATCTCTGTACCCCCCCATGTCCACCTCTGTACCCCCCCATGTCTACCTCGGTACCCCCCCATGTCCACCTCGGTACCCCCCCATGTCCACCTCGGTACCCCCCCATGTCCACCCCTGTTCCCCCACATGTCCACCTTTGTAATCCCCATGTAAACCTCTGCACCCCCCCATGTCCACCTCTGTGTTCACCTCTGTGCCCCCTCCACCTCTGTCCCCCCCCCCCCATGTCCACCTCTGTACTCCCTCATGTCCACCTCTACCCTGTCCACCTCTGTGTTCACCCCTGTTCCTCCCCATGTCCACCTCTGTACCCCCTTCCACCTCTGTGTTCACCTCTGTACCCCCCCATGTCCACCTCTACCCCGTCCACCTCTGTGTCCACCTCTGTACCCCCTCATGTCCACCTCTACCCCGTCCACCTCTGTACCCCCTCTCCCATGTCCACCTCTGCACCCCCCATGTCCACCTCTGTGTTCACCTCTGTATCCCCCCATGTCCACCTCTGTACCCCTCATGTCCACCTCTGTTCCCCCTGTCCACCTGTGTTCACCACTGTACCCCCCCGTGTTCACCACTGTACCCCCCAATGTCCGCCACTGTACCCATGTCCACCACTGTACCCCTCATGTCCACCACTGTACCCCCCTCCACCTCTGTTCCCCCGGTCCACCTGTGTTCACCACTGTACCCCCCCATGTCCACCACTGTACCCCCCATGTCCACCTCTGTACCCCCTATGTCCATCTCTGTACCCCCTCCACGTCAACCTCTGTACCCCCCCCCATGTGCTCTGTGTTAGTTCTTACCTTTGCACTTTCCTATTCTGAACCACAAGATAATGATTGGTTGCTAGGGCCACCTAGCAACCAATCACCTGCTATATCTCTGGCATTTCCTGTCCTCCGTTTAACGCTGCCTTACCATCTCTCGCTCTCCCTGTTGTACAAGAGAGCGAGAGACTGTGTTTTTTACTCCTTGCTCGCGGCGGCCGGTCTGTATGTCACCCGGGTAGCGGTAGAGTCCGCACCCGACGCGGTCACCCCCACACCCTGTCACAGCTCTCCCCCTGCACTGTCAGTTTTTTACACTCCGTGGCCGCTGACAGACACGCCGCGCTGTCACTGATGCATAGAGGGGACTTGGAGGAGGGGGTGTCGTGGCCGCCCGACACCCCCCCAGCATGTGACACCCGAGGTGAATCGCCCCCGCCCCCTAGTTAGTACGGCACTGCAAAAGCTGCCCGAGTCCTGCAAAGGGAACGGCGTTCCTGCAGTAAAATAAGTGCAGGGACGTCATTCCCACATGTTCCCGCAGGACTCGAGCCCTGGTATGCTCAATGGCACTCATCACTAGTACATGTGAAAATGCTCAGTATCTGCTCCGATATAGATTCTAGAACAGGTATCTGTGCATTCCTACCAAATATTCCTGTAATTATGGATATTCAAATGTTAAAACCACTTGATCTTACCGGATCTAACGAATATCCATTAGCCTGAATGATTTTTTGCCAGAAAATTTGATAAGAGGGGGCCAACCCGTCCATATGTCCATGCATATGTACCACCTAAAATCAATTTTTTTATGTGGAATATCTCGAAAACGATGTGAGATCTAACGTTAAAACCACTTGATCTTACCGGATCTAACGAATATCTATTAGCCTGAATGATTTTTGTCCCACAAATTGATAATCACTTAATAAGTCTGTAATTATGTGAGATCTAACGTTCAAACCACTTGATCTTACCGGATCTAACGAATATCTATCAGCCTGAATGATTTTTGGCCCAAAAAATGTATAGGGGGGGCCAGCCCCCCCTCATTAATCACTTAATAAGTCTGTAATTATGTGAGATCTAACGTTAAAACCACTTGATCTTACCGGATCTAACGAATATCTATCAGCCTGAATGATTTTTGGCCAAAAATATTGATAAGGGGGGGCCAGCCCCCCCTCATTTGTCCTTGTATACACCCAATATCTGTATTTGTATGTGGAATATCTCTGAAATGATGTGAGATCTAACGTTAAAACCACTTGATCTTACCGGATCTAACGAATATCTATCAGCCTGAATGATTTTTGGCCCAAAAAATTTATAAGGGGGGGCCAGCCCCCCTCATTAATCACTTAATAAGTCTGTAATTATGTGAGATCTAACGTTAAAACCACTTGGTCTTACCGGATCTAACGAATATCTATCAGCCTGAATGATTTTTGGCCAGCCCCCCCTCATTTGTCCTTGTATACATCCAATATCTGTATTTGTATGTGGAATATCTCTGAAATGATGTGAGATCTAACGTTAAAACCACTTGATCTTACCGGATCTAACGAATATCCATTAGCCTGAATGATTTTCGGACAGAAAATTTCATAAGGGGGGGCCAACCCGTCCATATGTCCATACATATGTACCACCTAAAAATCTAGTTTTTTATGTGGAATATCTCGGAAACGATGAGAGATCTAACGTTCAAACCACTTGATCTTACCGGATCTAATGAATATCTATTAGCCTGAATGATTTTTGTCCCAAAAAATTGATAAGGGGGGGCCAGCCCCCCTCATTAATCACTTAATAAGTCTATAATTATGTGAGATCTAACGTTAAAACCACTTGATCTTACCGGATCTAACGAATATCTATCAGCCTGAATGATTTTCGGCCAGAAAATTTGATAGGGGGGGCTGATGACGGGTTAGCCCCCCCAGCAAATAACTCTTAATATTGCTTTTTCTGTGTGAGATCTAACGCAAACATTGATTGATCAAACCTGATCTAACAAAGATCTAACAAACTACATAAAAAAAAGTCAAAATTTTTTATATGGGGGGGCTAACCCGGCAGAGGTGAAAAGCTCCCACCGTATGCATGCCCTATTACCCCTTCCCACAAAACAGAGACCTCCCTATCAACAGGCCCCAGCCATGATGAAATCAGGCGGTCATTCTAATGCAACTAGCAGATTTTAACAAGTTTCTATTTTAATATAAATTTTAAAATTGCTATGTGCAGAAAAAGGCATGCCCTGGCATGGTCCTGCTGCTGTTAGCTTTGTTGTTATAATTTCCCCATGGCTTATGTTTAAAGCATTGATTCAAACAACAAGCTCAGGCAATGCGTTAGCTACTAATGCTATTCAATAAACATGGAAGCATGGGGACTCCGAAGCTGCAATACAGGCATTATGTTGTTGTTCTCCTATACCTATGAGCATTCACCCTTTTAGTACATTTAGCAAAAAGATAAACTCCTGGCAAACAGTTAAACTAGACCTATACTCAATAACTGCAGATTTGCTATCATACAGGGAATGTCCAAAAAGGGCTCTTAAAGTGATATTTAAAGTACTTTCAGAGGCTGATTTAATCACATGCTGAGTGTTCACTTTTTTTTCATCTTTAACCACTTGCTTACTGGGCACAAAAACCCCCTTCGTGCCCAGGCGAAATTTCAGCTTGTGCACTGCGTCGCTTTAACTGACAAATGCGCGGTCGTGCGACGTGGCTCCCAAACAAAATTGGCGCCCTTTTTTTCCCCACAAATAGAGCTTTCTTTTGGTGGTATTTGATCGCCCGTGCGGTTTTAATTTTTTGCGTTATAAACAAAAAAAGAGCGACAATTTAAAAATATATATATATTTTTTACTTGTTGCTATAATAAATATCCCAATTTTTTTTTTTTTTTAAATATTTTTTTTTCTCAGTTAAGGCCGATACGTATTCTTCTACGTATTTTTGTAAAAAAAAAAAAATCACAATAAGTGACTGCTTTGCGCAAAAGTTATAGCACCTACAAAATAGGGGACAGGATTATGATTTTTTTTTAATATTTTTTTTTTACTAGTAATGCCGGCGATCTGCGATTTTTATTTTGACTGCGATATTGCGGCGGACACATCGGACACTTTTGACCCAATTTTGGCGCCATTCACATTTATACAGCGACCAGTGCTATAAATATGCACCAATTACTGTATAAATGTGACTGGCATTGAAGGGGTTAACACTAGGGGGGTGAGGAAGGGGTTAAATGTATTGCCTGGGTGTGTTCTAACTGTGTGGGGGGAGGGGGGTGACTGGGGGAGGTGATCGATGCTGTCTCCCTATGTACAAGGGAAACAGCATCTGTCACCTCTCCCTGACAGGACATGGAGCTCTGTGTTTACACACACAGCTCCATGTCCCTGCTCTGTCACCGACGATCGCGTGTACCTGACGGACATCGCGGCCGCCGGGTACACGCATCGAATCCTCGGTGATGCGTCGGGACTGTTTTTCCCCGCCGCGCGCCACCCTGTGGCGCGCACGGGGAATTACAAGCAAATCACGTCCAAAGACGTGACCCCGGAGCCTCAGGTCCGCGCTGCTGACGTATTATGTCAATAGCGCGGACCGGAAGTGGTTAAATTCTTGCCTAAGTTCCAATTTAAAGTGATCCTAAACTGAAAACAACTAAGCAAAAAACGTACCTGGCAATGGTTTCGCACAGAGCAGCCTCACTCCTCCTCTTTCCAAGTCCAACACCAGTGCTCTTGGCTACTGTGCCGTTACCGGGAGTGACGTCATCTCGGCTCTGGTCAATCACAGCGCCTGAGCCGTGATACCCAGAAGTCACTGGGACAACATGTCACCGGCTGGTGCTGCGTCTGGCTTCGATCCCAGGTTAGTATTACATCATGAGCTAGTATGCTATGCATACTAGCTTGTTATGCCTTTGTCTTGCAGGTGCTAGATTCTTTATTTTTGTGCAAAGTGGGTTTACAACCACTGTCCTAAAATTCCTGCCTTACATTATAGGCAGACAGTTTATAGAGGTAAATTCACATTCCAAAGTCCCAGTCAGTTAAAAAAAAAACAAATCTGCATAAAGGTGGCTTGTGTGTCCTTCACTGAATTCCATATGCAGTGGACTTAATGCTGAGCTCCAGGGTTACATGGACGAAGGGGACATTTCCATGGTAACTTGTATATGGCACCATCTGCCTTGCTTATTGAATTACTAGAACAGACGCTTTTCTGCAACAAGTGGATGTCATTTTAGCATCTGCTGCAGCTGTTTATCCTAAGCTGCTCAATGTGCTGTCTACATGTACAGTCTTGCCACCAGAAACCTCATTTTTGAAGATATAAAAAGGGCGCTAATCCTTCCTTCCATTGACGCAATGTTAAGGAATGTTAAAGCTTCACAACTTTTAAATAGATCGTTGCTACGCAAATAAAGAAAAGGCATATGAAATCTTGGACACCCTCCAAATATCAGCCATCATGATATCCAATGAACGGACACGATGTGTAGGAGCAAATCTTGACTTACACAATTATTTGGGATCCACAATACTGTATGTACAGTCAGGTCCATAAATATTGGGACATCAACACAATGCTCATGTTTTTGGCTCTATACACCACCACAATGGATTTGAAATAATAAGAAGATGTGCTTTAACTGCAGACTTTCAGCTTTAATTGGAGGGTATTTAAATCCAAATCAGGTGAACGGTGTAGGAATTACAACAGTTTGTATATGTGCCTCCCACTTTTTATGGAACCAAAAGTAATGGGACAGATTAACAATCATAAAATCAAACTTTCACTTTTTAATACTTGGTTGCAAATCCTTTGCAGTCAATTAAAGTCTGGAATGCATAGACATCACCAGACACTGGGTTTCATCCCTGGTGATGCTCTGCCAGGCTTCTACTGCAACTGTCTTCAGTTCCTGCTTGTTCTTGGGGCATTTTCCCTTCAGTTTTGTCTTCAGCAAGTGAAATGCATGCTCAATCAGATGCAGGTCTGGTGATTCACAAGTTGAACGTGTTTATATACTGTGTTTTGTGGCAGCCTACTGTACATTTAGTATTGTGTATACACATTTTAAAGGCCAAGGTCACCTTTTGGAGCATGTTACATGTACGGCCACGTACACACAATCAGACCGGTCTGATGAAACTGGTCCGGACGGACCGTTTTCATCGGACCAGGCTGAAGTGGTCTGATGTGTGTACACGACATCGGACCAAAAATCTGATCAGACCAGAACGCAGTGACGTAGAACACAACGACGTGCTGAAAAAACAAAGTTCAATGCTTCCAAGCATGCGTCGACTTGAATCTGAGCATGCGCGGGTTTTTGGTCCGATGCTTTTGCGTACTAACCATCGAACCAGTCCAGCCGACAGGTGTCCGTCAGACAGATTTTAAAGCAGGTTTTAAAACTTTGGTCCGTTGGACAACGGTCCAATGGGCCGTACACACCATCGAACTGGTCCGATGAAACTGGTCTTCAGACCAGTTTTATCAGACTGGTCTGATCGTGTGTACACGGCCTTACACATCCCACCACATCAAACTTGCCTCCCCCCACATGGCAGTGGGTGCAGGTTCTTCTCTCCGCACCCGCTGTCACATTTCTGCCCGCTTAGCCACATCATTCATTCATTCATAGAAATCTGTGAATGAAGAAACTACAAGTGATGTCTACTACCTTGGACACAGTGACACTTCCTGCAGCTTTCAAACTGACAACCCATACAGAGGTCGGAGCAAGAAAGCTGGAGGCTGTCTCTGCAGGAGCCCGACATTGCACCCGTGATCCACTGATTTCAGGTGCAATGCTCTGCGGGCTTCTCCGAAAAAAAATAATAAATGCACTTTTTTTCTTGTAAAAATATGTGCATTTCTTTTTTTTTTTATTGAAAAAAGTTGAACTTATCCTTTAAAGCGGATGGCCCCTTAAAAAAAAAATATTAAAAGCCAGCAGCTACAAATACTGCAGCTGCTGACTTTTAATATTAGGACACTTACCTGTCCTGGAGTCCAGTGGCGTCCGCAGCAAAGGACGAGCGTTCGCTTGTCTCTCTGCTGCTCCCCCCTCCATCCACAGTGAGGGAACCAGGAAGTGAAGCGCTCCGGCTTCACTGCCCGGTTCCCTACGGCGCATGCGCGAGTCGCGCTGCGCCCGCCGATTGGCTCCCGCTGTGTGCTGGGAGCCGAGATTTCCCAGCACACAACGGGAAGAACCGGTCATTTGCCCGAGACTGCGGGCCGGAAATGGGTGCAAATACCTGTCTTTAGACAGGTATCCACACCCCCCTCCCCCCTGAAAGGTGTCAAATGTGACACCGGAGGGGGGAGGGTTCCAATCAGCGGAACTTTACTTTAGGGTGGAGATCAGGTTTAACAAGCATTCACAACCTGAATATGTTTCTATTATTTCTTTCCCTAACTGTTGCAAGTTTTTGTCACCTCATATTCAAAATGCAATCTTGAGTGCACAGTTAAGGGTGCCAATAACTTTTTTCTTTGTTGCGCCATAGATATATAGCCACCGGCAGTGATTGGGCAAAAAGAAAAATGGATAGGCTTTTTTTACTGAAGGCGATCAATTTCAGTACAACCAGCCTGCCAATAGACAGATCAAAATCCAACAGGCAGGTAGTTGGATGAACAAAAATGGACAGGCTGGTCACACTGAAGTCAATCAATAGAGTACAACCAGCATGCCCATAAATGGATTGAAATTCATTTGGTTATTGCTGAACTGGCTGAATTTTGAACAGTTTATGGCCGGCCTAAGAGTTCATCTATTGCAATTAACTTTCAGCATTATTTTCTGGTAAACCGACAGGGTCCCTTTCAAAGGATGGGAGGGAATCTCAAGCTTACATTTTGCATTTTCTACATACAAACTTGTAAATATTACCTTTATGTTGCTTTGCAATAGGGTAATATTTAGGTCATTATATTACTTTAATAGGATTGAATCAGTAGGGCATTTTATTTGTCAGCTAGTGATTCCATAAACACTTTTGAGATTACAAGTGATACACTTATGAGCAACAGTTCTTGTAGCCGGTTATAGGACTTATGCATACGGGAGCTTAGAATACATTGCTAATATATGCTGCTACAGTGCTATCTACTGCTGGACATGCTGTATATTATGTTTTTTTTTTTAGTTTTGTGGCGATTTCTATTTTTGTGAGGTCTTGGGTGAATCACTTGTCACCTGGCACTTCAAAAGTGACTGATCTTTTAAACCACTTGATTTCAATACTGTTTAGGCAGGCCATACAGGGTTCGAATCTCAGGCGGTTCAGCAGGAACCAGCCAAGATTTGAACTGTAAAGGAACAAAAAGAAGGAGCACCAACCTTGCGCATTACCCAAGTGGTATTCATTGAAATTAAAGAGAAGGAAACATGTTTTTTGTTATCCACTTGTTTGTGAGTATATCAGAGTCCACAATGAACACAGAGTAACCAGTTCACCAGGACCGTGTCCACCAAGCCGGAGGACCTTCTGGATGGTTGATTCGTTTCGAGGGGAGCTCCTCTTTTCCGCAGAACCCCTCTGAGTAAGAGGGGATCTCCCCTTGAAATGCGTCAGCCATCAGGAATGTCGTCTGGCGTGCTGGACACGGTCCTGGTGAACTGGTTGCTCCGTGACCATTGTAAACTCTGATATGCTTTTATTATACACTTGTTTTTGAGTAAGTTTCCTTCCCTTTGATTTCAATAAAATACCACTTGGGTAATGCGCAAGGTTTGTGTGCCCTCTTTTTGTTCTTTTACAGTGTTTCCATTGGGTGTACCCAGCCCTTGGAGGGGAGCAAGGTCTGTGCATTTACCAGGAGCCATAAGAATTATAGGCTATTCCCACTGCCATCTCACCACTGTTGAGCGCAAGAGATTTTGTCGGTGAAGATTGTAACTGTGCATGGGCAGGCTGAATATATCAAGTTAAATCGATCAACTTGCATTCCAGGTTTTACCTGCGATTATTGCTAGCGAATGCTATAGCTGCTAGCAGTAATTACTGTCTTCTCCTGGCCCTCCTCCCTGCCCTCCCCAGCCCCCCGCCGGGAGAACACATTAGTCTGGCAGAAGGGATTTCCTCAGCAACACTGTCTGTGTTGATGGGGGAATCAAGCATATTTCTTTCCTGCAACCCGTGGTTGCAAAAACAAAATTCGCTCTGTGTATGACAGGCCTAAGCCAGGGATTTCTCCACATACTTAGGGAGGGTGGAATACTTTGAAACAACAGTGTTGATTATGCTACACAGTTCATAATTATGATGATAATGATGAATGGCCTACGTAGGTCATTTTCTTTGTCAACTGTTACTTTGTTGAAAGTAAACAATGTGGAGGAATTAAACTCCTGTAACTAAAATCAAAGTCTTGGCAATAGGGAATTAAAGTCATGTAATTGAAAAAAAAAATTCTTGGCTTTGGCTGCATTGTACTTATTGTCCATGATGACAAACCGTGGCCAATGATTGATAATAACAAAATATCCTCCCACCATCCCAGAACGAATGAATGGAACCTGTGCACTTAGCAAAAAAAAAATAAAACATGGTGTGAACAGACCCTTAAAGCGGTAGTAAACCCGCACCCTTTACATACCTGAAAGGCAAAAGACATAGGGCCAGATTCAGAAAGACTTACGGCGGCTTATCTCCAGATACGCCGTCGTAAGTCCGAATGATCACCGTCGTATCTCGGCGCCTGATTCAAAGAATCAGATACGCCGGCATTTGGCTAAGATACGAGCGGCGTAAGTCTATTACTATCTATCTAGTTGCATATTTGCGCTGGCCGCTAGGTGGCGCTTCCGTAGATTTAGGCGTCGAATATGCAAATTGGGTAGATACGCTGATCCACGAACGTAGTTGCGGCCGGCGTATACTTACTTACGAATGCACCCGGGAGACTTTTTCCGGCAAGATCCGTGAGGGGAATTATTAATATTCTTTTTACCTACAGGCAAGCCTTATTATAGGCTTACCTGTAGGTAAAAGTGGTAGTACAGAGTTCACTTAAGTCAAAAATAATTGTGCAAACAAAACATAAAAGTGTAGCTCAACAATAAAAGCTCTGTTGAACATCGTGACCATGTGTGTGTGTGGGTCAGGGGTTTGTGCTGTCAGGTAGGCTGTATAGGGCCCTGTGTATGGCTATGAGGCTACAGGCACAGGAGTGCACTTCCAGTATTCAATTCAGAACAAACGTTCATGTTTTCAGGGTACTGCTTAGGAGCAATTGACATTTCTACATGTTCTTTATAGCAAAATCAAATTTTTGCATTCAGGGCACTTCAGGATTGTCACCCCAAACTGGACATTTTACCAGAGATATTACATATTCAAGCGTTTCAGCCTATAATGCCTTAGTCATAACCACATGGTTATGCCTAAGGCCTCATAGGCTGAAATGTGTCAACTGTTCTCATTTGCATTCGTTCACTGTGGCGTGTCAATAAAAATGAAGATTTTTTTAAAAAGCAACGTCCGGAGTGTGGATTATCTTTTCCTCATTACTCTACTCATTACTCTACTCAGCCAGTGACTGTGGCTCAAGCACCCGGGACCTCTATGTGGTGTATGGGTAGTAGCACTGACTTTTCTGTTTATAGTGTGGGTATAATGCCAACAGTTAATTTCTTATCTAACAACGCACAAAGAGATATACCACTTCTATCACCCATTGGTTGACAGCAACAATGGGGTCAATTGATAATAACATTCAGTTTTCTAATCTGCAAAACAGTATCTAAAACATGTTCAGCACAAATAATGTTATCACTCCTTGCAAATGAATTTCAGCTTTCATCACAAATTACTGGTAAGAAACAAAACTCCAGGCTAACCACTAAATACACATTTGGAATAAATAGGGAGCTGTTTTAGTTTAGTCAAAGGATTTATGTTTCTGTCCATCCTGCCATAAGATTTACACAGCCCTGTCAGACAACACAACAAGTTTACAACCTCCTGTTTTTTTTCTTTGTCTGAATTTCCCACTTCCTGTTTCTCCTCAGTAAGCTTGCCCCCATCATCCATGGGGGTTAGTCAGCCAGAACAGCTTACTGAGGAGGAACAGGAAGTGAGAAATTCAGACAAAGAAAAAAAAACATTTAGGACGAAAATCGAAGGAAAAGGTTAGTGAACCAACAATGCACTAGATTAACCGTTTGCCGACCGCCGCACGCTGATGTACGTCAGCAGAATGGCAAGGCTGCGCATATTGGCGTACAGGTACAGCACAGCCGCGGGGTGCGCTCGCAACCCGGTCGGGTACTCGGTGACTGCGTCGGCGGGACCCGTGGACCCGATCGCAGCCGGTGTCCCGCGATCGGGTCACAGAGCTGAAGAACAGGTCGAGGTAAATGTAAACAAACCTCTCCCTGTACTTCCTAGTCAGACTGTAACTGATCGTCTGTTCCCTGTCATGGGGAACGCTGATCAGTGACGTCACATGCCAAGCCACGCCTCCACCCAGTAAGAATCACTCCCTTAGGGCACACTTAACCCCTTCAGCGCCCCCTACAGGTTAACCTTTTCACTGCCAGTGTCATTTTTACAGTAATCAGTGCATTTTTATAGCACTGATCGTTGGATGTGTCCGCCATAATTTCGCAGTCACGATAAAAATCGCTGATCGCTGACCTAGTAAAAAAAAGTTTTTTTATAAAAATGCCATAAAACGCTTATTGCGATTTTTTTTACCAAAAATATGTAGAAAATTACGTATCGGCCTAAACTGAGGGGGAAAATTTTTTTTTTATATATTTTTTGGGGATATTTATTGTAGTAAAAAGTAAAAAAATATAGATTTTTTTTCGAAATCGTCGTTCTATTTTTGTTTATAAATGCAAAAAATAAAAACTGCAGAGGTGATAAAATACCACCAAAATATATCTCTATTTGTGGGGAAAAAAGGACGTCAGTTTTGTTTGGGAGCCACTTCGCACGACCCCTTTAAGTAAAATGCTGTGCTCCGTTTTGGCTTGACAAACGCCAGTCATTCAGCAATGCACATATTCTCCATCTTGTGTTATAAATAATACTTGCATACTATATGGCCTTGTGAAGGGGTAAACATTATGTCTGTCACTTGAGCGCCTTTTTGTTAGCAGGTCCGTCTGTGCGTGGGTGTCACTGCTTATGTATTTGCAGGTAACAGATTGCCTGTGTGGGTGAAAACGATTACGTGTTTGCAGGTTGTCAGAGTTTGTGTACATACACAGCAGAAAAACACTGATTTAAATATTTAAACAAGGAATGATTATTTTGTGTTTTCAGTAATGTTATTCCTTTGTCAGTACTGTACACAGATAATTTGTGTATGATAGTACTGGAAAAAAGGCTTCATTCACAAAGCTAACACACCAGGATATGGATCATTATTTTCCCAAAAAAGTGCGTTATTTTCAGCTTAGTCCAATTAGATTTGAAAATAACAGTTACATGGCTAAATTGCCAGGAATATTATTTTTCAGGGTTAAATATACACAGCTTCATTTCCCCAGATCAGTTTCATTTAAATACACTCTTCAATAACTACAATAGATATAAATCAAAATTGCATACACAGGTGTGACATCACAGTGTTGCACATAACCTGTGAAGAAGGCCAGCCCACTATAGGCTGCCTGTGTTCCGTCAGATTCGGCGACCCATTAGATTAGGTAACGGAAGTGACGTTCTGTCAGCTGTGCATGCGTACACCGCTACCAGGTTTGCGTAGCACTCACCCCCGAAGGAGCTGCTGGTTAGAATTGGGATGGCATGTTACCTCATGGCTCCAGGGAAATGTCTAGGATGAATGATGCGTGCAATAGCAGTGAAGGAATGTCCGCAAGAAGGAAGTCTCTTTATCTGTGCTCTTTATTACCCAGCCGGGTAAAAACAGGTAAGGCCCCAAACACACGTCCGAGCTTCTTGGCAGAATCCAGCGAGAAGCTCGCTGGGATCCATATTCTGCCGAGAAGCTCGATAGTGTGTACGTTTTCGCCGAGAAAACTGACGAGCAAGGCGTCGAGCCAAAATAGAGAGCAGGTTCTCTATTTCCTCAATGGGCCATCAGGACTAATGGCTTGACGCCTTTTTCGACAGCCTGGTCGACGAACTCGACGGCCGGCCGAGAACCTCATCGGGTGGAACGATGAGTTTAGCCCGACGAGGTTCTCGTACGTGTGTACGCGGCCTGACAGGTGATGGAAAGGATAGACGGAAAAAATTGGAAGGAGAACAGCAGATTCAGGCCTTGAATAGGGAAACAATCCTGCTTCCGACAACAATTGGATTTCTTTCGCCACTCCAACTTGAGTGGGTATAGCGTACCCGGACAGGTCTCTCTCACCGACCTGGCAGCCAGAATATCACTCGAAACTTGAGAAGGGTGTCTCTGCCACAGACTCTTCTAGATGACCGTCAGAAAAGTGCCCCTGCCACAGGCCTTCCCTGAGTGTAGATATGGAGGAACTCCTCCTGAATAAAGCTTTGCCTGAGTCTTCCTTTTAACGTCACCCAGGTACTGATAGAGAGGAAACGATCCCCCAGTGTCCAGTACCTTGATTCCCGATGCCCCAGTGCTGTTGGACCGCCAGCCTCTCATTGTCGTTCCTCAACTGGACTCCCCACCGAACAGCTAACTTCGCTTGGGATCTTCAGAAATGAGAACCCAGTCGATCACTGGGTTCCCGTCCTGCTTGAATGCTCCGGACCAACTTGGCTCCGGAACCAGGAACATCGCGTAGCACCCACGCCCCGGCCAGGTAGGCCATAACGCATTGGGGCGTTATAGGGAAACACGATCAATGACGTCACACGTCCAGCCCCGCCCCCTACAGTTAGAAAAACATATGAGGTCACACATAACCACTAGGGGGCGCTGTAGGGGTTAACTCTCAAACTGAAATTGTCATTTTCTTTTTCGGGGATATTTATTATATAGCAAAAGTAAAAAATGTTGAATTTTTTCCAAAATTGTCGCTTTATTTTTGTTTATAGCGCAAAAAATAAAAACCGCAAAAGCTCTATTTGTGGGGAAAAAAGGACGCAAATTGTGAGTTAAAACGACAAAGCGACGAATCGCAAAAACTGGCCAGGTCCTTTACCTGCATAAAGGTCAGGGTCTTAAGTGGTTAAAGTGATGCATTCTACTCTGAGGTGACATTTTAGCTTTTTCTTTTTTTTCAATAAAGGTTTGTTTTATATTTTCATTACTGTATATGCTATTTAAAAAATATCTGGGTGTCACAAAGCACCGGTGCTCCTCCCCATTTCCCCTTTTCTTTGTGGACCATGTTGTACATTAAATGGACTGTAGTACAAATCTGTAAAATGCAAAAAGCACCAACGATGCATAGGTGTGAATTAGGCCTAATATAGCTTAACCACTTGACGAACGCCGCACGACGATATACGTCGACAGAATGGCACGGCTGGGCATACGGGCGTACAGGTACGTCCCCTTAAAGATCCCAGCCATGGGTCTCGCCCGTGACCTGGTCAGAAGCTTCGTGACCACACCCGCGGACCCAATTGCCGCCGGTGTTCTGCCATCGGGTCACAGAGCTGAAGAACGGGGAGAGGTAAGTGTAAACAAACCTTTCCCCATTCTTCCTAGTGGCATGTCAGTGATCATCTGTTCCCTGTCATCGGGAACAGCGATCAGTGAAGTGTCATGCCAAGCCACGCCCCCTAACAGTTACAATCACTCCCCAGGTCACACTTAACCCCTTCAGTGCCCCCTACAGGTTAACCCCGTCACTGCCAGTGTCATTTTTACAGTAATCATTGCATTTTATAGCACTGATCACCGTAAAAATGACTGGTCCCAAAAGTGTCCGATGTGTCCGCTATAATGTCGCAGTCACGATAAAAATCTGCTGATCGCCACCAATACTAGCAAAAATTGAATTAATAATAAAAATGCCATAAAACTATCCCCTATTTTGTAGACGTTATAACTTTTGCGCAAACCAATCAAACACTTATTGCGATTTTTTTTTTTTTACCTAAAATAAGTAGAAGAATAAGTATCGGCCTAAACGGAGGGGAAAAAAATTGTTATGTATATTTTTGGGGATATATATTATGGCAAAAAGTAAAAAATATTGGGGTTTTTTCAAAATTGACGCTCTATTTTTGTTTATAGCGCAAAAAAAAAAAAAAAAACACAGAGGTGATCAAATACCACCAAAAGAAAGCTCTATTTGTGGGGAAAAAAAGAATGTCAATTTTGTTTGGGAGCCACGTCGCACGACCGCGCAATTTTCAGTTAAAGCGACAGTGCCGAATCGCAAAAAGTGGCCTGGTCATTAACCAGTGAAATGGTCCGGGGCTGAAGTGGTTGAAGGGTGGCTTGGTGCCAGATCCCACAGTGTACCTTCAGAGGTATAGTGGAGTCCATGCTTGGATGTGTTATGTGGGTGGGCATAATCCTATGGCCGATTGGTGTATATCTACATAGGTTCTTGCACTACATAGATGTCGGGAAATACAAAAAAGAATGTACAATCAGACGGCAATATATGTGGCCAGTTTAAGGATAAAATGCACACATTTTTGGCACTCTAATAATGTCAACAGACATTTGGTAATTATAGGCTTACAATTTTAGTACAAAAATGCCTGTGCTTTATACACTGTGCTCAGTCTTAGACTGGATAATCATGCTTTAATTTGCTTTGTCTCCAATCCCCCCTCACAGCCCCGTTTTTCCCTCTATTAGCTTACTATGCCTTTTATTACTCCTGCAGTCCTCCCACATACCACTGGTGCGTCTATGAAGTTTACTAGTTACATATTGTCGCAACAACTTTTTATAAACCTCATCTTCAGAAAATAATATCTTCGGTTGATAGAAAAACTGACAAATCCCATTACCGGTCCACAGACTTGCTCTGAATCACTGGAGGACAGTCATGAACAGCCCCTGATGGGCATCTTCCTCCCACCTATATACTGTAAAAAAAAAGTATGATAATAACATTCCTCCCACACATCCAAAATCAAGGACAGCCAAATGCTGTTATGTTCTATTCTCTAGGACCAAATTGCTCACAGCAGATTGAATCAACCAGTTCATTTCCAAAGCTGGTTCTGAAAATAAGCTTGTAGCTAGTCCTATTTGTTCTATAGTCTGTAGATTGCATAAGGAAGCAGTATATGCGTTACTTCTGAATTATAAACATTTGAATTGAGGGAAAGTAAAAACAAATCAAAATACAGACCCTAAAAGCCGGTTCAGACAGGGGCGGCACGACTTTGGGGGCGACTCGGCAAGGCGATCTCAAGACGACTTCTGTATTGAAGTCATTGCAAGTCACCCTAAAAGTCGTACAAGAACCTTTTTCTAAGTCGGAGTGACTTGTGTCGCTCCTATTAGAACGGTTCTATTGAATAGAGCGGAGCGTGACTTGTCAGGTGGCTGTGTCGTCTGACGAGTCGCCCCTGTGTGAACCGGCTCTAATAGCATGGCGCGGCAGTGATGATGTGATTTACCTCTAACAGCAAGATATTTCCTTTTTGGCAATTTACTAAAGTCAGAGTTGTGATTGTTTGCCAGGAATATTCGACCATCCTTAATTGCTCAGCAAAGTCTTATACTAGAGGATAGACGTTTACAAATTTTTTTTTAACACCAGCCAAAGTAGATTTGTGTGCTTTTGGTTAATGTAGAAAACGGTACTAGTCTGTCTGATATCCATTGCTTTCTGTGTCCCTTGAAGAGGACTGGGAGCAAGCCTCTTACCCAGTGACTATGGGCCCTGGCATTTAAGGGAACATTACTCTTTGGGAGGTGTGTGCATTGGAGTTTAGTGGGGTGGTCTTGTTTCGGATTCTTCCCAGAACACACAAACACTGGGAGTCTAGGCCTGGGATCCATGTTAACCACTTAAGGACCGCCTACTGCACATTTACGTCGGCAGAATGGCACGGCTGGGCACATTAACGTATATATACGTTGATTTTAGTACCCAGCCGTGGGTCGCGGGCGCGCGTCCGCGACCCGGTCCGAAGCTCCAGGACCGGGACCGCGGGATTCGCGGACCCGATCGCCGCTGGAGTGCGGCGATCCGTCCCTGGAGCGGAAGAACGGGGAGAGCCGTGTGTACACACGGCTTCCCCGTGCTTCTCTGTGGCCGTAGCATCGATCGCGTCATCCCTGTAATAGGGGGACGCGATCGATGACGTCACACCTACAGCCACACCCCCCTACAGTTGTAAACACACACATTAGGTCACACATCCCCTACAGCGCCACCTGTGGTTAACTCCCAAACTGCAACTGTCATTTCCACAGTAAACAATTCAATTTAAATGCATTTTTTGCTGTGAAAATGACAATTGTCCCAAAAATGTGTCAAAATTGTCCGAAGTGTCCGCCATATTGTCGCAGTCACGAAAAAAAAATCGCTGATCGTCGCTATTAGTAGTAAAAAAAAAAAATAATTAATAAAAATGCAATAAAACTATCCCTTATTTTGTAAACGCTATAAATTTTGCGAAAACCAACCGATAAATGCTTATTGCGATTTTTTTTTACCAAAAATACGTAGAAGAATACGTATCGGCCTAAACTGAGGAAAAAAAAATTTTTTTATATATTTTTGGGGGATATTTATTATAGCAAAAAGTAAAAAATATTGCATTTTTTTTAAATTGTCGCTCTATTTTTGTTTATAGCGCAAAAAATAAAAACCGCAGGAGGTGATCAAATACCACCAAAAGAAAGCTCTATTTGTGGGGAAAAAAGGACGCCAATTTTGTTTGGGAGCCACGTCGCACGACCGCGCAATTGTCAGTTAAAACGACGCAGTGCCGATTCGCAAAAAGGGGCAAGGTCCTTTACCTGCATTTTGGTCCGGGTCTTAAGTGGTTAAGGGCCAAGATGTCCCATTTCCAGCAATGACTGCTCCACACTGTGGGAGTCATGGCAGATGTTAATCTCATCAGCTCAATCTACCTGTCTTTCACCCAATGTTAATTGTGCCAACTACTGTGGGGATGTTGAAACTGTGATAATGTGTAGTGTACCTTGTGAGCTCGGTGTCGGCAATCTGACCTGAAATGGAGATATCTGTTTAACCACTTAAAGGAGTTGTAAAGGAAATGTTTTTTTTTTTTTGCTGAAATTACTGTTTACAGGGTATAGAGACATAATAGTTAACGGATTCCTTTTAAAAACGATTAAAAATAGATAAAAAATCAATCATTTAAATGTACCTGTAGTTTTTTTGTTTCGTTTTTGCATGTTATCCTGTATCTGTGCTATACAGAGCCATAGAGCAGTGATGGTTTGGAAAACGAAACTAGAAGCTCCCAGTACTGTGGTCCCAGGGAAACAGGCAACCAGGAAGTGTCCAGAAATGAGGAGAATTACAGCAACATCAGAGCAAAAACGAACAATGAGGACATGAAACCAGGACTGCAGTAAGGTAAATGAAGCTATTTAGCTAAAAAAAATTCCCTTAGTGACCCTTTGAAGACAGAGCCTTTTTCTGAGATTTTAAGTAAGGAGTTAAAAAGGAGTTTTTTTTGCTAGAAAATTACTTAGAACGCCCAAACATTATATATATATTTTTTCTAACACCCTAGAGCAGGGGTCTCCAAACTTTTCAAACAAAGGGCAAGTTTACTGTCCTTGAGACTTTAGGAGGGCCGGATTGTGGCCAGCGGGGGCAGAAAATGTCCCGGGCCCAGCACCAGGGAGAATAAATATGGCCTCAGGGTTGGTGGTCAGTAGGAGGAGTAGGGCCCTAATCAGTAGGAGGGATAGTATCCCATCATTGATATCAGTAGAAGAAATAGTGCCCCCTTGTAGGTGTCAGTAAGAGGAATAGTGCCTCATATCAGTTGGAGGAATAGTGCCCCAAGGGCCGGATAAAGGCTAGCAAAGGGCCACATCTGGCCCTCGGGCCGCAGTTTGGAGACCCCTGCCCTAGAGCACAGGTGTCAAGCACAAAGCCTGCATGCCGGATCCGGACCTCCAGGCCATTTCATGTGGCCCTCGCAATTCTCCTGCACCTGCAGCCTCCTCTGGTCCTCCTTAAGACCCTTACTTTCTGCTATTTAACCTCCTCACTACCGGCCGCCGTGACGGTGGCACGATAGCTCTCTTGTTCTGAGAGGACGTCATATGACGTCCTCGTCTTTTAGAGACACTAGGGGGCGCACCCGCTGCGTTATTGGGAACCCGATGCACGTGCCCGGCAGGCGCGATGGCCACTCAAGTGTACTTGAGTGTGTGTACTTTGGCTTTGATGTGATCCCTAAAAAAGAGGGCATACAGCAGGTAAGTATCGACATGTTTAATATATAAAAAAGAAAAAAAAAATCAAAGTTTTAATAACACACCATACTTTACACTTGTAAAAAATGATCATGAGCTATCCTCTGCGCAATACTCTCCTTGTGTTAAACTACCAGTAACAAGGTGAGAAAATCAAACAAAAAACATAAAAAGTTGCTGCTTACACTGTAATGTGTATTCCCACACCCTCAGTAAATATCAGATAAAAAAAAAGAAAAAGAAAAATTGTCGCTCCCCACAATACTCATTTAGATATCAACAACACGTGCATTTATAGTGCCGTGAAAAAGTATTCATTCCCCTTAAAATTTTCCAATCTTTTTCTTGTTACAGCCAAAAAACACAAATTTATTTTATTGGGATTTTATGTGATAGACGAACACAAAGTAGCACATAATTGTGAAAATAATTTGTATTCAGCCCCCTGAGATGTCTCCCTTCAATCACCCACACTGGTTTCCGACTGCTGTGAAGAACGGAAGTTCAGCGAAGCAGCAGCATTGAATAATTTTAACAAAACAATTTACCTGAGAAGGTTTATTTTATTGCACTCAATAGGGTTCATTTACTAAATCTGGTGCAGCTTTCCAAGGTAGCCAATCAGCTTCTAACTTCAGCTTGCTCAATTAAGTTCCGACAAAAAGCCTGGAAGCCGATTGGTTTCTATGCAGAGCTGCACCAGATTTTGCCCTCCCCAGTTTTAGTAAATTAAAAGCGGTTGTATAGTCTTTTTTTTTTACTTTTACATACAGGTAAGCCTATACTAAGGCTTACCTGTAGGTAAAGAAAATATCTCCTATCTTTACGGTTTAGGAGATATTCCCCTCTCAATGCGCCGCTGACTGCGGTGGCACATGCGCACAGGAGATTCACGGCTGAAGGCCCGGCAGATGCCGGCCCTTGCCGAAAAGACGTCTCCCAGTGCTGTGAGTGGCTGGAGCCGCAATACCTGTAAGACACACCGAGGCAAAATGTCAGCTGCCTCAGCATGGACCAGGAGGGACACCGACGCCTCGTTCTAAGGCAAGTATTTAATAATGAGCAAGTATGCAGTGCATACTAGCTCATTATGCCGTTTCCCTTACAGGTGGTGTAAAAAAAAAAAGTTAGAAGTTATCCAACTGCTTTAACCCCAAACTTGTTGGCCTCAATGTATGGGATCCCAGCCTTTTGGTGCTGAAAGCTGCTGGGCACTGAATGGTACTAATGTTTAGGGCAGTATGCACCCAAGGACGATTGCCTGAAATGAAAGCAGTCTGAGTTCTGGGCTTTTGTCCCTGGGCACATACTGCCTTAAGAGTCGGTTCACACTGGGGCGACTTGGGATCCGACTTGAGGTCGCCTCAAGTCGTCCCACGTCATGCTGTAGAGAAAAACAATGTAAGTGAATGGGAGCGGTGTTAATACACACTACTCAAGTCGCTCCGACTTCAGAAGAGGTTCCTGTACAACTTTAACCAGACTTCTAGGCGATTTGTACCCATTGATTTCAGAGGAAGTCGCCTCCAAGTCTGATCACTGTCTTAACTGAAGCGACTTTCCAGGAAGATAACATACATTTCTCAGGCAAACCCCTCCATCCCCCTCCCTCTCCCAGAGCTGATTGTTGTTTGATTGATTGTTTGAAAGTCTCCTGTCCTGGAGACGACTTCAAGTCGTGTTGGTTCATGCTTAAGTCGTGCCGGAGTCGCCTCTGAAAGTCGCGCTGAAAGTCATGTCGCCCCAGTGTGAACCGACTCTAAATGTTACTATTTCTTAGTGCACAGTCCATTCTTTTCCATCTGCAGTATCTTTCAGCCTCTTATAGATTTTTCCAGGCTGCTGACAACGGGGCTGGACAGTGTGCCTGTGCCTGCTGCCAGCACCAAAATGCCAGAGACTCATGCATCAGGGCTAAATGCCCAGTGTGAAGCCTAAAAGATAACACTGGGGGTTAAAACACTGGGGGTTTAATACAGCTTTACAGGTCTTTGTTGGAGTATTTTTTATTTTGACATTTTTCAGGGACCAGCAGACAACTATTCAACATGTCTATGCTTGAAAGTACTTCCATTAAAAGAATGAGTTAAAACGATAGAAAATAGTTTGGCTTGCAGTCCGCTGAGTGGGCTGCCAGAGAAGCAATTGTGCTGGGAATTATTCCTCAATTGGAACAGTAAAGCTCGAGGGAAGCGTGCATTTTCCTTAGAGGGAACAGTCTTAATGATAAAACACTTTGTACTTTTTCTTCAGCCCTATAAAAAGACCTGGAAAGCTTTGTATTTGCCTTATTTAGGAAGGGATAAAGTTTGCTGAATTTAATCAGACAATGCATTATTTATGGTACAGAGAGGTAATTCTTGAGGCTCCCTCAAATAACTGATCCTATTACAGGTTTAAAAGCAGCAAAAAAAATAAAATAAAGTAGAAGAATAGTAGTTTAGTGGAGTTACATGCTGCTATGGCCAGTATGGGAAATGAATACTTACCTGTGACATTGCAAACACCATTAGTTATACCAAGTATTACAAGTTTACCCAACATTTGAAAGAAAAAAAAAAAAAAAGTTTTGTAACATTTGTGGCTTTAACGAAAAATTAAATGTCTCATCTGAATTGTTTATTTTTATTTTTTATTCAGGATTAGCTGGGGAAGGATTAGGACTTCTTTTAATGCTATCTGAGGCATGCATTCGATCACATATTGTTCCTTCAATTTCCTAGTTACTGTGATTTTACTAGACCAGAGTAAAGGAAATGTTCAAACAGTGACAAATACAGAAATGAGAAAAAAAAAAAAAGAAGAAAAATCTGGTCTGACTCGTCTTACCCCATAGAACCAACTACCCTCTAAAAGTTTAGGCCCCACCCCAGCTCCCTGTATTATTTTCCTGTCTTTGCTGCTCCAGGGCATGAAAAGGATCCAACATGAACCCATGGGCGTCTGCTCCATAGGGCAAGGGAGGGCCCTTGCCCCCCCCTAGAAACAAGTGCCATGATTCTCTCCGGGCAGGAAGCAAGGCGGCGGCACAGTGAAAGAAATTAGAGCCGCTCTCTCCCTCTTCTAGCTCCGCTGACAGAGAGGGGGAGGGGGGTGATATACAGTGATAAGGTTGCCACCTGTACGGGATTCCCCCGTACAGTACGGGTCTGGAATCATGTGCCCGGGTTTTGTACTGCCTGTAACCGGGGCACATGATTCAGCCCAGAACAGGGGCAGACCATCCAGAGAGGGGGGACCATCAGCACACCTTTCACTGTGAAACCGCAGCAGCGGTGGCATTGTAATGAATACACTGTGTGCCTGCTGTGTGTTCGGGATTCAATGCTCCTTTCTGCCCTCCCTCCAGTCTCGTGCTGTGCAGTGCAGTGTCCCTCCCCCCCCCTCCTTCCTCCAGTCTCGTGCTGTGCGGTGCGGTGTCCCTCTCCCCCCCTCCTTCCTCCAGTCTCGTGCTGTGCGGGGTCCCTGTTTTCTCTGACTCCCCCTCCAATCAGCAGTGCGGTGTGCTGTGAGACCTGGGAGGCGGAGCTCACTGTAGCTCCTGTCGGGCGTGCCAGAGGAAGGGAGGAGGTGAGTGAGATGAATTTTTCTGGGGGGAGAAGTTTCCTAGGGTGGATAGTAGTACAAACTTTCATGCAGATTTTTTCTCAGGAGAAGAATCTGAGGAGATAGTGAGTTTGAGTGTGGGGGAGGGGAGGGGGGGGTGAGGTCTGCAGCAGCCCGATCACATGTGACAGATCACTTCACACTTGATGAACAGTCTGTGCAAACATCATCCAATCCAATTGTTCAGACTGGATAATATGGGGTCATTTATAGTCATTCATGTAACCTGTGTGTGTATGTGGAGAGTTCACACTTCTGATACAGACTCAGAACCTGTATACATGTATCAGAAGTGTGAACTCACCACATACACACACAGGTTACATGAATGGCTATAAATGACCCCATATTATCCAGTCTGAACAATTGGATTGGATGCAGAGTGCTAGAAGCTGGATTACATAGATCTGTGCATACATCTAGTACTGTTGTGTGATTCATTGTTGTAAATGTTTTTAGTGGATGAGTTTTTTTTTTATACATCGCTATCTGACCACTTCTCAGCCCCCAACTCCCCCCAGCTTGCATCACCCCCAGACCACCGCATACAGACATCACTCTGAGCTGCTTCCTAACCCCCCCCCCCCCCAGCTGAGGGACATCGTTCCATGGTCGCTTTCCTTCCCTTAGCTTCATCCCATAGACACCACAAGAAATCCCTCCCCATACTGCCACCGCCATACCCTCTGACCTCCTCTCCTGTACTAACTGTGCCAATCTTACCTTCCGCACTCCTCTCCTGTACTAACTGCGGCCATCATACCCTCCAAACTCCTCTCCTGTACCAACTGCAGCCATCATACCCTCTACACTCCTCTCCAGTACTAACTGCGCCCATCATACCCTCTGCACTCCTCTCCCATACTAACTGCGCCCATCATACCCTCTGCACTCCTCTCCCATACTAACTTCACCCAATCATACCCTCTGCACTCCTCTCCTGTACATACTACACCCAATCATACCCTCTGCACTCCTCTCCTGTACATACTGCCCCATCATACCCTCTGCACTCCTCCTCTCCTGTACATACTGCCCCCATCATACCCTCTGCACTCCTTCTCTCCTGTACATACTGCCCCATCATACCCTTTGCACTCCTCCTCTCCTGTACATACTACCCCATCATACCCTCTGCACTTCTCTTCTGCAGGACCCTGTGCATTCAAATGTAATTGGGAACTCTGGATTCAGATCTAAAGTAGAACACGGTTGACTCTGATATAAAGGGGGACTTTTGTGATTAACTCCTTATGATTAGAGATTGTATTTAATCACAGTAGATACTACATAAAAAAATAAAAATTAGCTGTGCATTGCTTTGTACAGAGGTAATGAATTTAATGTACTACAAAAATAATTATATATATATTGGTGTGCGCTGCTAATGTGTTTGGGTTTGGCTTGACGAAAAGGTGGCAACCATAAGTGCAGACAGCCTGCGGCTCTCCTCTCCCTGTCTCTCCCTCTCTCTGATAAATGGAGCCGCGGCGATGTGACAGGAAGAGGAGAGCCGCTGGCTGTCTGCAATGTATATCTCCCCCGATTGCCCCCCCTCCCCCTCTCTGTCAGCTGGACGCTCCCCCCCCTGAAATCTAACAGGGCATGTTGGGCAGCTGGGTGGGCTGGTGAGGGAGCGGGTGGCTCGGTGGGCAGGTGACATAGCGTGTCACTGTGGCTCCGCTGACGGGTGTCAGGTGAGAGAGTTTGCGGGCCGGGCAGCTGGGCTTGGTGAGTGTCTTGATGAATGTCTGAACCCGAGCAAGTGCTGGCCAATCAGCGAGCTGGTAAGCCGGAGGGAGCAGAGAGATGACATCATCTCTCACTGCCCGCCCTGCAGCTCTGCCCTCTCTGTGTAGGCAGCGCGGGAATCAGAGAGATTAAATAATCTCTCTGCTGCCAGACAACCCTGGCCCCTGACTCTGGAACACAGCAAGGCACAATTGGAGAAAGCAAGTGACAATCCGGACCACAACATGTGACAGGCGCTGTGGCAAGTGACAATCCACAATGTGTGACAGCAGGCGACGTGGCAACTAGCAATCCACAACAGGCGACATGGCAAGTGACAATCCACACTGTGTGACAGCAGGTGACGTTGCAACTGGCAAGTGACAATCCACAACATGTGACAGGCGACGTGGCAAGTGACAATCCGCAACGCATGGCAGGCGATAGTGGCAAGTGACACACATGGGGTCCAACTGATTCTGCATTATGGCGAGTTGAACCATTTCATCTTGTATAACAATGTAATAATAGAAATAGGTCCAGTGATGCAGGGTGCTGTGTAATGTAAAGGGGACCAGTGATGCAGGGTGCTGTGTAATGTAAAGGGGTTCAGAGCTGTGGGGTGCTGTGTAATGTAAAGGGGCACAGAGGTGCAGTTGTGGAGAGGGGGTACACAGTAGGGACAAAGAGATATTGAAAGATGCAGGGGGCGCAGTGGGGTGTTTTTAAATTGTAACTTTTTTATGCGACTGTATCGCCGCTGCCAAAGCGCCCCCCCTGAAAAAATTTCAGCGAACGCCCATGCATGAACCTTTTTTCTTTTTGCCCCCACCTAACTTATTTCCTGTGGTCTGCCACCCAAGTTCCGTTACTCTCCTGGTCAAAGTTCCCACTGTACAGCTTCTAAATGTTGATTTATGCCAGAAGCCCCATTCTGATAGTCTTGGGTGTCCAGGGTCCAGCACATGATTTGGAGGTTGTCAGTAATCATTGGCCCTAGATGCTTTGATGGACCCTCTGTTTCATTCAATGGACGGCACTTTGTGTAATCTTACAATGAAAGTGGTATTCCTGATGGCCATAACTTCAAGCCAAAAAGTTTTAGAACTGCAAACGCTGTGTTCCAAAAAACTGCATGATCAAGCAGTTTTGCTAACACAGGCCAAAAGTTTGTTCTACATTTCACTTGCCTTAGGACATGGTGCTGCCAATATTTCAAGGCATGGATTTGGGCTACCACACGTGCTAGAGGAGTCACAGTTCCCAGGGTGCATATTGAAGACAACAATATGAACACATACTTATTAGGGATGAGCCGAACACCCCTGAGTTCGGTTCGCATCAGAACCTGCGAACAGACCAAAAGTTTGTGTGAACTTTAGAACCCTGTTAAAGTCTATGGGACTCGAACATTTGAAATCTAAAGTACTAATTTTAAAGGCTAATATGCAAGTTATTGTCCTAAAAAGTGTTTGGGGACCCGGGTCCTGCCCCAGGGGACATGTATCAATGCAAAAAAAGATTTAAAAAACGGATGTTTTTTCAGGAGCAGTGATTTTAATAATGCTTGAAGTGAAACAGTAAAATTTAAATATTCCTTTAAATTTCGTACCTAGGGGGTGTATAGTATGCCTGTAAAGTAGCGCTTGTTTCCTGTGCTTAGAACTGTCCCTGCTCAAAATGTAATTTCTGAAGGAAAAAAAAAGTCATTTAAAATCACTCGTGGCTATAATGAATTGTCGGATACCAGCAATACAGAGAAAAGTCATTCATAAAAAAAGAATGCGTGGGGGTCCCCCCAAATTCAATAACCAGGCCCTTCGGGTCTGGTATGCATATTAAGGGGAACCCTGCGTCAAATTAAAAAAAAATTATGTTGGGTTCCCCCCAAATATCCATTCCAGACCCTTCAGGTCTGGTATGGATTTTAAGGGGAACTCCACCCCAAATGTAAAAAAAAAAAAATGCCGTGGACCCCCACACATTTTTTTTTAATGACTTTTCTCTGTATTGCCGGGAGCCGACAATTCATTATAGCCGCAAGTGATTTTAAATAACTTTTTGTGCAGGGACAGTTCTAAACACTTTGTGCAGGGACAGTTCTAAACATTGGAAACAAGTGCTACTTTACAGGCATACTATACACCCCCCCCCCCTAGGTACGAAATTTAAAGGAATATTTCACTTTAATTGTTTCACTTAAAAGGAATTATTAAACTACTGCTGCCAAAAAAACTGCAGTTTTTAAAACTTTTTTTGCATTGATACATGTCCCCTGGGGCAGGATCCAGGTCTCCAAACACTTTTTATTACAATAACTTGCATATTAGCCTTTAAAATTAGCACTTTAGATTTCAAACGTTCGCGTCCCATAGACTTTAACAGGGTTCTAAAGTTCACACGAACTTGCCGCGAACACCCCAAATAGTTCGCTGTTCGGCGAACAGGCAATGTTCGAGTGGAACATGAGTTCGATTCGAACTCGAAGCTCATCCCTAATGCTTATAGTCGATTCATGATTTAACTTGGCACTCGAACAGGGAATCCAGGTCCTGTAATGATCATAGCAACTTGAGTCAGGAAGACAATCCAAAAAGCCTATGTCAATGAAGGGGTCAATATTCCAGTGGGCCCTACAGCACCCTCTACCAGAGTAGTTTCGTCATCAGGGTAAGACCATAAAGGCGTTTTCCCAGAAATTCCCTACAGGACAAAAACATGGGTATCATATGGCACCATCTTTTCCATTATTGGGTAAATCTAGCATCTCTAACAATGGTCCAGGTCGGGAGAGTGGTTCTACAGTCTTAAGCTTTGTAAAATGACTAATCATTTTTTTCTGCATCACAATCCCTTGTTTAATTGCTACATTTCACGTGTATGCTGCTTGTTGGTCTTTTTCATTTCCTGGCACATTTCCAGGAATGGCAACATAGGAGTCCCACTGTTGGATGGGTGGAGCTTAAACTTGTATAGTAGTCAGACCTATGAGGTAAGAGGAGCAGTGCTTACCCATGAGTATGCTGCCATGCAACTTATGTAAAAACATCCCATTGAAAACGTCCGTTGGTGATGAAACGCGTCTGGGGGACGCGCAGTGACGTCATCACGCTGCGGGAAGGTCTCCTATTGTTGCCGGCCGGCTTTTCTTATACGCAGTTTTTTAACTTCTTTATTGTGAGTATTATTTGTTTTTATCTATTAAATTTTTATATACGGAATCACACTATGGTGCACCCTTTGTTTATTGTTTCCACGGATGATTCATGAGTTACGCCTGTAAGCATTCTGGTGGACCAAGAGTGTATTTGCTTGCCTAATCTGCAGGAATCCTCTTCATTTTACATCTTCCGGACGCAAAGGCCGCGGCTGGGCTATAGCCGACCGCTCTACTGAGCTTGCCTCTGGTAAGCAGCCATTTTTATTATCGGTGAAGGGATCACTCCTAGGCTAATATCCGTCACTGTGGTGGTGTTTCATTGGACGTCCCTGCATGTGTCGCCTCTGTGCATAGATTAATACTGAACTTTCAATACAGACTTTTGTGATCTTAGTCCAATAAAATTGCGCTGAACATCTATAAATGAAGGGATTTATTTCCTTATTGTTTTCATCAATATATGGTATCTAGTACACTTATTTAGTGGCGTGGCTTTGCTTTTTTCTGTTTATGCAACTTATGTGCCAGGAAAGGAAAAATTACCGCCAAGTACACAATTTTCCAGAGGAAGGCTAAAATCCATCTCAAGCTTTGTACAGATGTCTGTATTCTTTGCATATTTACCTTTACTTACTGTTCAGTAAGCTGCTGTCACCATGACTGTTAGGCCCCTATCACATGGGGTGGACACATTCAGGAGTCCACGTGCTTTGCAGGAAACTCTGTCCGCCGATTCCCGCTCAGCAGGCGAATGGTCTGTGGTCGCTCTGCTTATGTAGAGCAGACACCGTCCGCTGTCCTTAATGGACAGGCGAATGTTAACAGACTGCTTGTCCGTTTACACCCAACTGACATCCGATCCGACTGGCCAGAATGGATCCCCCTCTGTCCTTTTTTAGCGGACAGGATCGTATCAGATGTCGGTGGTGTCAACAGACATATGACCGTTGACACCCGTCGTTCCATAGAGGGCAATGGATGGTCCGATTATGTCTGCCTAAAAAAAAAAAAAAAAACGACCAGTCCACCTGTGTGAAAGGTACCCAATTGAAGTGAAATTTATCTAATGAAGCCCCAGATAGCTGTAGAACTTGACTGAGAGGCTCAAACCCTTCCTGATTCTACTTGAAAAAAAACAGTTTTGGCTGGAAATACACTTTAATGTTAACCCTTCCACTCCCACGCGCAACACAGTAGTGTTTCTTCCATTGGGAAAACATTTTGCAGTGTAGGTTCTGCTGCTCAGTTAAGCCCCATAAACACCATCGGATTATCTGCAGATTTTTGTCTTCAGATTTACAAAAAACATGTAGTACAAGGGCCTGCCTGATTGCATACAAATTGAAACTCTTAAAAGGGGAGGTTCCCCTAAAAATAAACTTTTAACATTGCATTTATCCTCTTAATCACATCTAGAATCGACTGGTATATAAAAAAAAATCCGTCCGTACATACCATTTTCTTCATGTAGTCTCACCGCCGCTTCCGGTATGATAGTCGGGGACAGGCATCCGATCGACGCATACAGCGCGTCACGAGATGCCGAAAGAAGCCGAACTTCGGTGCAGCTCTATACGGCGCCTGCGCAATGACGCTCGGCTTTTTTCGGCATCTCGTGACGCGCTGTATGCGTCGGTCGGATGCCTGTCAATCAAGTAGGCGCGCCCATCCCCGACCATCATACCCGGAAGCGGCGGTGAGACTACGGACGGATTTTTTTTTAAATACCAGCCAATTCTAGATGTGATTAAAGGGGTAATTCCCCCAAAAACCTTTTTTTAACATTGATTGAGGCTCGTTATGTCAAGGGGAATCGGGTGTTTTTTTAAGAGGATAAATGCAATGTTAAAAGTTTATTTTTAGGGGAACCTCCCCTTTAAGGTTTGACCTCATATTCGATAGTTTTGGTAAATCTGCAGATAATCTGATAGTGTGTATGGGGCTTTAGAAAAAGTCAGTACATTAAACCTATTAACAGAATAACCCATGGAAATGCATCTGTTGGCATAATTACTACAGTCTAGGGTTTCTGGTCATGTGATTGATCTAAAGAGTTCTTGGAATAGTGTTTAATTCTGTATGTTCATAGGGACAGATTTGCTTTGTCACTGCAGATACAGGCTCTGTCTCCTGCTGTACAATGTGCTATAGAACAGATGTGTTTTATTGCTCATTCTCACAATGCAAGCCTTTGAGTCATTTGACACATTGCAAACAATGCATTTGTGCGGCGGATATCCCAGATTAACAGTTAAATAGAAAGGAAGCCGACTAATGTCAGTGAAATACTCAGGTAGCTCTAGTGACCATCCTACAAATCCCTATATTCAATACCAAGATGCAGTATGTAGGAGTAAGCATCTACCCATTGAGGGACTCATCCAGCCAGAGAACCACATTTCTCTCCCATCCAACACCTCTCTTTTTTAGCCCTGTCTGGTCCACATTTCTCCCCAACTGCGGTGGAGGAGCAACAGAATTGTGAACGCCGATCCTTACTCCTCTTAAGCGTTGTACATACTACTAAAACTGACAGCTCGAGTCAGAGCTGCTGTACAAACAATCCGAAGTTAGTACAGCGATCTCTCCTGCTTAACTATTTGTCCCCCACCAGAACACTCCGGTCAGTGCTCCCAGCCATCAGCTTCTGTCGGACCGGCTGCTGTACACACAGGCCAAATGTCGGCCCGGTTTCTATTGAACCTGCCGATTCGTCCGTGTGTACTAGGCTCAACAGCCAAACTTTCAGTATACACGTACTTACTTATCTTTTTATTGGAGTTTTTGCCTCTGATATTTGTATGTAGTCTTCGATGGCCAGTCTTCCTCCTGCGCTTCTTTTTTTATTATATATCAGTTAAAAAAATGTAAATCTTTAAAAAAGCGTAAGCATATAAATATGTAAACCTCACATAAAGAAGTTGCTTTTGGGCTTTTTTTGGATAAAGAAATGTAAGGCTTAGAATGTCTGTGC
Organism: Rana kukunoris; assembly: GCA_029574335.1. Classification (NCBI taxonomy): domain Eukaryota; kingdom Metazoa; phylum Chordata; class Amphibia; order Anura; family Ranidae; genus Rana; species Rana kukunoris. The sequence goes on along the minus strand of CM056050.1, from coordinate 144,735,305 downwards.
CCCCACTGAGGGGATTTTCACCGCTCATATTTATTTTATATATAAGAACAAGAACTTTTTAGTACAGGGAGAAATGTCCTCAACAAGAAAAAAAATAAAGCTAAAAATGTAAAAGGATAGGGATGAGTTAATTTTAGTTTGTGCCCTTATTGGGGGTGTTTTACCTCACTTCCTGTTCTGGTGATGGGTGTTAGGCAGAAAGAGATTTCCCTACAGCAATTAAAACCCGACAGAGGCTATTGCGGCCTTACCTAAAAAAAAGAAGGATCTATTATGTCCAGATTCCTACAGACCAATTTCATTGCTAAATTTTCAGATTTAAAAAAATTGGCTAAAATTCTGGCCAATAAGTTTGAGTAGAATGAATACAGACATTATTAATCCAAACCAGTGTTTCGCAATTAGTCCGCAAGGCACACCAACAGGTCATGTTTTCAGTCTTTCCGTTATTTTGCACAGGTGATTTAATCAGTAATTACCACAGCCGTTTCATCTGAGGGAAATCTTGAAAACATGACCTGTTGGTGTGCCTTGAGGACTGGAATTGAGAAACACTGATCCAGACCAAACAGGATTTATACCGAACTCTTAAACTGACGTCAAAATAAGGCGCACAATCTTGACTATTTAGATTCCTGTGGATAACTTAACAAATAGAGGGTTGCTGTCATTAGATGCCGCTAAGGTGTTTCATCGCATAGAATGGCATTTTATGTGGGAAGTGCTTAGACATTTTGGCTTTAGGCATATGTAGCACTACCCCTGGAGGAGCTGCTGGTTTATTTTGGGTGGTACATTTACCTCGTGGCTCTCCGAATTTCTAGGGGTGTATGGTGCATATAGCAGAAGTGAAGGAATGTCCACGACAGGTGTCTTTTGCTGTGCTCTTTATTACCCAGCTGGGTAAAAACAATAAACTTGTGGTGAAGAAGGTAGAGTTGAAGGAAGAAAGAGAATAGAAAATTCAGGCGTACTAATAGGGAAACAGTCCTGCTCCCACGTGCAACACTTATTTGCACATCTCCTGCCCGAGTAAGAATAGCGTACCCGGACAGACCTCTCTCACTGACCTGGCAGCCAGAGTATCGCTCGAACCTTTGAGGAGAAGTCTCTGCCACAGACCCTCCCAGAATGGATTCAGTGAGAAACATCTGCCACAGGCGCTCCTGATTGTAGTTACGGAGATGAACCTCCTTAGTGGAATTACACCTGGATCTCCTAATTTCTTTCAGGTACCGACTGACAGGTGACCAGCCTCCCAGTGTCCAGATACCTCGATCCCCGGTGGATTGTCGAGACCCTATTGGATTGCCAGCCTCTTATTGGCTCTCCTCAGATGGACACCCTAAAAGGTGGATGCCGCACTTTAAGAAGAAGAACCCAGAACCAATGGCGTCTGTCCCATAAATACCCTTGCACAGCGAGGCCCAACCCTCCTGATTGGCTGCTGGGGAAGAGCACCCAAACCTGGACTCCACTGCTGCCACCTACTGCCCTGGGGTGGGAAGGACACCCCAGCAAAACAGAATGAGCCCACAGCACAGGCAAGCTGAGACAGAGACCCAATTTAACCATTTTAACCAGATTAGAGTTTAACTACACTCCGATCTATTTCTAATTTTAAATAGCACCGGTACTTTGAAGTAACCAGGCGCTACATGTACTTTCTGTGGTACTTTCTTGGGTTAAGACAAAGACAAAGACTAACACACAGCTCCTTTCTTTATCTGCAATGTAGAGAGCGTCCTGACTCTCCTGCAGTCCAAGGGAGGGGGCGAGCACGACACTCCACACCAGGAAGAAAGTATTGCATTACTGTGTGGAGTTAAAGACAGAAGAACAGGAAGTGAGGATTTCTCAGAAGAAATAAGGACATTTAAAAAGCACAATCAAAGGATGAGGTAAGTGAAGGAAGACTGCTCTAATGTAAAGGAAGCTATTTAGGATTTTTTTTTTTTTACCTTTACAACCCCTTTAAGGGCTGGATAAAGGCAAGCAAAAGGCCACATCCAGCCCCAGGGCTGCATTTTAGAGACCACTGCTATAGTGCCTCTGGCTGCTTTGTTGAGATGAAGGAAGAGGTTAGAGGCTTCTGTAGAGACAAACATTAGGAGAAAAAAAATCTCTCTATGCAGACGATATGCTGATATATCTGCCTGATACTCAGGGTTTACTGCAATGTCTGTCATAGAAAAGTTTTGTTACTTTTTCCAGTCTTACAATCACTTGGGAAAAGTCTATAATACTCCCATTGAACCCCTCTGGGACCCTCTCCCTCCTACAGAATCATAGCTTGAGGTGTATGGAAAGGTTAAGCTTCTAGGGGTGGTTATCTCTACTCTTAAGGAATTGGTCCCCTATAATTTGCTACCACTACTTCAAAAAATTAGATCTCAGAGTAAAGTATGGTGTAAGTTGCCAATCTCTGTGGCAGGCCGTACCAATCTCTTGAAAATTATTTGGATAGACCGGATTAGCGTCGCACACCCTCTCACAAATGTACTCACTTCTAAACTCACCCCCCACGCAACCTAGCTTGCGTTGCCTAGAGAAATGGGAGTCAGACCTTGACCGAACTTTCTCAGTGGAGCAGAGGCACCGCATCATCACCTTAGCTATAAAGTCCTCATCTTGCACCAGACTTCAGGAAACTAATTTTAAACTCTTCTCCAGATGGTACCTTACGCCCACCAGGTTACACAAGTGCTTCCCCTCTACGTCGGACCGCTGTTGGCGGTGCGGGGTGGAGGCGGGCTCATTACTGCACATTTTTTGGTCCTGCCCAAGTCTGACGAACTTCTGGACAGAGGTTCGCCGTATCACACAGACGTTTACGACATATGTGATCCCGGACGACGCGTCATTTTTTCTCCTGCACCTGTCAACGATATCGGTTAAGTCCTACAAAAAATCGTTGGTATGCCACCTTGTGAACGCCGCTATGGCGTGCATCCCCCTCTGCTGGAAGCAGCAGTGCCCGCCGACGGTTGGGTGCTGGTTGCGGAAGGTGGAGGAAACAAAAAAGATGGAGGATCTGATTCTCACTGCACAACATAAACACGAGACCTTCACTGAGATTTGGGGTATCTGGAATGTTTTTATTTTCTCAGACGAGGGGACATCCCTACTCGGGACCTGAGGTCACCTCGGTCAGGAGCTATGTCGTCTGCTCCCCGATATCGCCCTGTCTGTGTCCCCCATTCCACCCTCTCCTCCCTCTCCCTCTTCCCCTCTCTCCCTCTTTCAGCTTCACCTGACTTCATCTCTACTTCTAAGATAAAATTAAGCACGGGGAGGTTATGGCTCTTAGAGGCTACCTATAGGGCTATAGATTGCAATGTACATGTTGTTATGACTCCTCTTTAAGCGTGTCTATATACGGGGTTATTTTACAATGTTAGCTGAAATACGTGTATAACCCCTCTGTACTTGTTTTTTATGGACATGTATGTTTCTGTTGGAATGTGGTAATCTCTCCATGTGTGCTTTCTTAATAAAAACTACATATTTGAAAAAAAGAAAATTATTTGGATGCCGCAATTAACGTATTATTTACATATCTCGCCCTGCTGGATTCCACAGAAATATTTTAAGAAACTTGCTAAAAAAAATTAGAACCTGATATGGGCTAATAAGCCTACAAAAATGATATACGAATATTTACAATATCCAAATGATCAAGGGGGTTTTCAGCAGTAAATCCCAGGTTACATTTTTAATTGGCCCAACTCTAACATCTTGCAGGCTGGGAAAAAGATGGTCTTCATATACCCTCTTATAATAAACTCAGTTCTCTATTTCACAATGACAGCCCTTTATTGGCCTTGAATTCATCTACTTCACCCTTTAATCATTCTACTTATCCTACATTATTTAACCCACAGCGCTGTCACCTTTTTTAAACCCTAACCCAAAATTAAATACCTGTGCAACAACCTGTATCATAAATACCAATGACTAACGTTATCCTATATAGGACTTCTGCTGTTAACCAAAAAACTATATAGTAGCTTCTTGTCACAAATTAACCAATACGTCCACAGTGCTGTCCCAAAACAGTATGACTCCAATTTCCCCATCAGTACAGCAAGATATGTATATAAGTGATCAAACAGTATACATATACTGTAAGTGATCAAACAATATACATATAATCAATATACTGTATAATAAAAGTGCACGTATGATTAGTCCCACAAAATAGTTCATATTAAACTGCTTCATAGAAAGTGCTTCTTAAAAGACAACAGTACTCCAGTGCAGCTTCTGTGCTCCTAGTGCTTCATGCAAAACTCTGTGCTTTCACTCACTCACCAGATATCATTGACCTTGTGCTTTTCAGCTACAAAGTCTCCATGCGCTTGTGGATATTACCCTCCTGTGTCTTGGCAGGAATGATCAGCTTCTCCTCTCCTTCACTGATATGCTCTCCCAGTGCTCTATTGTGCTGCACTATTCAGATCTGCATACCTCGGACACCCTACAGGGGAACAAAAGGGGGATCCATCCAGGTTCCTGGATCAGGTGGGATTTTCCAGGTCTGATAAAAGTCTGCAGATCAGAGTGGGATCATAGGAGATGGAGCATTCTATGGGTTTTCGCATCCTGTGCACTCCTCGCTATTCATCTCCCCTCTGCCCGTCTATGAGGGGGGGGGGGGGTGCTCAGCTCAGCTCTGCAATCCTCTGCAGCCAAGGAGCATCTGGGGCTCTGCAGAGGCTTCCCGGCTGCAGAGGCTGTTTACGGTTTGATCACTTATATACATATCTTGTACTGATGGGGAAATGGTAGCGATACTGTTTTGGGACAGCGCTGTGGACTTATTAGTTCATATTTATCCTACATTCTATTTGATTTATAAGGTCTGGCAATCCATACAAAATGCTGGGTTAATAGTGTATACCATTAGTCCCCTTTCACACTTAGGCCCCTTTCACATTTATACGACTTGTCTCACGATTTTGTACTGCAAAATCGTATGACAAGTCATTCTCCATGATTTTCAATGACCACAATTCATACTGGCACGACTTTAAGTAGTGCCGACTTCAAAGTAGTCCCTGCACTACTTTGGTCCGATTTTGATGCCACTTACACAGGCATTCATTGAAATCGTGGCCGCGAATCGCGGCAAAATCGCAGTTAAATCGCGGCCACGAATCGCGGTAAAATCGCGCGACTTTGAAGTCATACAAGTGTGAAAGGGACCTTATACGACTTGTCCCACGATTTTGGACTGCAAAATCGTATGACAAGTCATTCTCCATTATTTTCAATGAACACCATTCATACTGGCACGACTTTAAGTAGTGCCGACTTCAAAGTAGTCCCTGTACTACTTTGGTTCGATTTTGATGCCACTTACACAGGCATTCATTGAAATCGCGGCAAAATAGCGGTAAAATCGCGCGACTTTGAAGTCGTACAAGTGTGAAAGGGACCTTAGGGACACACAGAACACTCTCTGAAGTTTTTTGTCTGGAAGGTTTTTCCAGGTGGGAATGCTCTGGGATTAATACTTTGGTACAGTTGTAATACAACGAAGTGCTGAAAATCAGCGGCTCTGTATGAACTTAAGGATCGGAAGTGATTTTTCCATCACCTACAACGAAGACATGCTCTGAAATTCCACAGTTTGGTCCCGAACACCTCTTTTTTGTAACTCCCATCTTGGACAGTGTACCTACACTGGACATCTACCATGTAGTCAGAAATTGGAGTTGGATGTTGATGTGGCTCTAGGAGACATAGTTACCTAGTTGGTAAAAAACAAAAAAAAAACAAACACACAACACAGTCCCATATACACAATCATATACAAACAGTTGATCCAGAGGAAGGCAAAAAAAACAAACAAAGCATGATCCAATTTGCTCCAGTAGGGGGAAAAATCCTTCCTGATCCCCCGAAAGGGCAATGGGATATTCCCCGGATCAGCTTTACCTATAAATGTCAGTACCCAGTTATATTATGTACATTTTAGAAATAATCAATGCCTTTTTTTTAAGCAAGCTACTAAGCCAGCCAGAACCAACTTTAAGGAAGTCTATTTCCCATTTTCACAGCTCTTACTTTGAAGAACCATTTCTGTATTTGTATCTAAGTGATCAAATCTTATACAGCCTCTGCAGTTGGGAAGCCTCTGCAGAGTTCCAGATGCTCCCTGGCGGCAGAGGATTGCAGAGCTGAGACGACCCTCCCCCCCCCCCCCCCCCATAGATGTGTATTTGGAGATTAAATCTATTTTCCTCCAGATGTAAAGAGTGCCCCCTTGTCCTCTCTGATGACCTTTCAATGAATAACTCAACACCAAATTCACTATATGTGATCAAACAATGAAGAAAGTTCAGTTGGTCTCTGTCTCAACTCAAAGGGTCACTCAACTCTTCATCTTGCATAGGTCATATCGAACCCCAGAACTGCTGCATAGGATAGGTAGGAAAGAATCCCGCATGTTCCAGATGTGCCTAATCTCCTGGCTCTTTTATTCACTTTTTTTTTACAGATGTCCAAAATTGACAAGATGTAACGGATGTGATAAACTCAGTTTATAACACTGTAAATTCCAGATCCCGTTCTATGCCTATTAGGTTATATAAATCCCAACAATCTAGAATATGATCAGGTAGTGGTTGTTATAAGATCACTTTTTATGGCCTGTAAGTTGATAGCCTGTTGGGTCTTGCCCAACGCTCCTTCCCTGGGGGACTAGACCCTGGAATGGATAAACATGTTAGGTTATACTTGATATTAAAATAAATGTGTTGTTGTTAACGCTTTATCAGCCTAACTAAGCATGAAAAAAAAGGAGCGAGAGACAGAGAGAGGAGAGGATATGAAAAAAGAGAGTGAAAAGGCAATTTCTAGTTCTCGGGGGCTTTTGTTGGTCGTTTTGTTTATTTGTATATGTTTGTTATGTGATAGGAAATATTTAATCGGATTAAATAAAAAAAAAAATCTGACCTATAATCTTTGCCCGATCTATTGAAAATTAATAATAACACTTGAGTTGGAGATGTTCGTAAAAGTGAACCTATCCTTATTTTAAAAGTGCCAAACAGGAGTGCTAAAGAGCAGGCATCAGTACCTCCACTTCCCAAGATCATTCAGGTGCCTTTACCTCCATCAACCTGCTTTGGTTTTGACATCGACTTGTATGGGGAGGGAAGAAGCCTGCCGACATAGCCCAAACCCACCTAGAATTTTAGGTCTATGCTGTACACAGGGGTTTGATTTTTGTCCCATTTTAAACTGACGCAAACCAAGCCTAAAATATTTCTTATAGCGGAACTAAATCATCCTATCCATTCCAGACAAGGACAGCTCTTTAGCGCCACCCTTTGGGCAACTTCTGCTAATGTTGTCTTATGAAAGAAAAATAAGTGCAGCGCTGGTGAGCATAAATTTGCGTGAAGCAATATAGACCAGTCCCATTTAAATGGGTGACATTGTAATGGTGCAGTCCAAAAACACAATAACAGGAAAATATATAGAGGGTGGTGAAACCCTATAAATGCAAACGGTGGAGTGTAAAATGTAAATTACAAAGCAAGTCCTTTAAGTCAAAGCAGGCAAGTCTTCATATGGAACACTCCTATCCACCGCTCCTGTGTTACTGGAGAATCTGATGGTATACGTGATCCACTTGGATGGGCATACAGGATAACCAAACAGATATATGAAAAAGGATGGGTACTCTTACCACAAAAGTTGGACACATATGCCGGGAGCACTGTGTCAGATGCGCTTGTAAGAGCTCCTCGGATGGACGGCTCTATGAGGAGTAATGGTTCAAAGGATTGTGGATCTTTCCCAGGGATCACAGGGTCCAAGATGGAGAGTGGTTCCAAGTTTTCAGATGGAGCAACACAGTCTGCTTCCTGTTCCTGTTCCTGTTCATGTTGTCTTATGGTTAGCATTGGTTCGGAGCATGCGTGTTTGTTTAGCATTGGTTCGGTAGCATGCGTGTTTGTACTTTGGATTTTTTTCCGACGGAATTGTGTACACACAATCAAAAAATCCAACAAGACACATTTGTTGTCGGAAAATTTTAAAGCATGCTATCCCACAGTGGTTTTGGAAATTCCAATCGTGTCTACGAGCCTATTAGTGCTATTTCTAACGGTGATAAAGATCTGTGGGTGACCGTGATGGCACCCTTGTGCCTGACATTCTTCATTTAAAAAAAAAAAAAAAAAAAAGACTGTCCAGGTATTTTGACAGCCAGCGCCTCCCGCAGTCTGAATACAATAGCCGCAGCAGCAGATTTGTCAATGCTTTTCACATACATATTGATTACTATATTTTGTACTACACATTATGCAAAACACTTCAGTGGCAATGTGACAGATTATTGGTTTGCAAATTATAGAAGGAAATATTGCATGCTTAATGAAATCAACTGCCTGAATGTGAGATGCATGTGACATTCCTAAAGACAAGCAGGCCTGGACCTCTCTCTCCTGCAGTGCGAGTGGAATTATTTAGCAATGAAGTGTTAAATGAACATGAGCACAGCTCACTTTGAGAAGAAAACTGCAAGCACCAACTGGTTACTTCTTGGGAGTAGGTGAGTGAATGAGTCACAGCTTTGCTGTGTACAAGCTGTATTGCCGCTTCAAGAATGCAAACAAAGCCAGTAACATTATTAATGGAGACGGTTGAGAAAGTATACTGGCAATTCAAACCATATGCTTGTACTACTTATATGCACCAAGGGGTGCAATCAGCATGAGCTCTTGATGCAACACAATCATGCAGTGTATTGTGAAAAAATGAAATACAACAGCATAACAATGTGTCAGTGCTTGAGTGATAAAAGAATATAATCTCGCTAGTAGATTTCTTTCAGGGTTCCTTGTGACAATGTTCCCATAGAAAAACACAATATAAAATGATATCCATGGCCTTGCAGCTCTCTCTAGAATGGGAAATATTTGAGTCAAACTAAAAAACAAAAAGAAAGCACACCAGCCTTGTGCAAGATCTTTTATCAAACTATTTTTTAAATGTTCTCTTTTACTCACAAAAGATGCTTTGCAAAAAAATAGTATAAACCAGCACATCCATTCAGATGATAGCTCACTCTACATACTGGATACAAGTGACCCACTGTCAACTTTATCTCACACACAGCTAGTGCCGTTTACAGCAGGTTAGCTGCCATCCCATGCAGCCCTCGACCATACTGGAGGCCATTGCTTAACATGCGAGATGCCGAATAACATCATACAGCTCTGATAAAGTGGGGTTGCCCTCAAAACACATCAGCGCTATGCACCAGTATGGTAGTGACTTCAGAGAATGGCTAGAAGGTCCTGGACATCGTTTTAAGGAGTGCGGCAGTCCAGGACCTTCCTCTATCCAATGTACCTGTGCATAGCCAGCACCCTTTTGGTTTAGTGGGACGGAAGCAAAGCCAAGGGATCAGCAGTTTTTAGAGCGGTATCATTTCTGACTTCAGAGAATGCCTATCAGATGTTTGGCTCACAGAAATGCTTATTATTGGTAGAATAGGGAATAGGCGCAGAGCATGTTGGTGCTAGATGGCCTATTTAAGGATGCTTATCCTCATTTAAGTGCTGACTGGCCCTTCAGCTATTTCCTACATCCTTCTACTACTCTGCTTGTTCCTTTGTTGCTGACCAGGTTTGCCTCTGACCTAAACTTGGACCCTGATTCTGCCTGGTTGCCTGTTCCTGACCTTGCCTTATGATTCTTTACCTTGCTGCCCAACTGCTGCTGACCTCGACTATTCCTGTGAACACACTTCTGTTCCTGGCTGTGTTTCCACATCCTGGTCGAGTGCCTACCTGGCTGTCATCTGTATCAGCGTTGCTCAACGCAGTGCGCTCCTGTCTCAAGTCTGCTGGAGCTCTGACAAGCCTTGCATCTGGAACTCCCACATCACTATGCTGGCAGAGTGGCCGTAGTGAATCTACCTGGCCAGCAGAACACAATGATTACTGCTAGCGGCTAAAGCCATCAAAAGTAATCGCATTCAGGCTGGTTGCATTCAAGTTGATCAATGGATTGACTTTACTACAACCGGCCTGTCCATAGATGGATCGAATTTCGGCCAGTCTCCACTGAACCGGCTGAGATTTGATCCATCTATGGCCGTCTTATGTAACGTCGCTTTCCCGATTAAAAAAAAAAAAATGCTTTATAGCTTATTTACTGGTTGTACAACCACAATTCTAAAAAAGTTGGGATGCTGTGTAAAATCAACATAAAAACAGAATGCAATGATTTGTAAATTTCATAAACCTGTATTTTATTCACAATATAAAATAAAAAACATGTAAAATTTGTTGTAATTTTCCTTTTAAGATGTGGCAAATATTTTCAATTGGTGAAAGTTCTGGACTGTAGGCAGGTCATTTAAGCACCTGGACTCCTCTACTATGAAGCCATGCGGTTGTCACAGATGCTGCATACAGTTTAGCATTATTCTAATAAATAAAAAAATAATAAAAAATAAATTTGTCTGGATGGAAGTATATGCTGCTCTAAAACCTGTTATAGATCTTTTAACTTTGATGGTGCCTTTCCAGGAGTGCAAAATGACCATTCTATATGCACTAATGCACTCCCATACCATCAGAGATGCAGGCTTTGGAACCGAGAGCGGATACCAAGCCAGAAGGTCTTGATCCTCTTTATTCCAGAGGACGCGGCACCCATGGTTGCCAAAGAGTTTGTCAAAATTAAATTTGTCTGACCACAGCACAGTTTTCCACTTTGCAAAAGACAATTTTAAATGAGCTTTGCCCCAGAGAAGACGGCAGCGTTTTTGGACCTAGTTTAGATATAGCTTCTTCTTTGCATGATAAAGCTTTACGTTGCACTTTTGGATGGCATGCCAAACTGTGTTCACAGACAGTGATTTTTGGAAATATTCCTGAGCCCATGGTTGCCAAAAAGAACGTCAAATCTTGATTCGTCTGACCACAGAATAGTTTTCCACTTTGCAACAGACCATTTTAAATGAGCTTTGCCCCAGTGATTTTTGGAATTATTCCTGAGTCCGTGCAGTGATGTCCATCACAGAATCATGCCCAATTTAAATTCAGTGCTGGCCCGACAATCATGGGCATCCGATAGTTATGCTGGCCATACACTATACGAAAATTCGGCCGAAAATTGGTCGTAAAGAAAGATCTTTCGTTTTTCGGCCAGTTAATGGGCACAAAATCGAAAATCGTTTGGACGTTTTTGAGCCGAAAAAACGAAGGACAAGTTTGGAAATCTGACGAACGAACGATAAATCGGAAGGTTAATGTGTTTCCCGTCCGAACTTTCTGCACTAGGTATATGTAAAAAAAAAAAAATGTTTTTTTTTTTTTATGGCCACTGAACGATTTATCGGCCATTACATGATGGCACTATCGTTTGCACTCACGAAAGAACTTTCGTTTTTCAAAAGTTCGTTCGGACGATTTTTCGTGGAGTGTATGGTCAGCATTAGTTTCAGCCTTATCGCATGCACACAGAGATTTCGCCAGATACTTGAAATCTTGATGATATGATGTACTGTAGTTGAGATTATATATATATATATATATATATATATATATATATATATATATATATATAAACTGCAAAGACTTTTTATATTGATAAACATTCTCAATGGTGCCCTTTTTAGACCCAGTCATGTTACTGAATTGTTGCCATAAACCCAATTATTTGCAAAATGTTCTTCTAGCTCTTCCTTATTGGTACCACTTATTTTGCCAGCTTTTTATTGCCCTGTTCTAACTTTTTGGAGACGTGTCCTGCCATAAATTTTTAGGATGACCGTATTTTTTCCTAAAATTATACTATTTTCTATTGTAAATAAAATATGGATTTATGAGATTTGCAAATCATTGCATTCTGTTATTTTCTTCTTTAGATTTTACATAATATCCCAACTTTTTTTAATTGGAGTTGTATGTGTATATAACTGAGAGTCCATTGCATCGAGTCCACAGCTCTACTTTAAACTGTTCTATAGCCCTAGTTCACACTGAAGCGTTTTGACATGCGATTTCACATGTCAAAACTCATGTCAAATCGGCGGAAAATTCGTGTCAAAGGCACCGTCCTAAAATCGGTGTGACGCCGCATCTGCGGCGCTGCACCAATTGCAAAAAGTAGTTTCTGTATTACTTTTTGCAATTTCGGGCTACTATTTACATTGATGTCTGTGAAGAAGCCTGCACAGATGTCTCTTAAATCGCAACCAAAATCAGGACTGACATGCGGGTGAGCGAAATAGTGCAAGTTCAGCTAAGCTTGCATGGCTTCATTCCTGCAGCTTAGTGTGAACCTAGGCTTATTGAGGCTGCACCAAAAATCAAGTTAGCCACTTGGAATTCTATATCTGAGCATGGGCAAACCTTAACCGCTTGCTGACTGCCTCACATAGATGTACGTCGGCAGAATGGCACAGGCAGGCAAAGCAACATATATATACGTTGCTTTAAACCTGCACCCTAGCGGGCGCACGCCCGCCTCGGTCTCCGTGACCTTGTCCGCGGGACCCATGGACTGGATGTCCACTGGTGTCCCACGATCGGGTCATGGAACGGCAGAACCGGGGATGCCTGTGTAAACAAGGCATCTCCCTGTTCTGCCTGGTGACATTGCACTAATCGTTTGCTTCCTCTAATCGGAATCAGTGATCAGTGACATGTCACAGTAGGCCACACCCCTAAGGCCGCGTACACACGATCAAATCTATCTGCTGGAAACGGTCCGACGGTTTCAGCAGACAAATTCGATCGTGTGTACGGGCGGACAGACGGGTTTTCCCAGCAGACAGATTTTAAAGCATGCTTTAAAATCTGTCTGCTGGGAACCCGTCCGTCCGACATGTCCGCTGGTTAGTACGCTAACCAGCAGACATATCTGCCCACGAATGCGTCGAATGGATTCGACGCATGCGCGGAAGTGTTTTACTTCCTGGTGACGGTGACGTGGCAGCGTCAACATCACCGCCACGTCACTGCGCTGTCTGCCGGCGGGTATTTCGGTTTGATCGTGTGTACACGATCAAACCAATACATCCCAGCAGACAAATCCAATCAAATCGGTCTGTCAGACTGATTTGATCGGATTTATTTGGTCGTGTGTACACGGCCTAATAGTTAGAATCACTCCATAGGACACACTTAACCCCTTCTGACCCCCTAGTGGTTAACCCCTTCACTGCCAGTCACATTTAGGCCTCGTACACACGAGGGGATATGTCCGCTGAAAACGGTCCGATGGACCGTTTCAGCAGACATCTCCGCTCGTGTGTATGGGCTAGCGGACAGATTTCTCCACCCGACAGATTTCAAAGCATGCTTTGAAATCTATCCGGTGGAATCTGTCCGCCCGACATGTCTGCTGGTTAGTACACTTACCAGCAGACATGTCGTCCCCCACCGCCGCCGCGCCGCCGCCGAATGGATTCGGCGCATGCGCGGAAGTGTTTAACTTCCTGGTGCGGTGACGTGGCGGCGTCAACGTCACCGCCACGTCACCGCGCCGTCCGGCGGCGGGGAATTTGATCCGATGGTGTGTACACGCCATCGGATCAAACTCCCGATCGGACATATCCGATGGAAATGGTCCTCGGACCGTTTTCATCGGATATGTCCGATCGTGTGTACGAGGCCTTATACAGTAATCAGTGCATTTTTATAGCACTGGTCGCTGTATAAATGTAAATGGTCCCAAAATAGTGTCAGAAGTGTCCGCCATAATGTCGCAGTCACAAAAAAAAAAAAAAATCACAGATCGCTACCATAAAAAAAAAAAAAAAAAAACGATAATAAAAATGACATAAAACGACCCCCCCTATTTTGCAGGCACTATAACTTTTCCACAAACCAATCAATATACGCTTATTACGATTTTTTTTTTACCAAATATATGTTGAAGAATACGTATCAGCCTAAACTGAGAAAAAAATTACTTTTTTAAAAAAAATTGGGGATATTTATTATAGCAAAAAGTACAAAATATTGCTTTTTCAAAATTGTCGCTCTATTTTTGTTTATAGCGCAAAAAAATAAAACCGCAGAGGTGATCATTGTTTGAGAGCCACGTCGCACGACCGCGCAAAAGTCAGTTAAAGTGACGCAGTGCTGAATTGCAAAATAGTGCTCTGGTCTTTGGCCAGCCAAATGGTCCAGGGCTGACGTGGTTAACAAAAGGAGTTTTACAATTTTCCAAAACTTTTCCCATAAAGCAACTAAAACACATCTCAATAAAACAACACATGGTGCAGCCAACATACTGCATCTCCTTCCTCACCTCAGGAGGAAGCGCACTATTATTCGCTTTCTATGACACTTTAATCTTGAATGATGGATTAACTTGCTTTTCCATGCAGATGTCAGCAGAAGTATCTATGGCACTTAACAAAGATGAAGCAAATAATAATTACGTTAATTACCACACAGATTTTGACATCAGCATATGTTTCATTATGGGTGGGCAGACCGGTTTGAAAAGAAGCACTGTGCCGTTTGTGCTATAAATAGAGAAAAATAATAAAAATAGTAACAGAATAAGCTTTTGTATTTTAATTGTTTGACTGATTTACTTCAGAAACGCTGTTGGAATGAAATACGCCCACTAAACGGCTGACATTTAAAATGGAGCAGCAATCTTTATCAGACCATATTAAGCAGTAAATTCTATGAGGAGGAATAACTGTGCACCTGATGCAGAGAACCTATTAAGCTGCTGCAAAGGCCTCTATAGAACATTTCCTGACTGATACAGCGGCTGCTTGATTAGAAACGGCCACTACAACAAAACATCCTCATTTTAGGAGTTACCCTCCACTGCGTCATCATCCTCACTGACACATAAACAACCCACACAAGGCACAGGCAGCCACAGCATCACACAGACAGCCTTAAAGTAACAGAGTTCCCCTTGCTTATGTATACGAATCACTTGGCATCCTTTGCAGTAAACTGAAGTGCACTGGATATCTTTGTTCTTCATTTGGTTACTTTTTTGCATGCATATATTTTACACTTTTCTTGTATAAATATAGACCCGGATTCACGTAGCACTTACGCCAACGTAGCTACAGATATGCTGCGTAAGTACAAATGTGTGCCGTCCTATCTATGCGCCGGACCCACAAACTAAGTTACGTCGAAAAATAGGCTTCTTCCGACCAACGTAACTTTCCTACGCCAGCGTATCGTGGGCGCATATTTACGCTGGATGCATATGGAAGTTTCGATTCAGATATGCAAATAAGGGAGATACGCCGATTCACGAACGTAGATGCGCCCGGCGGATGTTTTAAGCAATTTGCGTAAGGATTACGTCCGGCGTAAAGTTATTCCTCATATAGGAGGTGCAACCTATGCAAAGGTATGGACCAGGGAACAGCTGTCGTATTTTACGTCGTTTACGTAGTACTACGTGAATAGGGCTGGGCGTAGGTTACGTTCACGGCGTAGGTAGTGATTCGACGTATCTTAGGCATTTATTTCGACGTGGTTGTACGCATGCGCACGGGGGATACGTCCAAGCTACGACGCATGCGCCGTTCGTTTTAAGTACTTGGATGACGCTCAGCCCATCATTTGCATGGGGTCACGCTTTATTACCATGCATCACGCCCACTTCCAGCCCACTTCCACCTACTTTGAATTACGCTATACGCTACACCGGCGCAACGTTGGGTGCATTTTCTTTGTGAATTTTATACTTGCCTCTCAATGTTGCGCCAGTGTAGCGTAAAGAAGATACGCTACGGTGGCATAAAGATGCGCCGATCTACGTGAATCCGGGCCATAATGTACAGACTGGGCTTTTGAGATGGATAGGATAGGAACACCTGGGAGAATAATAAGACTAATGCCCGGTACACACAATCCGAATATCAGACGAATGATCGTCCATTTTTTTTTTTTTGCGTACTAATCTTGCGTAGAATCTGATGAGTTTACTAAAGTCACGAAAATTCTCGTGCGACAGAATAAAAATTCGGAAGTGATGTCATGTGTTGTAATGCATTTGTATTGCATTTTTGACAGCTGTACTAATTAACCACTTCCATACAGGGCACTTATACACTCTCCCGCCCCAGACCAATTTTCAGCTTTCAGCACTGTTGCAATTTGAATGACAATTGCGCGGTCATGCTACACTGTAACCAAACTAAATTTTTATCATTTTGTTCCAACAAATAGAGCTTTCTTTGGGTGGCATTTGATCACCTCTAGGATTTTTATTTTCTGCAAAAAATAATAATAAAATATTACCAAAAATTTAGAAAAAAAGTACAAAAAATGTTGTTTCAGTTACAAAACATTGTAAATAAGTACGTTTTCTCTTTCACTGATGGATACCGATGTTACTGCACTGATGGGCACTAATAAGGCGGCACTGATGGGCACTGATGAGGTTGCACTGATGAGGTGGCATTGATGGGCACTAATATGCAGCACTGATAGGCGGCATGAATGGGCACGGATAGGCGGCATGTATGGGCACAGATAGGCGGCATGTATGGGCACAGATAGGCGGCATGGATGGGCACAGATAGGCGGCATGGATGGGCACAGATAGGCGGCATGGATGGGCACAGATAGGCGGCACGGATGGGCATAGATGGGCACTGATAGGTGGCACTAATGTACTGTAGTGTGTTGTACTAATGGATGCCAATCAGTGCCAAACAAAAATCCCTGCCAATCAGTGATGCCCATTGTGGGCACTAATTGGCATTCATTGTGGGCACTGATTGGCATGCATTTCTGATTGCCATCCCTGGTGGTATACCTGTGGTGGGCATCCCTGGTGGTCTAGTGGCATCCCTGGTGGTCCAGTGTGGGCATCCTCGATCAGCACAAACCCCCCCCTGTCAGAGGAGCAGCCAATCGGCTCTCCTCTACTCGCTTACAGACGCGAGTGAGGAAAAGCAGATTACCGGCTTTTCCTGTTTACATCGTGATCAGCCGTGATTGGACACGGCTAATCACGCGGTAAAGAGTCTTCGTCAGAGACTCATTACCTAGATCGTTGTTGTGGGGTGTCAGACTGACACCCCACAACAACGATCACCGCGATGCGCACACTCGGGGGCGCGCAGCGGCTCAATATCCTAAAGACGTCATATGACGTCTGGTCAGGATATTGAAACCACTTTGCCGCCGTCCTTTTGTAATAGGGCGGGCGGCAAGTGGTTAAGCGAAAATCATACGATTTGGCATTGTATGAAAAAAAAATCCTGGAATGTCAGATAGAATAATATCGGATGAATTGTCCTGATCACTCTCGAAAGCTTTGTACCAACAATCCGATTATCGTACGATCGATTCAAATGCGGCATTTTTCGTACGATTTTCAGATCGTGTGTACGGAGCTTAAGGCTGGCCATACATTATACAATTTTTTTGTACAACTTTCCTTTGGTTTCATCAAAACCATATAATATGGGGTCAAACCTAAACACTTTCAATTTGTGCGAGATCAGGCAGGCCCTTGCACTACATAGTTGAAGGTAAATCTGAAGAAAATTGAATAAAAAAATTGTATTGTGTAGGGGCAAACATACATGTGTAATGCCTGTACCTCCCTGATGGCGGCCCTAAAAATGGGATTAAATTGCAGCTAACCAGTCCTCAAATGTGGAGGCTGCTATCGTTTTAATTTTCAGGCTATGGAAATTTCCAACAAATACAGAAAACATCTGGGGATCCTGCCAGAAATCCGGTGTCCTTGTTTCCTCTGAATGGAACTGATATATTAAAAAATCTCATCTTTCTTTCATGCTATTGTCTTTAAACTGATTCCCCTACCCATCCATGTAATGGTGATAAAGCAAGAGGAAGATGTGTTTTGACGCCTGTCTAGGGTTGCCACCTCATCCCTTTAAATTACACAGGTTCTGAGGCTAATTAAATACAGGTAAAGCACCAAGTGAGTTTAATTACCACCTTAATTAGCCACAGAACCTGTGTAATTCATATGTTTTCGGTTTTAAAGGGATGAGGTGGCAACTCTACGCCTGTCCCAAGGTGACAACCGTGGCTCCCACCATATATACAGTGGATTATGTGAGTGTAGGCACGCAGGTGCAGGAAGCTTGTTATTCGTTAGGCCACCAAGTGAAAAGAAAGAAACTAAAACTAATGCAGCCACCACATCTAAAGGCTAGTAAGCTGCAAAATGTTACCTAGATTCAATTTAAAAACTGTAGAAAAGTTGTTAAAAGTTCTAAGTGAAACCACACCATCATGTCCTTAACAGCCAAAGAAGCTGCCATTCTAGTCTCTGATCTCAAGTTGCCATGGATTCTGCACATGTGATCAGCTATGACATAAACCATTTGATGGCCTGACTGAGATACAGAGGCAACATAAGTACAATAGAAACTGTGTTAGATATATCATAGCATGCCTTGAATGTAACTGTTTTGGGAAATCGTTAAAGTGATTGTAAACCTCAGACATGAAATATAAACAAAGCATTTCCCGCTATAGTGTGTCTCAATTAAAAGCACTAAGTGTCATTTCTGTCTGCTGCCTTGTTCCTCTGCTATCAGCATGAATCATTTCTGACAAGTTTTCCTGACACCTTAAGGCCCCTTTCACACGATCGGACCATTCAGGTCCGCCTGTCAGTTTTGACACCAGACCTGAACGGCCTCTCCATGCAGTCCTATGGAGCGTCGGATGTCAGCGGAGACATGTCCACTGACATCCGACCCGATCTGATAAGATCGGACAGATGGCGATATGTCCCCATCCATCCATGGTGGATTGGATCCGGTGAGATCTGATGAAAATGGACATGCTGCCTGTTTTCATTAAATCTCCCCATAGGAGACAGCAGTGCTGCACAAGTCTCTCCCCGCTCAGTGAGCAGAGAGGGACTTGTCATCTGCCGGATCAGCAGAGATCAGCGGATAGATCTCCTACTGAATCCGACTGTGTGGAAGAGGCCTAAGAAAAAAAGAGATGGGGAGGAACCTCCAGCACACAGTCTATGATTGACAGCCTCAGCTCTCTTCCTGCGTGTCCCACGTCAGTGCTCTGCAGAGTGTAACCTCAGCTTTCTGCCCCTGTCTATTGAAAGCTTAGATAAGCTTTATAAAAACTGAACTTTGAAAGGCTGTACTGAAGAGAAGACTACAGATAAACAGATACAACTTATATATAGAAAGATTTGTTTCATCTCTGTTTCAGAGGCCAGACACTTCACTGCCTATCACCTCACGTGTGGCTCAGCTTACAGTGCTGGGTCAGGATGACTAGCCTGAGCAGCGGCGATGTCACCACCCCCCCCCCCCCACAGGCCAATAGAGAGACCCAAAGACCAGCACTTAGAAGAAGATTCTGGCGTCGGTGAGGGACCACACGGTGCTGGAAAGTCCAGTCTATACAATGTACATATTGCACACTGGCCCAGAAAAGCCTTATACACTGAATGGAATCAGAAGGACAGAAATAAGCTCTAGGGATTCTTATTTGCAAGCCCCCCAGAGCCATTTCTTTAATAAAATGCAGCTCCAATATGCTGAAAGCTTAGAGGTGACTGTAAGCAGGCATGAATGGACCTATTTAGTGTGTTGTGAGTGAAGATATGTTATTATCCTCAATTTAACCAGTACTGACACATCACACAGCAGTTTGCAGAAATGTTGAAATATTTATAATAGTACCTGCTCCATTGCAATTACCAGTGTGACATAAATGCACATAAAGGACATCTGCACTATAAAATAGTTTCGGAAAATGTAAAAAAATGCTTTATGAAAAAAATTCATGGTTGCCCTCATGTGAAGGCAGTTGAAGTGCCCCTGTTGTCTTTACCTCTCACCTTAAAGATGACATCCGGGGGAAACAAAAATGGCACATTTGCTCAAATTAAGCAGCCCTAATGATGTGTATCCCGTTGGATGGACAATGCTGCATTCGATTTTTTTTAACCTAACTCATGCCTCGTACACACGATCAGATATCTGATGGAATCTAATCCGATGGATTTTTTCGTCGGATATCCGATTAAACTGACTTTTATCAGTCTTGCCTACATACCATCAGTCAAAAATCCGACCTTGCCAAAACGCTGTGACGTAAAAAACACATTACGACGTGCTGAGCAAAATTAAGTTCAATGCTTCCGAGCATGCGTCGACTTGATTCTGAGCATGCGTGGATTTTTGACCGATGGACTTCCACACAGACGATCATTTTTTTTCTATCGGTTTTTTATCCATAGGAAAGTTTTAAAATATGTTCTTTTTTTTTCTATTTTTTTTCCAAACCGGGGCCCACACATGATCGGTTTGTCCGATGAAAACAGTCCATCGGTCCGTTTTCATCGGACAAACCGATCGTGTGTACAGGGCTTTATTCTGACACCATTGTAGGTGGGTACTAAGTAAGCCCTGGTTCAAGTTGATGCTACTTTGAAATCACGCTACTTCACTTGAAGTAGCGCAATTTCAAAGTAGCAAGGTCAGCGTGATTTCAGGTGATACTTGATAGACATCATACACAGATGTCTATTGAAGTCGCACCCGAGATCGGCAAAAGTAGTGCAGGAACTACTTTTGCAAATCAGTGCTGTGCCACAAAATCCACGTCGCACCGTATGGAACAATTGCCGCCAATAGGCTGAGACTTGTAATGCAATTTTATCTTTCAAATCCGATGACAAATCGCTCCAATGTGAATTTAGGCTTAAATTGATTTAAGATTATGTGTCAGTGAACATCATCCATTTTAGTAACAATAACCTATTGTAGGGTTTACTTTTCCAAACCTGATCAGAAACTGAGAAAATGTATCAAAAGAGTAGAAATGAGCAGTTTTACTTATAGAACTGGCTGAGGAAATAGTTAAATTACAGATTTACACCCTTCACCATGTAGAAGGAATCTGAGGTAACTGGCGATAATTCTTTTATCACGTCAGTGAGATCATTCTTGTTGTCATGTAATCAGCAGATCATTAATCAGACTGAGGCCACTACAACCATAAAGCTGTAACAAAATGTTATGCTCTGAAAATATTTACAACGCTTAGTTAGATATATTCAATGCAGTTTAGTCAGGTTGAAAAAAAAAAAGTCCATCTAGTTCAACCAAAAATAATAATAATAATAATATCATTATATAATCCCATATACGCAATTCTATACGCACAGTTGATCCAGAGGGAAAAAAAAACAAACAAGCAAAGCATAATCCAATATGCTACAGCAGGGGAACAAAATGCCCTTCCTGTTTCCCTGAGAGGCAATCAGATATTCCCTGGATCAACTTTACCTATAAGGTGGAACCTTGGATTACGAGCATATTCCGTTCCAGGAGAATGCTCGTAATCCAAATCACTTGCATATCAAAGCGTGTTTCCCCATAGAAGTCAATGGAAACACAAATAATTGGTTCCGCATTGACTTCTATGGCATGCAATGCTGCATGTAGCCAGAGATGGGGGGGGGGCGCCGGAGCCTCAGAAATACTCAGAGTATTTCTGAACAGCTCCGCTCGGCTAAGTCACCCCCGCACCTCAGGCCAAATGCAGTACTGCACACTGCTGTGGCTTGAACCCTGCTTGTTTTGAGAGACAACACTTGCAAACCGAGTCAGGATTAAAAAAAAAAGTGCTTGCAATCAGAGGTTTCACTGTAAATGTTAGTGATAATGCAGTTATATTTTACATGTAGGAAAGAATCCAGACCTTTTTTTACAGTGAATGACTGAGCTGGCAAGAACCAGTTCATATGCAAACCATGACTGACTCTCCCAATCTTTTTACAATCATTTTTGTGCAGTGTCTATATTCAACATCCATGTAATATCCCCCTCAACATCCCAATAACAATAAAACAACAAATAATGAAAAAAGAAAAATTTGCTCTTGCTGGACCCACATACAATGACATCTGAAGCTAGTATACTGAGGTCACCAGGGACACAGTTATATGTGACAATGGAGTTAGATGGCCTTTTAAACCCAGTGACAAGTATGCCCCCTGTCACCCCCGTTTCCTTTGTATAAGAGTCATAAAATACTTACTTGTGTGAAAGGCCCCAGTGTACTGCAAGAAAATCCCTTTTCAGAACGTAAACTCAGAATTTCATGCCTGGGGGGGAGGTAAAAAGATCATTTTATTATGAGAAAATAACCTTGGTCCAATAGCGACAGTCCTGCCAAACTATAAATGAAACCTTGAGATGAGTACAGAGAACAGAACTTACCTGCTGTGTGCTCAGGTTATCGTCAGGCATTGTCCCAACAATCTGAAATGGAAAAGAGGGACACCTGTTAGTACAAAGTATTTAGGCAAAGGACACACCCTGTCCATGCCTTGGTTACACAGAGAATAAAATAATATTCAGTAAACAATGATTAAATCCACAAGTACATTATTTTACTATTACTGTTCCCTTATACTAGATTTTTAAAATAACAAATGCAGCAATTTAAAGTATGACTGAGGGCTAATTAACACCAGGCCTGGCCGCTGCAGTGCATTCATGTCCATTGTGTCACAGCATTAATGTGCCTTGCCTAGTACATACCAGCTATGTAGATGTGCTGGGTTCTATATAGTACAATGGTGCAAATGGGCCCTGAAAGGTTAGTGTGGAATAACCCTTTAGGAAGTTAAACATTGTATATTTTTTTATAGGTTTATACATTAAGACAGGGGTCTCCAAACTTTCTAAACAAGGGGCCAGTTTACTGTCCTTCAGAGTTTAGGGGGGCCGGATTGTGGCCATTGGGAGTAGAAAAGGTCCAGACGACAGTGGGAATAAACAATGTCCCATTGTTGGTGTCATTGGGAGAATTGTGTCCCATCATTGGAGTCATTGAGCCCCATTGTTAGTGTCATTGGGAGAAATTGTTACCCATCATAGGTGTCATTGGGAGGAATAGTGTTCCATCATTTGTGTTGTTGGACCCCATTGTTGGTGTCGTTGGGAGAATTGTGTCCCATTATTGGAGTCATTGGGCCCCATTGTTAGTAGCACTGGTAGAAATTATGCCTAATCATAGGTGTCATTGGGAGGAATAGTGTCCCATCATAGGTGTCATTGGGAGGAATATTGTCCCATCATAGGTGTCATTGGGAGGAATTGTGCCCAATCATATGTGTCATTGGGAGGAATAGTGTCCCATCATAGGTGTCATTGGGAGGAATAGTGTCCCATCATAGGTGTCATTGGGAGGAATAGTGCCCAACCATACGCGTCATTGGGAGGAATAGTGCCCAATCATAGGTGTCATTGGAAGGAATAGTGCCCAACCATACGTGTCATTGGGAGGAATAGTGTCCCATCATAGGTGTCATTGGGAGGAATTGTGCCCAATCTTAGGTGTCATTGGGAGGAATTGTGCCCAATCAAAGGTGTCATTGGGAGGAATTGTGCCCAATCATAGGTGTCATTGGGAGGAATAGTATCCCATCATAGGTGTCATTGGGAGGAATAATGTCCCATCATAGGTGTCATTGGGAGGAATTGTGCCCAATCATAGGTGTCATTGGGAGGAATTGTGCCCAATCATAGGTGTCATTGGGAGGAATTGTGCCCAATCAAAGGTGTCATTGGGAGGAATAGTGTCCCATCATAGGCGTCATTGGGAGGAATTGTGCCCAATCATAGGTGTCATTGGGAGGAATAGTATCCCATCATAGGTGTCATTGGGAGGAATAGTGTCCCATCATAGGTGTCATTGGGAGGAATTGTGCCCAATCATAGGTGTCATTGGGAGGAATAGTGTCCCATCATAGGTGTCATTGGGAGGAATAGTGCCCAACCAGACGTGTCATTGGGAGGAATAGTGTCCCATCATAGGTGTCATTGGGAGGAATTGTGCCCAATCATAGGTGTCATTGGGAGGAATTGTGCCCAATCATAGGTGTCATTGGGAGGAATAGTGTCCCATCATAGGTGTCATTGGGAGGAATTGTGCCCAATCATAGGTGTCATTGGGAGGAATAGTGTCCCATCATAGGTGTCATTGGGAGGAATAGTGCCCAACCATACGTGTCATTGGGAGGAATAGTGTCCCATCATAGGTGTCATTGGGAGGAATTTTGCCCAATCATAGGTGTCATTGGGAGGAATTGTGCCCAATCAAAGGTGTCATTGGGAGGAATAGTGTCCCATCATAGGTGTCATTGGGAGAAATTGTGCCCAATCATAGGTGTCATTGGGTGGAATTGTGCCCAATCATAGGTGTCATTGGGAGGAATAGTGTCCCATCATAGGTGTCATTGGGAGAAATTGTGCCCAATCATAGGTGTCATTGGGAGGAATAGTGTCCCATCATAGGTATCATTGGGAGAAATTGTGCCCAATCATTGGTGTCATTGGGAGAAATTGTGCCCAATCATAGGTGTCATTGGGAGAAATTGGGCCCAATCATAGGTGTCATTGGGAGGAATTGTGTCCAATTATTGGTGTCATTGGGAGGCATTGTGCCCCTTTATTGATGTCAGTGAGGGGAATTACGCCCCATTGTTTATCAGTGGATGAAATAGTGCCCCAAGGGCCACATAAAAGCAAGCAAAGGGCTGCATCTGGCCCCCGGGCCACAGTTTGAAGACCACTGCATTAGGACAAAAAGGGGCCAGCTGGGGAGTAAAGAGGTGCACATGGGTTAGGTTCCAAAAGTTGGAAGCTAATATTGTTGTAAGTAGGGTTGCCACATGTTCGGGAATCACCCGGACAGTTCGGGTTTGGAATCATGCGTCTAGGTTTCAGACTGTCTGAGACCCGGACGTATTACTCAGACTGAACTAAGTCTCCCCCTCCCCCTTCTCTCTTCTGCCTCTAAGCAAGTATGCTAAGGCATGCTATGCCAAACTGCTGCGAACAAAGCAAACAGAATATTGGCATGCATTAAAAAGGGGATTAACTCCAGAGATAAAGCAATAATTCTCCCACTCTACAAGACTCGGGTCCAGCCACACCTGGAGTATGCTGTCCAGTTGTGGGCACCAGTACTCAGGAAGGATGTATTGGGAATGGAGTGTGTACAGAGAAGAGCAACAAAGCTAATAAAGGGTCTGGAGGATATTAGTTATGAGGAAAGGTTGTGAGCACTGAAAGTGGAAAGGAAAGGTACACCAGGGGCTTTGTGTTGCAGCAAGGAATAATATACTGTTCTTTTTGTGTCAAAAACGTCATTTTTATCTAAAAAAAGATTTTCCATGAGGACAACATCTGTTGGATTCAGAACATAAACTCTGAAATTTGAGTAAAAACATAATCATAATAATACAGCCATATGGGTACATATACAATGACATAGCATGTAATCCTATAATGAAATCAAAGCCTCGACGCATTTCGACCTAATCCGTGGTCATCTTCAAGAGGAAAAAAGGAAATGCTCTAAGAAAGAATACATTGGATGGGTGAAATTGTTTAATAGGACAAAAGTACTAACAACAATGAAACATCTGCAGTAAGTATCATTTTATGTTAATACATTACCAATTAGCGGCTAGGGGAAGAAACCATGTGTCTGGCATAATGCCGACTGCGGACCCTGTGGCTGGCACCCCGGATGGCCCATGTGGAAAAACGGCCAGGCTGCGGGTGAGCGGGCTCGTAGGCCTGGAGTCTGTCTGCTCACCTGAAGCCTGAGCCCAATCCGACACAAGGAAGTGGCTCCAGTCAGTGTCTCCCTCCTCATTGGGCAGACTGATAGCACCTCGCTGCTGTCAATCCAATGCATGGAAGTGGGGGGTGGGCCTGAGTCCCACTGTCTGTGCCAATGTATCCAGCAGGCCTTGGGAGCGAGCACGCACGGATGCCCCCATGGACAGCGGCAAGGGACCCCAGAAGAGGAGGACAGGGGCTGCTCTGTGCAAAACCAGTGCACAGAGCAGGCAAGTATAACATGTTTGTTATTTTAATAAAAGAAAAACAGAGGCTTTAATGTCACTTTAGGAGGCTTCAACTCTTTCCAAACTCTGCATGAGGCTTCATTTTATTATTCATTTTATTTTAACGTATTCAAAAAGTACCATTATTGACTCGACAAATTTTGAGAAGACCCTAAAAAGTTTGCACAATGACAATTTTTTCAAACTCTACATTTGATTTCTAATTTCACATGTGCAATACAATGAGTGTTCAGTTAGATTTTCTTTTTTTCAGGAGAACAAATTTTCAATTTTCTTTGTTACTATGGTTGAAAACAACTGCCAATTCGACCCCATTAACTATTAAATATCAAAGGAATGTTCCAAAAACATTTTTTTAAACAAATATCTACTGGTGTTTGGTCAACTCTACCTGTATTGCAAGTAAAAGGGGTAGTAAACGTTTGGATAAAAAACAAACAAGCACAACATGGGCCTCAGGTGGTTTAAGCTGTAATGTGCTAGTATGCATCGCATACTAACACAGCTTGGCATACTACCCTTAAAATGTTCCCCTCCAGCGGGAAATTGTCATCACTGACAGGGTTTCCATATTTACCTGGTCTTCCTTCTGGGTTTTCATGCTCCGGTCCTATTAATGGCTGAGACACAACGATTTTACTCCCACTCATGCACATGGGAGTCACGGTCATGGCACAGAGCTCTGAACAGATGGCATGGTTATGTCCACCAGCTGTATCCCATGTGAATATCTCCTAAACACTGCAATTTTAGAAGATATTGACTGTACCTACAGGCAAGCCGTATTAAAGGTGCCCCGATGACGTGACATATGACAAAGTGTGTAGGGCACACACTACCACACATGCGCAGTCAGTTGTCAGCCATCTTTGTTACTGGAGGCATTCCCTAGATACACTTTTACTTTATGATGTAATGTAAGTGCATCCTTTGTTATTAAACCAAAATGATTTACAGCATTACGCTATGTGGAGTATTTTTACTATCTTTATTCCATGGCACATCTCGAGTTAACTGGCTGAGCTGGTTGTCTGAGGAGCCCCTGTTAAATAGCAAAGGAGCGTGAAACGCTCCTATATATCTCTGGGCTGCATATGAAGATTATACCCTTTTTCATGAAGTTGTCTTTTCTGTTTGTTTGAGCGTTTGCTGACCACTCTTATTAGGGGGTCACAGGCATTCCGGCAAGCCTCATGTGAGAATGACTGGTGTCCCTTTGCCTATCCTAGGAGTCTTTCTATCTCCATCACTGCATGTGGGACTTCATTTTGACTGTTTTACATTGGTCACTTCTCTTTCTGTCATAGCACAATTTATGAACACTTCTTTTGTTTGTTTATAGTCACTATTCTTCACTGTACAAAAGATTTTATTGGTCATTGTATACTAACCACTTAAGGACCGCCTACTGCACATATACGTCGGCAGAATGGCACGGCTGGGCACATCAACGTATATATACGTTGGTTTTAGTACCCAGCCGTGCAGCGATCCGTCCCTGGAGCTGCTTCACTGTGGCCGCAGCATCGATCGCGTCATCCCTGTTATAGGGGGACGCGATCAATGACGTCACACCTACAGCCACACCCCCCTACAGTTGTAAACACACACACAGGGAACACTCAAAGACACAGCGCCCCCTGTGGTTAACTCCCAAACTGCAACTGTCATTTCGACAATAAAAAATGCAATTTAAATGCATTTTTTGCTGTGAAAATGACAATTGTCCCAAAAATGTGTCAAAATTGTCTGCCATAATGTCGCAGTCACGAAAAAAAATCGCTGATCGCCGCTATTAGTAGTAAAAAAAAATTATTAATAAAAATGCAATAAAACTATCCCTTATTTTGTAAACGCTATAAATTTTGCGAAAACCAACCGATAAACGCTTATTGCGATTTTTTTTACTGAAAATAGGTAGAAGAATACGTATCAGCCTAAACTGAGGAAAAAAAAAGTTTTTTTTATATATTTTGGGGATATTTATTATAGCAAAAAGTAAAAAATATTGCATTTTTTTAAAAATTGTCGCTCTATTTTTGTTTATAGCGCAAAAAATAAAAACCGCAGAGGTAATCAAATACCACCAAAAGAAAGCTCTATTTGTGGGGAAAAAAGGACGCCAATTTTGTATGGGAGCCACGTCGCACGACCGCACAATTGTCAGTTAAAACGATGCAGTGCCGAATCGCAAAAAGGGGCAAGGTCCTTTACCTGCATTTTGGTCCGGGTCTTAAGTGGTTAATAATCGTGTCACAATTATTATTTTAGATCACTTTAGTATACTGTCATGTTTGATGCCTTAAAGTGGATGTAAACCCAATTCATGAAATGTGAGCTGGGCACATATATCTGCAGTAGGATTGTCCCGATACCACTTTTTTAGGACCGAGTACAAGTACAAATACTTTTCATGTACTCGCCGATACCGAATACCGATACTTTTTTTAAATGTCATGTGACAGTTTTCAAACCACAATACAGACTAAGGATATTTTCTTTAGAATATGAAGAACTCTAACTCAAGACATTATAAAAGAATAAAAATGAGTAAAAATGAATAGAAATGTTTTTTTTTCCTGTCACACAGTAGTAAAAAACGCAAAGAATTTTCACAGAACATGTTGATAAATACAAAAAAAGTATTCTATTTAGGTATCGGGAGCATTTGCGCGAGTACAAGTACTCCCGCAAATACTCGGTATCGGTCCAGATACCAATACTAGTATCGGTATCTGGACAACCCTAATCTGCAGTATTTTGTTATCTCTCTTTAAAGAGCTATGTTCCGTAGCTCTCTCCTGACCCGTTCCTCTGTTATCAGCCTTATAACTCCTGACAAATTCTCTGACACATCAGATATAAAGCAGCCTGAAATTTCTGTCAGGGGATGTTGCTATAAATAGATTAGCAGGGAGCTAGCCCGTTACAAAACACCTCTGAGAGTCTCTGCCTATGATGAGAGGGGGTGTGTGCCTTTCCTCCCATCAGCAATTTTAGCTATCTTGGCTGTATGCCCAGACATCACACTCTGTGTTAAACAGGAAGAATTTTCTAAATGTGAAGACAGCCGATATAAATGTAAAACCTATGTAGGGAGATTTGGTTAATCTCAGTGTATCATCTGAGGCTGTTCACTTCACTGGGTGTATGGACGGTTTACATCCACTTTAAAGAACACAGTTGACAGTAGATGCACTGCACCGATTGGTTTACACATATTACTGGCTTATCTGTAGGTATAAGTGCAAAAGCTGAGTTTCTATCGTTTTAAAGGAGAAGTATATATAGCCGAAGGTATTTTGAGATGTTTTTTACCCTAATGCAGGGAATGCGTTAAAGGTAAATAAATAAAAAATAAAAGGTTGAACTTTAGAACCACCTTAAAAAATTAGCAAAGAAGATACAATAAAATGTAGGATTCCTTCAAGGCAGTGTTATCTGGATAGGCGGTGGTCCTTTTCTGCATTATCACCAGGAATTTATTGCACAGCATGAAGACAAGTTAGACTAATCAAACAAATGTGTTTACACAAACTTAGACCTGTAAGAGAATAAGTACTGCTCATTGTATAATTTGGAAACAACATGAATCTCTGCCCAGTCTATATTTGGACTTACATTTGGCAGCCTACCCAATGCATGCAAGGGATAGAAGAGAGTGCTTAACAGATGTTCCAGAATCAAAATACACAGAAACGACCTCTTAGTTACTCTATTTCCTTCCAAATTTAAAACATATATTCCTTTAGGTAACATTATATTGTTATTATAACTCGGAAAGCTTTGAGGCAGTTATTTTCTAAACAAGGCCTCCCTCATGCATGTGGGCTTATGCAAAGCAGCATTTTTTTCTGCCAGAATTTGATAGAAAAATGCCTGTTACAATATGTATGTGTGTTTATGTGCGGCTGTACTCGGCAGCTGCTAGTCCCCAGTAGACCGATTATGCAGGGTCTGCACCTTGGCTCTAATCAGGTGCAATGCATGAACCCATCTATGGTGATAGACAGGTGGCAGGAGAGGAGGCGGTCGCCCATGCGCCCTTTATGGCCACTGCTTTGAGGTATTGAATTAGAGTATATATACTTGTTCTCATTGTGTATCCATATATCAGCCTGAGAATGTGTGACGTTAAACCAGTAGAACCAGATTAGCAGTCATCTTTATTTTTAAGGGCGGCTGTTAATTACTACAGTGCCTTTAACTCATTATTTTGGTACGCCGGATACTCAAGGGGAGAAAAACTGTAGTTTATGTCTTTTTACAAAAAGGATAAAACTCTACTTTTTTTCTTTTTTAAACATACTTCCCTGGGTGGATGCTGCATCTGTCCCCTGCCGGCTCCAACACTGAGAACTGCGCCGATCGCTCAGTTCTCAGAGCTCCCTGAGCAGAGAGCTGGTGGCTGTTAGTCGTCAGCTCTCCCCATGCTCACTGGACCACTGGGCTGTGGAGGGGACGGGGACGGCCATTTACCAGGTCTCAGGTATGAATGGGGAGCAGGTGTGTACAATTTGGTGTTATCGCTTTCACTCTCTCATACTGGTCACTGGAAGTTCAACATGGTACCTCATGTTTAACCACTTCCCGCCCGGTCAATAACAGATTGACGTCCAGGAAGTGGTTCTGAAATCCTTACTGGACGTCTATTGACGTCCTGCAGGATTTCATGCCGCGCGCTCGTGGGGGCGCGCAGCGCGGCGATCGGTGACGTGGGGTGTCAGTCTGACCCCCTGCATCTCCGATCTTGGTAACGAGTCTCTGGCGGAGCCTCGTTACCACGTGATCAGCCGTGTCCAATCACGATGTAAGCATTGATGGCTCTTCCTCACTCGCGTCTGATAGACGCGAGTAGAGGAGAGCCGATCGGCGGCACTCCTGACAGGGGGGGTTCGCGCTGATTGTTTATCAGCGCAGCGCCCCCTCGGATCGGCACACTTGACCACCAGGGAAGCCCACACTAGACCACCAGGGAAGTGCAAAAAAAGAAGGGGCAATAAAAAAAAATAAAAAAAGGACAGTAAAAAAAAAAAAAAAAAAAAAAAGGATGCCAATCAGTGCCCACAAATGGGCACCGATTGGCAACATGGAGCCACCCCTCAGTGTCCAGTGCCACCCCACAGTGTCCATCAGTGCCACCCCACAGTGCCAATCTATGCCCAGTGCCCAACTATCAGTGCCCATTTGTGCCACCCATAAGTACCCATTAGTGCCAGCCATAAGTGCCGCTCATAAGTGCCCATCTGTGCCGCCTATGAGTGCCCATCAGTGCCGCCTATGAGTGCCCATCAGTGCCGCCCATGAGTGCCGCCTGTGAGTGCCCATCAGTGCCGCCTGTGAGTGCCCATCAGTGCCGCCCATCAGTGCCGCCTGTGAGTGCCCATCAGTGCCACCTCATCGGTGCCCATCAGTACTACCTTATCGGTGCCCATCAGTGCCACCTCATCAGTTCCGCCATATCAGTACCCGTAATTGAAAGAGAAAACTTACCTATTTACAAAAAAATTAACAGAAAAAAATAAAAAAACTAACAAAATTTTCGGTCTTTTTTTAGTTGTTGCGCAAAAAAACAAACAAAAAAAACGCAGAGGTCATCAAATACCACCAAAAGAAAGCTCTATGTGTGGGGAAAAAAGGACGCCAATTGTGTTTGGGTACAGTGTAGCATGATTGCGCAATTGTCATTCAAAGTAGGACAGCGTTGAAAGCTGAAAATTGGCTTGGGTGGGAAGGTGCGTAAGTGCCTGGTATGGAAGTGGTTAAGATTATGAGAGGCCTTGCCCCAAGCTATCTCTGCTCACGTTTTCATAAACAAGCTCTTGTCAGATCACTCAGATCTACGGGCAGAGATCTCCTCTACATCTCGGTGCCCAAGAAGATCCGGCGTGGTGGTCAGGCCTTCTCCCACCAGGGTGCCGTATTATGGAGTAGCCTCCCTGTCAAGCTTCAGGAGGCCCCTATTATCCCGGTCTTGAACGGGGTAACTGAAGACTTGGCTTTTCACACAAGCCTTTCCTGTGTATCCTCTCTCTTCCACCATTTCTGCCGCTCTGTGCCGCTTTTGGTTCCTGGGTCCTCATTTCCCAGGAACTCGGCTATGCGCGTCGGGACCCCCTCGGGGTAACACCGCACTGTATTAAGATACCCCTCAACTCAACTCATGGCAAGAACTCTGAGGATTTGAAAAAAATAAAAAAATAAATAAAAGAATTCTTGCTCTACATAAAGATAGCCTAGGCTTTAAGAAGACTGCCAAGACCCTAAAACTGAGCTGCAGCACGGTGGCCAAGACCATACAGTGGTTTAACATGACAGGTTCCACTCAGAACAGGCCTCGCCACGGTCAACCAAAGAAGTTGAGTGCACGTGCTCAGAGACATATCCAGAGGTTGTCTTTGGGAAATAGATGTATGAGTGCTGCCAGCATTGCTGCAGAGGTTGAAGGGGTGAATGGTCAGCCTGTCAGTGATCAGACCATACGCCGCACACTGCATCAAGGTGGTCTGCATGGCGTCCCAGAGGGAAGCCTCTTCTGAAGATGATGCACAAGAACGCAAACAGTTTACTGAAGACAAGCAGATTAAAAACATGGATTACTGGTACCATATCCTGTGGTCTGATGAGACCAAAAGCAACTTATTTGGTTTAGATGGTGACAAGCGTGGTAACCAGGTGGCAACCAGGTGAGGAGTACAAAGACAAGTGTGTCTTGCCTACAGACAAGCATGGTGGTGGGAACATCATGGTCTGGGACTGCATGAGTTCTGACGGCACTGGGGAGCTACAGTTTATTGAGGGAACCATGAATGCCAACGTATTCTGTGATACTGAAGCAAAAGCATTATCCCCCTCCCGTCGGAGATTGGGTCGCAGGGAAGTATTCCAACATGATAAACCCATACACACCTCCAAAATGACCACTGCCTCGCTAAAGAAGCTGAGGATAAAAATGATGGACTGGCCAAGCACGTCTCCAGACCTAAACCCTATTGAGCATCTGTGAGGCATTCTCAAATTGAAAGTGGATAAGCGCAAGGTCTCTAACATCCACCAGCTCTGTGATGTCATCATGGAGGAGTTGAAGAGGACTCCAGCCCAAGAGGGTTAAGGCAGAGCTGGAAAATAATGGTGGGCCACAAAATATTGGCACTTTGGGCCCAATTTGAACATTTTCACTTAGGGGTGTACTCACTTTTGTTGCCAGCGGTTTAGACATTATTGGCTGCGTGTGGAGTTATTTTGAGGGGACAGCAAATTTACACTGTTATACAAGCTGTACACTCACTACTTTACATTGTAGCAAAGTGTAATTTCTTCAGTGTTGTCACATGAAAAGATATAATTACTATATAAGAAAAAGCAAACAGCGGGAGGCAACACAATGGAGCAAGACAGCGTTAGAAGAAGATCGGCTTTTTTTTTGTTTTTAGCGTATAAAATGATGGCAAGGAAGAACACAGCACAAATATAAGACAGCTCAAGGAGAAGACAGCACCATGGGGAGAACACTGCACCGGAGGGAGAACAAACTGCCAAAGGAAAAAGAGATCCGTACCGGAAAACACGTTGGAGCTGCGACTGGGGCACATTTTTCATTTTTAACAAAAGGTTTAACAAACTTGTCAATAACCGTCTCTTGTTTTTTTTTAACACTTCACTGCTTTTGTGGTGAATGAGTAGGGGTACAATGTACCCCTAAGGTACCCCATACTTATTCACAAAGGGGGCCTCCAGATTCCCATAAGCTCCCTGCATGCAGACCCCCACAACTACAGGCCAGGGTTGTGAGGAAGAGGCCCATGTCCCCCTGCCCCAAAGCACCCACCCCATCCAGCGCTAGCTCGTCCCCTCCCTTTCCTGGATTTTTGGGGGGCTCGCACCATTTTTTAAACAATTTGGCATGGAGGGGTTCCTCCATCGTTGATTCCAACCTGAGTCGTAGTGGCTGGTTTGATGAAGGTATTTTGAATAAATAAAGTTATGTGTGTTCTTGTGTTATACAACAATGTTTATATATTTGGTTAAAATATGGTTAATACAATAAATACCAGTAATAAAGGCCTGCGGCAAGTTTACCCCACTCCGGTTGTCTCTGGGTCATTATTATTATTTTGATTATAGTTTAGTATAATATCATTTCTGCATACATTCCCATACAGCACACGTTCCATGGCTTGGAACACAACAGATTATGATCATAGTACTCCCATGCACAAAAAGGAAGAAATATAATTAGGATCTAATACAGGAAGTGTGTTACTGGCCAGATCACAAGTAAAAACAGAGGGGAAAAAGCCACCACATCTAATTATTGGTAAACTGCAATAGATACAATTTTTGGTTTTGGATTTAATTCCGTTTTAATCCCTTCTACTGTAATTGAGTCTAGTAGATTGAGAAGGCTCCCCCAATTACCAAATGAATAAGCATGTTACACAAATACAGCACAGGATAGGTGCCTGGAGGCACACACTAATCACCCTGTGTGATGCACATTCCCACTGTTTAAATCCGATATTTCACCAAAGCCCCCCTAACAGGGATATATATATATATATATATATATATATATATATATATATATATATATATATATATATATATAGTAAAAAATAATTAATACATTTAAATAAATTACTGTAAAAAAAATATTAATAATTTTATATATATATATATATATATATATATATATATATATATAAAAAATGTTGTAAAAAACAATAAAATAATAATAAACATACTGACACCAATCTCTTCCCTACCGACACTGTCCACTGCTCTACTGCCACCGTCAGTATATATACACATATGTTTGAGCTTTGGGGTGCACACCCTAATGCTATAGTCTGTGCACACCTATGATCAGCAGACTCAAATCTCTGCACTCCTGACTTGATGAAATGCTTTGCAGCTCTAACTTGTGCCAAGTGTATATGACAGCTGCGTTCAATTTAGAGATTATTGTAAATCAGAAATCCAACATCTCTTTGACACAATTCTTCACCCACGTGAACAAGGCTTAAAAGAACACTTGTCAGGGTAGGATAATGTGGGCTGCCATAGTAGCGGACTTTCTTTTGAATGCAAGCTTCTTTCCCCGTCTCTGGCTTTCTTTGTCACCGAATAGAAAAAAGCAGGGGGCAAGTGAAATCACAGTGATCTGTATACTTGTTCCAGGCTAGTAATTTAGAAAGCATTAAAATGAAACTTTACCTGTTAACTACACACTAAATACGGGAAAACCCCTCTAATGCAGACACAGACAGCGAAAATAGACTTCCCTCTTATTTAGAAAGGTTTTCTTCATTTCCAGTGTGCCAATAAATTGATCAACCTGCTGTGAGCTGAGGATAGGTAGCCGGAACAAAAGCTCCCTGGGGTGAGCACACCTTCAGACACAGATACCAGATCAATGGAGTAGAATCAAATGGTGGTGTGTTTATTGGTACCATTCACAAGTCTATTTACAGGTGCTGCTTTAGTGTTCCAGAAAATAAACAGGGCACACACACACACACACAACAAAACAAAATCCTAGCCCTGTCCCGGCGTGAACTACACAAAATCACAACTCTGTCTCTTAGGCTGAGCAAGCCTAAGGCCAGGTTCACACCTATGCGAACTGAATGCGAACTGAATGCGGCTTTCTCCGCATTCAATTCTCATAGCAGGAGAATGTGACCGGCTCTCTATGTGAACCCGCCCTAAAGCCTCCTTACCTCGTACACACGATTGGACTTTCCGACGGGAATTGTGTGATGGTAGGATGTTGTCGGAAATGTGTGGTGTTGGATTATCCGATCGTGTGTGCACAAGTTTGATGTAAAAAAAATCAAAAAGTAAACAGGCATGCTCCGAACCAATGTTAACCATAAGACAACATTAGCAGAAGTTGCCCAAAGGGTGGCGCTAAAGAGCTGAAAAACCAAAACAATTCTTTGCCATTTGTATGCAATTCAAGTTCACGGCCAACGCTCTTCGGACAAAAGTCCTACGCTTTGTCTGCAGAATATCCGATCGTGTGTAAGAGGCTTTATGCTTGTCACCTTCCGCATGCACAGCATGCTTGCTTGCTTGTTTTTCACCACCCGTGCAGCTCTCCCAGACAGGACTTTTCTGTTCCCCAGGTATGAAAGCACTGCCTGTATGTTTAACCACTTCCTTACCGGGCCATAGGGGATTGACGTCAGTGTCAACCCCTCGCCGATGAGAGTGGACGTTACACAACGTCCTTTCTACACAGCGTTTTAGGGTGCACGCACCCGCTGCACCACTCGCGATCCCGCGCGCGTGCCCGATGCCCGCGATTGCCGCCGGGCACCCGTGATTACCGCTGATCACGGCAGGAGTGTGGATCTGTGTGTGTAAACACACAGATCCACCTCCTGTCAGCGGTGAGGAGACTGATGTGTGTTCCCAGTACAGAGGAACACACATCGGTCTCCTCACCCTGTAAATCCCCCTCCCCTACAGTTAGAACATACTTTAGGGAACATTTTAACCCCTTCAGCGCCCCCTAGTGTTAACCCCTTCCCTGCCAATGACATTTACACAGTAATTAGTGCAGTTTTATAGCACTAATCGCTGTGTAAATGTGAATGGTCCCAAAAACGTGTCAAAAGTGTCCGATATGTCCGCCGCAATGTCGCGGTCACAAAAAAAAAAAAAACGCAGATCCCCGCCATTACTAGTAAAAAAAATAAAATAAAAATTCCATAAATCTATCACCTAATTTGTAGACGCTATAACTTTTGTGCAAACCAATCAATATACGATTATTGCGTTTTTTTTACCAAAAATATGTAGAAGAATACGTATCGGTCTAAACTGAGGGAAAAAAAACGTTTTTTTTTTTTTTTTTTAAATTGTGATATGTATTAAATAAAAAAGTAAAAAATATTGGGCCAGATTCTCAAAAGAGATACGACGGTGTATCACAGGAAACACCGTTGTATCTCTTTTTTTTTTACTGGGTATCTATGCGTGCGATTCCTAGAATCACTTACGCATAGAAACAGTGAAGATCCGACAGGTGTTAAACACTTACACCGTCGGATCGTAGATGTAATTACTTCCCTGGCCGCTAGGTGGCCTTTACGTTGATTTCTCATTTGCCTATGCAAATGAGCCTAATACGCCGATTCCTGAACGTTTTTACGCCGCCCCATCGTCTACGTCGTTTTCGTAAGCGTAAACCTACCCCTGCTATATGAGGGGTAGGTTTACGAAGTTCCGACTTTGCCATGTTAAGTATGGTGTCGGGTCAGCGTCGTCTTTTTCCATCGGTTACGTAGTTTTACTAAGTCGTTCGCGAATAGGGCATTGCGCAAGTGACGATCATGTCGTTTTCACGTCGGTTTCAACGACGTTTTCCGACGTGAGCTGGAGCATGCGCACTGGGCTATTTTTGCGGCCAGCGCATGTGCAGTTCGATCGACGCGGGGGCGCGCTTAATTTAAATACAAGCTGCCCCTTTTGAATTACGTGGCCTTACGCCCAGCCATTTACACTATGCAGCCGCAACTTACGGAGCAAGTGCTTGGAGAATACGGCACTTGCTCTGTTAAGTTGCGGCGGCGTAGTGCAAATGGCTTACGCTACGCCGCCGCACAATGTACCAGAATCTGGCCCATTGTGTTTTTTTTAAATTGTCGCTCTTCTTTTGTTTATAGCGCAAAAAATAAAAACCGCAGAGATGATCAAATACCACTAAAAGAAAGCTCTATTTGTGTGGGGAAAAAAACATAACGATTTAATTTGGGTACAGTGTTGCATGACCATGCAATTGTCATTCAAAGTGCAACAGCGCTGAAAACTAAAAATTGGTCTGGGCAGGAAGGGGGTGAAAATTCCCTGTATGGAAGGGGTTAAGGCGAGTATAAATTGCCATCGGGAAAAAAAAACCCTGAGCTGGACCAAGGATCACAGATCCCAAAAAGTGTATGAGGAGCCTGGGAGATGTGTAAACTCTGAACAGGACTTTTCCAAGCTCCCGGAGACAATCTGCTACACTAGTCAGTTCAGAATTCCATGTTTTAACCACTTGCCTACTGAACATTTTTACCCCCTTTCTGCCCAGGCCAATCTTTTAGCACACTTTGAATGATAATTGTGGGGTCATGCAATACTGTACCCACATGACATTTTTATTATCTTTTTTCTCACAAATAGAGCTTTCTTTTTGTGGTATATATTCACCACTAGGTTTTTTAATTTTTTAAATAAACAAATAAAATAAAAAATATATTATAGTTTGTTATAGAATTTTGCAAACAGGTCATTTTTCTCCTTCACTGATATGCGCTGTTGAGGCTGCACTGATGGGCACTTATTGGCAGCACTGGTGGGCACTGTTGGGACTGCACTGATAATCAGGACACTGATAATCAGTGCCTTGACTATCAGTGTACATATCCCTTTTAGAGGCGATGGTTATCGTCTTTCTTCTCCGCTCCCCATGCCGTTAGCATGAGGAAAGAAGTGGCAATAACCGGCTTCTATTGACATTGGAAGAAACCAATAAACAGATTGGACACAGCTGATCACAAGGTAAAGAGCCGCTTATTGGCTCTTTACCTCAATCTGTTATCAGCATTGTCCCCCAGACATATGACAGTCTCCCTGAACTAGCCGGCCGTGCTGGAGCGGTCATTCGACCTAATCAAACAGAATTCATGTAATAGATATGCTTTTTTTGGTCTTGGGTTTCAAATACCCTAAAATGTTCTTGTCCCAGAAATATACGTTGTATTTTAAAAGAGAGGTATGGGATTTTTTTTTTTTTTTTTTAATCATACTTACCTAAGTGGATGCAGCATTGGTCTATCCCCTGCTGGTTATAAGGTTGAGAGCCGAGTGTTCAAACACTGCTGATTGCTTGGTTCTCAGAGCCTCCTGAGCAGAGAGCTGGTGACTGTCATTTAGCGGCTCTCTGCTCTGCCCCCTCCTTGCTCACAGGAGGGCAGGGCTGTGGAGGGAGCAGGAGCAGCCAGCTCAGTCTCTCAGCGGCTCACTGAGAGCTGGAGCTGGGTTATGATCCAGGCATGTGGGCGGATCCCGACCATATGGTCGCAATCTTTCCCAAACCTGGACCAGCTATGTGACAGTCAGCTTCAGCCCACTGTCTGCTGAAAACAGGCCACAAGAGTGCAGAACAATCTGCACTCCTGTGATCCTCAGGAGAAGTACAGCCAAACAAGCTTTGGTTTTACTCCTTTCCTTTAAGTCTAAGCAATGCAAGGGAGTTTTAATTAACTTTGAGGTTGTAATAGTGAAAGTGTATGTCTAGCCACAACTTTTTTTCTTAGGTTAGTAGAGAAGGTTTGAAACCCATGTCATGTTTTTACTGCATTTTGAGCGAAATTTCCCTCAAAATTGCCTCACAGCCTGTCAAATTTCTTCTAAGGACAGATCCAACATAGATTGCTCTTTAGAGGGTACTGCAAGTGTGCACCACTACTAAAATATAAAGATAACCCCTCCTCCAGACACTAACAGGTAGAGAACACAACATGTAATACACTATAGGGTTGCTTTGCTTAAACTGGAGAGTGCAAAATCTGACTACCATGGGCATGCACAGCTGGCAATTAGCATCTAACTTTAGCTTGTTCAGCTAAGCTTTGATAATAAGGGCTCTTTCACACGTCCGTTCAGTTTTTTAGATCAGTTTTTTCCCCCTTCAGTTGATCCATTTTTTCATCAGTTTTTCGTCAGTTTTCCGTCCGTTTACATCTGTTTCCGTTCCGTTTTCCGTCCGTT
The DNA here is from genome assembly GCA_029574335.1 of Rana kukunoris. NCBI lineage: Eukaryota > Metazoa > Chordata > Amphibia > Anura > Ranidae > Rana > Rana kukunoris. Next base: position 144,695,654 of record CM056050.1, on the reverse strand, counting down.
TTTCATCAGTTTTTTTCATCCGTTTTTTCATCCGTTTTTTTTTTTTTTAGAACTTTTTTTTTTTTAACTATATTTCGATGAAAAACTGACGTTAGCGGATCGGATGGTAAACGGATCGTCCGCTAACGTCCGTTTTTCGTCCGTTCCGTTTTTTTTGACGGAAGAAAAATAGGGTTTTCTTCCGTCCAAAAAAACGGAGCTTACCGCAGACGGATGTTAACGGACGTTAGCGGATGCTTATCCGCTAACGGACGCTAACCCATAGGAAAGCATTGAGGTCCGTTAACGGACGTCCAAAAAACGGACGACCGGAACGGACGTGTGAAAGGACCCTAAACCCTGGAAGCTGATTGGCTTCTATGCATGCACAGCTGCACCAGATTTTGCCCTCTTCAGTTTTAGTAAATCAAACCCACTGTGTATCTTCCTGCACTACATTCAAGTCACACTCGTTCATGTGATCTGCCACCGGTGTCAATGATAAATGAATGACACTGCGATTGCAAGAATCAGATAGCATACGGGTGAACACCCGTGCAATCCGATTCCGGTGCACCTTTTTCGTGGTGCGAATTGAGCCCATACAAGATAAATGGGCTCAAATTGCACTGCAAAGAATTGCATGTGATTGAATAGGAATGCAGTGCGATTCCAACCCGAAAGCCTTCTGTGTTTGCAGCTTTGCTCTGAGCAGCTCCCAGATCCAACAGATCCCTGCATGCACTCATGGCGGGGACAGATCTCCATGATCTGAGGAGAGAACGATTTCCCTGCAAGGCCAGCCACAGCCGCCTACACAGGGACATACTAGTGCCGAATACACGGGTCGTAGAGCCATATACACAGGGAGGTACTAGAGCCGAGCCAGGTAGGAGTGAGTAGAGATGCAAGGATGCTTTGGTGGGGTGGGGGGGACTGGGGTGGTTGGTTTTGCACTCTGTACGTAGAACACCCCTGAACTCTGCCCGTAGCGAGCCCCTGAACTCTGCACGTAGCGCACCCCTGAACCCTGCACTCTGTATGTAACAAACTTCTAAACCCTGCACTCAAGATACAACCGGCCATTGAGGACAACCACACAGATGATGTGGCCCGTGATGAAATGGAGTTTGATTTTCAGCACAACAGACTAAAACTCTTTTTTATTTTTCCCTGTATTCTTCTTTTACAATACATTACAATTTTATACAATGGTATTCTGAAAAACATTAAAATTTAGATTACAATGTTTCTGGAAAACATTGTTAAATGAGGCCATTGTCAGTCCAACTAATAAAGAGCAAATCATTATTTCACAAGGTGTTCTCTTCATTGCCTGACAGCTGGGCCCACTGCCATTTCCATGTGTAAATGAATAGACCTTATCTGCTGAGCCAGCAGTCTCATGTATATATACAGATTAATGCTGTTCAGCCGCAGCACTGCTAAATGCTGGGAAAATGACTCTGCTGACAAAACTGTGCCTGCAGGCCAGTTTTAACTATAACAATCTATGCCAAAAAATCCCCAAGCAAGATGACAGCTCCTAAAATATTAATTGAATTTATTTTCCTTTTGCCAAAAAAGCTCATATGATTTTGGACAATTAGCAGCAAAGCAATCCTTCAGCCGTCTCTGTAATGGGACAAAGTTATGGAAATATAATGATTCTTGGGGACATCACAAGCTCTTGAAGGGGACATGTGCTCACACTATTGACAAAGTACTGGCATAAGGCCAATGTATTTATATATTCTTCTCAGCAAGCTGTAAAAGATTTTTAATGCCCCTTTCACCCTTCAGGTTCATGGGAATTAATTTTTATTAATTTTTTTCTATTGAAAAGCCTGTGGCGTGCAAAACACAACCCAAAAACTTCACCCGGTGCAGGAAAAAATGTGCACACACGTAAAGAGTGAAACACAAAAAACTGCGACGGGTGCCATCGTCAATGGTCCTTCGAAAAGGACCCAGCTCTGATCCCCCGGGGCGTTAGGCTCCTGGCAGGGAAAAGAGTATAGGAATCCAAGCAGCCGAAACCACAAGGACCCCACTAAGGCCCATGCAGCCGAAAACCACATGGCCTAACATCCTCGGAGGGACTGCCGATACAGAACCCTCCTCGGTGAGGCTCCCCCGAAGGGAGACCCCATTAGAGCAGGTGAACTAAGCCAGAAGGCCATGTCCACCTACTCCCAAGACTTTCAGAGGCAGGCCCGAGGACCAGCACCCTACTCGCCACACTAAAAGTGCAAGCACCAAACAAAAAAAGTGACAAAACAAGACAAACAGGGGGTAAAATAAAAAAGAAAGTGGGGGGAAAGGAAGGTGGGAATGGTGAGTGGAAAGTGGCCACCGTGCAATACGATGGCCAGCCCTCCGGCCAGGAACAAAAATTCCTCTGGTCCTAGCCAAAAGGCTCGGCCCTAGAGGCAGGTGTTAAAAAGGTGTATGTGGAGATATGTGACCTAAGGTGCCACACGTTGAGTGCCCCTTTCAAACACTCAGTGCAATGTATGGCACCCCTGGACTGCCACTCCAGGGGCACTATCTCCACAGGCTTTTCAACGGACCCTGACCCCCGGTCCGGACCGGCAGCACCCTTCCCAGCCAGGAAGGTAGGAGAAGAGGTTGGGGAGAGCCCGCCGCAGCCGACTACTACCCACAACCCCCATCTCTCCCACCTAATTACATTCGGGAAGTACTACCCGCCTCTCCCCAAAAGGATTAGCAAAGGTTCCCTCGCCGAACAACTGACTGGGGCAGACACCACCGGATCCAGGCCAAAGGCCAGGGTCCCGGCCTTTCAGCTTCGACCTCATGCCTCTCTGCCCCGATCAGAAGGCTTTCGCCTCTACACCAACAGGCTTAGCGTCCACCGACTGCCATCCCTTTCCCCCTCGCCGAGTACTGGGGACAGTCAGTTTAGCACCACCTATTGGCAACTGAAAAGAACAGATACTACACTTGATCTTAGCCAAATGGCCGAGAAGCGATAACTGTCCAGGTGCACTTTTACTGGCTCTACCAGTTGTGAGCAGATATCGATAGATGCATGTTGGCTTACATCCAGCCACCCATAGGGACTACATAGGTCTGATTTTTTCCCTTCATCACAAGATGAAGGAAAAATGTAAATGGGCACATAAGTAACCTCCATTTTCATTCTGAAGAAAAGAAATCACCGCTCCGGTGAGACCTGTAGACGATCAAGGATAATTAGATTACCAAGGTGCTGGCGATGCAAATAGCAATGATGATGAAGAAAAGAGGGAAGGACGGCCGCACTCCAAGGATTTTCAAACGAAAAAAGTTGTCTTTATTGTAAATCCAAAAACATGTACAGTCACAGCAATCACAGAAAACAGGACAGCCGACGCGTTTCGCACTCGATCAGTGCTTAGTCATGGCTAAGCACTGATCGAGTGCGAAACGCGTCGGCTGTCCTGTTTTCTGTGATTGCTGTGACTGTACATGTTTTTGGATTTCCATTTTCATTCTGATCTTACTCAACAAGGAAAGCCCATGTAAAAGAAGCCTAAAACAAGCGATCCCTGTAGCTGTAGGCACTGTGGAGAGATTAATCTTGAAATTTCAGAACAGAGACGTTGAAATTTCAAAATTGCTCTTCTCCCCTTTAGTTTGTTCACACATGTGGCACGTTTGTATATGCTTGACAATCATCTCTAACTTGCTTCTGAAAAGGAATCCACCATGAATCGCTTTTTAGAGGCTGTGTACAATCACCTTTGGGGACATTCAGGAGTTGATAAGTCACCTTTTGAAATGTTAATTTTTTTTTCCATTTCTCAACTTGCATTTAAACACTAAAATCCCATCAGACTGCACAGCATCTACATCAGGGGTGCCCAACAAGTGGCCCGGGGGCCACATGTGGCCCGCAGAGCCCTCTGATGTGGCCCACGACCTCCTGCTCTGGGATAGAATAGAATACTCTTATTAAAGGTACGTTTATTACTAAAATTACAGTGTATATATGGGCATATCTGTTCTACAGTGGTTACTGGGATTTCAAACTGATCCGCAGGTGCAGATCAGTGCGGGTTACCTGCACTGAGCCATAGACTGATATTACCTGTGAGTTTGGTATTCTTTCTGAAAGTGCACAACACCTACAGGATATAATAGAAGTCTATGGCAAAGTGCATTTAACCTTCAGGAAAGCCACAGGTGAACTGTGCTGCACCCTTGGTGCTGGAAAACAGTGCATCAGTGTGAAAGCAGCCTTAGGCCCCTTTCACACAGTCAGTCTGATCCAAGTAGAGTGGGCTCTGCTCATTGTGGCCCACGACAGGTTACCAAGTCGATTAAGTGGCCCTCACTCTTCAAAAGGTTGGACACCCCTGATCTACATCATAACCACATCTATGGCACGTGATTGTAGCATGGTCTGGTAGGATTATAATCAAAAAAAATCAATAAATGTTTTTTTTTACACCATGTCACGGTCCCATTGTCTTCAATTATGCATGGTTGGCAAGCGGCACGGTCTACAAATTGTGGCATTCGATTTTAAATTTGATGTACCACATATGACTGCAGCAAAGTAAATAAAACTGCAGCAGAGAGACTTATATTAATCAATGGAACACAAGTGTGGTGACCTTGTAGCACTTGGAGTCAATTGATACTTCCTTCAGCCCTGTAACCAAAAATCTGAACCTCGTTACGGACCTACAGCCGGAAAAAATCAGCAGAAGCAAAAAAAATGTATAAAAGCAAGTTTTTTTTAAATCAATATGGGTATATTTATATTTTTTTTGCTGTTATAAATTAATTACTCCACAGTGCCTGCAGCTACAGAAGTTACATAGTTAGTTAGTTTGGTTCAAAAAAAGACTGTCCAATTCAAACAATAGAAAAAAATAAATAAGTAAAAAACCTCCATATACACAATCCTATAGCCATATTCTCCTTTAACCACTTTAGCTCCAGAAGATTTTTCACCCTTCATAACTAGGCCGTTTTTTTGCTATTCTGCACTGTGTTACTTTAACTAGCAATAGAGCAGTCATGCAACGCTGTATCCAAACAAAATTTATATAAATTTATATTTTTTTTACATAGAGCTTTCTTTTGGTTGTATTTGATCACCACAGTTTTTTTTTATTCTTTGCGATATAAAACAGACCAAAATTGTTTAAAAATAAAACAATATTTTTTAATTTCGGCTATAAATCATATTCAATAAAAAATGTCTTCATAGATTTTGGACAAAATATAGTTTTTGATGAAAAAAAAAAAAAAATCCCAATAAGGGCCAGATTCAGGTAGAGTTAGGCTGGAGTATCAGTGATACTCCAGCCTGTCACTTTAAGCCGGCGTTTCTGTTTTCTATAACCAGAAAACAAGAAATGCCAGGTTGGAGTTCCGATGCGATCGGCGCAATTGAATTTCGCCATCGCATCTTTAATTTAAAAATGGCGCCGGGGGCGTTCCTGCTGATTTACGCTGAAAAAATATGTTAATCAGCGGGAATCGGCAATTTGCGATCGTATTCGGGTGCGACGCAGTGACTTTCCGACGTTTCCGTAAGCGATACGCGGCGTAAAGATAAAGCAGCCCCCTAGTGGAGTATCCTATGTTAAGTATAGGCGTCGTCATCGCGTCGGAAAAAAAAAAATCGCGTCGTTTGCGTAAAACTTTCATGAATGGGGATGTGACGTCATTGACGTTCACTGACAGAATTTGGAGCATGCGCACTGGGATGCATTGCCACTCGAACGCATGCGCAGTACGTTCGCCGCGGGATCGCGCTTCGTTTAAATAATACACGCCCCGTACCCGCCCAATTTGAATTCCGCCGGCTCATTTGCGATGCGCTGCCGCAACTTTAGGAGCAAGTGCTTCATGAATAACAGCACTTGCTCCTAAAATTTCGGCAGCGTAACGTAAATGAGAAGCGTTGCAGGGATCTCCAAACTATGGCCCTCCAGTTGTTCAGGAACTACAATTCCCATCATGCTTAGTCATGTCTGTGAATGTCAGAATTTTACAATGCCTCATGGGAAATGTAGTTCCGAAACAGCTGGAGGGCCGTAGTTTGGAGACCCTTGCTCCAGAGCAAAGATGCTCCCATCTACCTGAATCTGGCCCTATGTGTTTATTGATTGGTTTGCATGAAATTTATAGCATCTACAAACTATGAGAGATAGATAGATAGATAGATAGATAGATAGATAGATAGATAGATAGATAGATAGACAGACAGACAGACAGACAGACAGACAGACAGACAGACAGACAGACAGACAGACAGACAGACAGAGGAATATATTTTTTATACTACTAATGGACGGGACTGTGATACAGGGGCGGTCAATCTGACACTAACAGGGCGGGGGGGGGAATCAACTGCCCCTGACCTCACCAGTGACATTAATACAGTGATAAAACTATACACTGTAACCGTAAATGACACTGGCTGGGAGGGGTTAACATCTAGGGCAATCAAGGGCTTAAATATGTGCCCAAGTATGTGTAATGTGTGTAAAGTGTGCTGCTTTCACTAACTGATCTCTCAGTTTCTCATCTCTGCTTTGCAGCTTTTCAGTTTCTACAGGCTGAGCTGGCTTCAGATTCTGAGAGGAAAGACTGCAGCTTCCAGCGACACTGTGGTGAGAAGAAAGGGAAGTATTGTAACTTGCCAGGCTGAGGAGAGAAAGGAAAAAAGAAGACTGGCAAAGAAACCGAGAATGGGAACGGACCGCAACACTTTAGTGAAAAAGAGACACAGTGGCAGCCAGCGGCGGACTGACAACTCATGGGGTCCTGGGCAATAGGAGATTATGGGGACCCCGAGCAATAGGAGATTATGGGGCCCCAAGGCAATGGGAGATTATGGGGCCCCCAAGTAATAGATTATGGGGCCACAAAGTATACACACACATGCATACAGTATGCATAAACAGTATACACACACACTGAAAAGGTACTGGAGAGGCAGGCAGCTATAATCTTGGGATTTTTAGACCAAAAGGAAGTCAGTAAGGGACATTTTAGGGGCAGATGTAAAAAATAAAAAAATAAAACACAGATTTTTACTGTCTCTGGTTTTACTGAGGCTGGTAACCCTGGTGGGGCCTCCTAGTGCCCCTAGTGGCATGGGGCCCTCGGGCAGTGCATGGACAGGAGTTTTTAAGCTGTAAAAAACGCTCAGAAAAGTGGCTGTAAAAACGCCAGTGGAAATGAAGTCTTATACAGCGATCAGTACTATAAAAATGCACGGATTACTGTGTAAATGTGACTGGCAGGGAATGGGTTAACACTAGGGGGGCGATCAAGGGGTTCATTGTGTGTCCTTTGGGAGTGATTCTAACTGTAGGGGACGAGACCGATCGATGTTCCTCTGTACTGGGAACACACCATCGGTCTCCTCTTACCTGACAGGACGTGGATCTGTGTGTTGACACACACAGACCCACGGTCCTGCTGTGTTCACGGGCAATCGCGGTGCCCGGCGGGCATCGTGGCCGCCAGGCCCTGGCGGAAGGCGCACACCCCCTAGACGACCGGGAAGCCCAGGACGCCATATGACGCCCGTCCAGGATGGGAGATCCCTCCTGTGAACGTCAGATGTACATGGGTGGGTAATGAATTGGTAAATGAGCTCCTGTACTGCTGGGCCTAAATGCAGGTGGTCTTTCTTTTTATGTTCCTGAGCTAAGAAGCACCTATGGAATGGACATAAACAAGTCAGCTAATACTGGTCATGGAGGGGATACCAAAACTTTTCCTAACCAGAACCTTGGTAATCCTTGTCTGGCACTGGAAGTCAGAGTATTTTTTAACTGATAAAAGTTACTGGAACCTAGGGAACCTGTAACTAAAGCTGGCCGTACATTGAGCAAATTTCATCTGGTTCCAAATGAACCAGCCAGCAAAGCCCGCTGTCAGGATACAAGACCCTAACAGGGGAATTTGTCCATCTGTGCTGTATTGTGGGCTGACCAAAAACATTGAATAGTTTATGCCCAGCTAAAGGGAGAAATATGACAGCCTTGAAGTGTCACCCATTAAAGACAAGCCAGCTATGGAAGCTCTATTATTTCTATCCTGAAATTTTCCATCAAACGCTAGATTTGGCTGGTCCTTTGTACATGTAATAATTAGTTTGATTCTCACTTTTCCCCAGACTGGGCTTGCAATATGTAAATATTAAAATATTTATTTTTGATTTCCCAAAATTCTAAAAAGTGTTGCATACCATGCAGGCATTTACACACAGTAGTAATCATGGCAATTACAATAATAATATTATAATAATGCATGGCTTTGTCACATGTAAATGGAATGCTCCATCTGGTTCCTTAATGCCTATCATTTCCTGTAATATTTATTATTTAACAAGTATTATCCTGAGGGTAATTGCTTATTATTGGAGATAATAATTTCTTGGTACATCTCTATAAACTAGCATGTAAAAAGGACTGTAGTGCTCATCTTCTACTGTGCTACAACTAAAGTCACACATCTACAAGAGCTTATCTGTCAGCGACAAAAATAAGTTGCCTTGTATTCAACAGCAGGAAATGACTATGTGGTGATGAGTATTGGCCAAGCAACTGCGATCATCTGACATTGACACACTCGTATACACCAATACCAATATTTTCTTTTGCTTGAAGTTATATATATACATACATACACATATACACACACACACACACACATACATACATATATACGCACAGCAGTAGTTATATAGTTGTAGTGAAGTTCTTGCAGTTGAAGTTAAACAATTTGGCACATCATCCACATTTTATTTTTATTTTTTTCAAATATATCAAATACATTTTAGCAAAAAGCCTTTTTATGATATCAACCCAATGACAAAACTTTGTGACATACTTGTATACCTTTCAATCTTTCACTGGAAGAACCCACAAAAGAAGTTCTTAATTTACTCACTGCTACAGGCTACAAGATACATAACCTACAGTATTTCCTACTACAACATTGTTATGAAGGTTACCCAGTGAACCTCCAGCTTTTTTATTTTTTTAGGTCGCTTACTTAGAGGGCCCCCCCTCCACTCCCACAGTTGGAACTTTTTGGTTTTGACAGGTACCTGCTCCCACTTCCAGGTAAGATTGTCGAGGCGATCCTCCCCCCACTGCCTTCTAGGACACACACAGGTCCCAGATGATGGCGGGACCATTCACAAAGTGCAGTGCAACTCGTGCATGTACAGTAGGAAGCCTTAAGGCTTCAATGACGGTTTCCCTTAGTGAAGATGCTGGTGCCTGCACCTGAAAATGATTGAAAAAACGTCTCGGGTGTCAACATCGCTGGATGCCCGGACAGGTAAGTGTCCTTATAATAAAAGTCAGCAGCTACAGTACTGTAGCTGCTGACCTTTAACTTTTTTTTTGGGGGGGGGGGGGACTGGTGCTCTTCTTAAAAAGGCAACACTTTTTTTTTTAAGTTTTAGATAGGTGCTCTAATCCCTGTCCACTCTATCAGGTCTTTATTGCTGACCCTGTTTACCAATATCACAGAGTGTGAATGTAAAAGAAAATCCCAAATATTGAATTGCCACCAGAACAGAAATAGAGGGGAAATCTTTCAATAGGGACAATAAAGTGCACAAAATTACCTTAACCTTCATGAACGAGTCCCAACAAACCTTAACCACTTTTCACCCATGCTATAGCCGAAAGAAGGCTACAGCGCGGGCTTAAAATGCTGGGAGGGCGTACATGGTCGTCCTCCCGTTCTCGTGCTCAGCCAATCACAGAAGTAAACAGAAGCCGGTTTGCGTTGTCAGCTTGAAAAAAAGAAAAATAACGTTAACCGGCTTCTGTTAGTGTGACATCGGTCCCCTTAGTGATCACCAGTACCCTCCAGTGTCGCTAATCAGTGCCCACCAGTGCCACCTATTAATGCCGCTAATCAGTGCCACCAATCAGTGCTGCCAATCAGTGCCTACTGATTAGTGCCCATCAGTGCCGCGTTTTAGTGCCACCAATCGGGACCCATCAGTGCAGCCTCATCAGTGCCACCTATCAGTACCGCCAATCAGTGCCACCTCATCAGTGTCCAAAAGTGAAAAAAGAGAAAAAATTACCTGTTTGCAAAATTTTATAACAAAATCTGAAAAAAATAGTTTTTTTTTTTTTGCAAAAAATAAAAAACCCAGTGGTGATTAAATGCCATCAAAAGAAAGCTCTATTTGTGTGAAAAGAATGATAAAAATGTCATATGTGTACGATGTTGCATGACCACGCAATAGTCATTTAAAATGTGAGACTGCTGAAAGCTGAAAATTGGCCTGGTCAGGAAAGGTGTACAAGTTCTCAGTAAGCAAGTGGTAAATGGCCTTTGTTTTCTTACCAAAAACTGCATCTGACACTTACACCGCCACTGACTGGCACTGGCACGCTGACAGTTTGACCTCGTTTACACCATGTGCAGAGATGTCAGTTTTTCTGCATACATACAGGGGAACAAGAAAAAAAAAAAATTGTTCTGTATGTGCCCTGTTCACACCACAACACTAGTATCAGGTGCAGATTTCTGCGCAGGAATCTGCAACATGTATAAAACTCAGTGAAACGTGCATGAAAACTGATGTAAACTTGTTTCTCTGCAAGTGAAACCTATGCGTCAGTTTCCATCAGTTTTTTTGCATGTATAGCGTGAATGAGTTTTTTTTGCTGCCAGAGCTGTTTTTGGATTCTTTGCACACGTTTAAAAAAGAATTTTAGCCCTAAAATGATGTAAAACCCCCAAAAATATAATTTTCTGAAGGCAGACACCCTAGAGAATACAATAGTAGTAGTTCCAAATTTTTATGTCATAAGATATTACCGCAAAAGTCTAGGAAATGCAAAATTGCAGTAAGAAACACACTAAAGTGAATTTAAGGGCAAACAAACACATTAAATGACCCAAATTTTGGTAAAATATAAAAGATGAGGTTTCGGCGGAGGCGCCAGTACCAAGGGTGTGTGTGAGAGCAATCGGCCAGCAGCCCTGATGCCCAAATGGTTTCACCTGACAGGCAGGAGTCTGCCTGTTAGTTTCACACACAATGCCAGTGACTGCAGCCACCAGAATGTGTGTTAAACCCCCTGCTGTCAGGTCCGTACAACTTACGGACCTGGCAGCAAAAGGGTTAAACTGTAAATAACTGACACACAACGTCACTAACTGACACTTAAAAGAGAAGTATGTTTTTGTTTTGTTTGTTTTTTGCAGAATCATTCTTGCCTAGATGGATGCAGCATCGGTCCAATGCTGCATCTGTCCCCTACCAACTCCAAGACTGAGAACCGAGCAATCAAACACTGCTGATTGCCCAGTTTTCAGGGTTCCCTGAGCAGAGAGCTGGTGGCGGTCATTCATCACTCTCTGCTCAGCCCCCCCCCCCCCTGTACTCACTGGAGTGCTGGGCTGTGGAGGGGGCGGGAGCAGCTTTCTCCAGCTCTCAGTGGCTCACTGAGAGGCTGAGCCGGATGCCAACTTCATTGTCGCAATCTTGCCCATGCCTGGACCGGCTCTGTGACGTCAGCTGACAGTGGGCTTCAGCCGCTGTCTGCTGAAAATGGGTCACGGGCGTGCAGAACAAACTTTGGCTGTACTTCTCCTTTAAGCAAGCCATATATTATGCAATTTACTATCATTCGACCCAAGGTTGAACTCTGATGGCGAGGATTCTCCGCCGTCAGAATACAATGATCACTGCCCGCGAATATAGCCATTGGCAGGGATTGCACAAAAAGGAACCCCAACAGGCTTGCTGTACTGATTGATCAATGGATTGACTTCAGTACAATAATTTCACTGGGTGTGTACTAGAATCATTGTAGGCCGGCCTGGGGTTCCCCTTTATCCACAGCATCCCACACACACCAAAAGTTATTGGGGAGTCTATTTAATCTGTACATATTGTTACCTATTGCTTTCGTTGTTTGCATAGTGTTCCTGAGTGTTTTCTTCAAACTGTTTCAACCAAGTCCTGGGTACTTACACAAGTCCTGGGTGACTAATGTTAACCTGAATTTCACTTTTCTTCAAGTAAACTACAAGAACTGCTGTGTTGTGTATTCCTGCCGAGTTAGTCCATTAATCACATTACTAGGTGTGCCAGAGGGGCTGACACAGTTCATTGGAGTTGAAAGGCAGAGTAACAGACTGAAAAAACAAAAGCAGCTCCCTAGGGGGTTTGCTACACATGTGATTAGGGTCCTGTTACCCAGAGTCCTGATTGTTAGTGGAATATATGCAGCGCCAGCATTAAGGCCCACTTCCTGGACGCCACATATATGCGTTACATGGTCAAAGGGTTAAAGCCTAAGGATTTTTTCGTACTGGTGCACCGTGTGATATTATTAAAAAAACTCAGCTCCGGCTGCAATACTTACCTCCTCTTCAGGACTGTCCATCACAGTAATTTCCTTGTGTCTTTGGATCTCCTACATATTTTGGGTTAAATTAACCCTAGCTTAATTCAACCTAGAAAACTGAGCACATCCTTAGAGTGCCAGGTGTCACAGATTCGTCCCCTGAAGGGATGTCACTACAGCACCCTGCACTCTCATTGTAATAATGCAAAAAGCAGTGCTGGTGACATATCGCCACCTCTTTCTGCAACATCATAAACCAAGAAATACAGCTGCTGGGGGCCTGGGCAGAGCTCTGAACATGTGCAAGGAGTTATTTATCCCAGCACAAAGGAATGCTTTGAGTTTGTACACAGAGCCACTCATGCACGGCTTAGTGTACAGTCTTTAGACATTTTCTAGCAGGCAGATAAGACACTACCAAAGAAAGTTTCACTTCAAAGCTCAACTAAAATCTTACATCTTTTTATCTCCTATTATGTTTTGGGGAATGTTTAGCCTAATGGCCCGTACAGGCGTACACACGATCCAAATATTATACGAAAAACGGTCGTCCAAAGAAGAAACGTACAATGATCGGATCGTTTGTACAGATCTTTCGAGAGCCAATCACAACAATTCATCCTATATTATTCGATTAGTCAAGCACAAAAATGTTGTGTCGTACGATACTAGATCGTACGCTTTTCGTTTAGTCAGTATAGTTGTCGTCTGAAAATACAATACAAATACAACACATGACATCAAGTCTGATATTTTTTTCTGTCGTGCAAGAATTTTTCGTGACTTTAGTAAACCATTCAATTTCTACTTGCGTCTATTAAAGCAAAAAAATTGTCCGATCTGTCGTCTGATATTCAGATCGTGTATATAGTGTAGCGCTCACCATTGAGTACAGTCCACGGCAGATGTGCTATTTTACGGCCCGTACACACGATCCGAATATTGTATGGAAACTGTCGTCCGAGGAAGAATCGTACGATTTTCAGATCGCGTGTACGCTACTTTCAAGAGTTGATCACGACCATTCAGCCAATATTATTAGATCGGACAAGCACAAAAGATTTTCCTCATACGATACCAGATCGTATGATTTTCGTTAGTCAGTATAGTTGTACGAAAATACAATACAATACATAAATGCATTTTAACTCATGACATCACTTCCAATTTTTTTTTCTGTCGTATGAGAATTTTCGTGACTTTAGTAACCTTTTCAATTTCTACTTTTGACTATTAAGCAAAAAAAGTCATACGATCTGTCGTACGATATTCGGATCAGGTGTGCAGGCCATAAGAGCTTGTTGGTTCACTTTAACCACTTAATCACCGCCTCATAGGCAAATTACGGCTACAAGGCGGTTCCTTAACTCTGGGAGGACGTCCATGTATGTCCTCCCAGAATCGCGCACACGGAACGTGGTAAATTGCCGCTGATAGCGGCCGTTTACCACGTGATCGCTCTGTCCAATGACATGTAAACAAACCGGCATTTGATGACGCCGGTTCCTCCCTTCTCTCTCTGTACCGATTGGTACAGTGTGAGAGGGGAGGGGGAGAGAGCAGGTGTCGGCAGTGCTGTGGCTGGATCTGTGACTATTGCAGTCACAGATCCAGCCATCCCTGCAACCCCTGCCCCAATACCCCTATCCCTGTGCATATACGCTGCAATATTCCTACCCCTGTGCCAATACACTGCAATACCCCTACCCCTGTGCCAATACTCTGCAATACCCCACGCACCAATACTCTGCAATACCCCACGCACCAATACTCTGCAATACCCCACGCACCAATACCCCACGCATCAATACTCTGCAATACCGTCGGAACGTCGTCGTATTGTACGCCGTTTACGTCGTTTGCGTAAGCTGATTGAGAATGGGGCTGGGCGTAGGTTACGTTCACGTCGAAAGCATTGACTATTTGCGACGTGATTTTGAGCATGCACACTGGGATATGTCCACAGCCGGCGCATGCGCAGTTCGTTCGGCGCATCATTTACGTGGGGTCACCATTCATTAACATACAACATGCCCACTTCCAGCCTACTTTGAACTACGCGTGGTTACGCCGGCGAATTTACACTACGCCGCCGTAACTTAGGGCACAAGTTCTTTGTGAATACGGGACCTGTCGCTCTAAGTTACGGCGGCGTAGTCTAAATGAGATACACTACGCCGCCGGAAAGATGCGGTAAACTACCTGAATCTGGCCCTATAACTTTCACCCAGACTAAATAATATCCAAATGTATTTTTATTTTTTTACCAAAGATTTGTAGCAGTATACATTTTAGGCCAAATTTATGAAGGAAAATTACTTTTTTGCTAAATTTTATAATAGAAATGAAGAAAAATTCTTTTTTTTTTTTACAACATTTTCATTCTTTTTTCATTTATAGCGAGAGAAAAAAAAACGCAGAGGTGATCAAATACCACCAAAATAAAGCTCTATTTGTGGGGGGGGGGAAAAAAGGACAAAAATGTAATTTGGTTACAGTGTTGTATGACTGAGTTATTGGCATTCAAAATGTGAGAGCACCAAAAGCTAAAAATTGGTCTGGCTATTAAGGGTGTTTAAGTGCCCAGTGGTCAAATAAAGCAGAATGAAAAAGTCCAACAGAACAAATGTCCAACACGAAACAAAAGTAATATTCAGGCTACTTGCTCTCTTTAGCAGTGCCACTGCTCAAGCCTTGTGCTCCTCCAGGCATTCCCGGCCAGGACAAATACTGTCAGCGAGTCAAGCGGTGATGTAGCAGCCTTTTTTGGGAGCATCAGATTGGCCCTGGGGGGTGGCTGTGTCAGTTTCATTCCGGGGCACTGTATTGTCCTGGAATGAATGTGCCCCGGGCAGACCTACAAAATGCGGTATGTCCCAGGCAATCCGGGACACGTGGTCACCCTATCTACCACAGCATACTTGTGTTTCCTGTGCAAAAGCTGTACCCTCTGTCAGCTCTCCTTCTGGCAGCTCCCTGATGCTCCAACTAGGGTGACCACATTTCCAAACTACCATTCAGGGACACCCTCCATTCCCAAAAATCAGCTTGTGGTGTAACGAATCACAGCACAGTGATTGGACACAAGAGGCGGGATTTATGATTTCTCCAATCACAAGCAGGGGGCTGGGATTGTGCTCCTCCACGCATTCCTGGCCAGGACAAGTACAGTCAGTGAGTAAAGCGGTGATGTGGCGGCCTTTTCTTGGAGGCATCCGATTGGCTCGGGGGGTGGCTGTGTCAGTTTCATTCTGGGACACTGTATTGTCCTGGAATGAAGGTGCCCGGGACAGACCTGCAAAATGCGGGACTGTACCGGGCAATCCGGGACATGTGGTCACCCTAGCTCCAACCCTCAGGCTTGGGCCCTCTGCCTGTCCCCTGCAAACATGCACACTCCTGGCTGCTCCCTTGCTAACCTACTGTCAGGTTCCAGACTATAAAACGTTTGAACAACTGTGTCAACATTCTGGCTCCCAAATCTCTATGAAATCTCCAGGCTCCAGGTCCCAAACTGGGTCTACCAACCACAGAAGAAACTGCAAACCCAGGTTACCTCCAAATAAAATAAGAATCCTAGAGCCCTTCAACTTGACTAGTAGAGAATCCTGGGTGATCTAAATCCATTTTTAAACCCGGTAACACGGCACCACACTGTCACATTCCTTATAGTCTCGTCTTACATGTTATTTCTGTCTTTTTTTTTTCCTCCTTGGAAATGCCATAAAATTACCATTTCTCTTATGACATAATACTAACATTTCCTATTACTCCAGCTTGCTAGCTGCAGTGCTAAAACCAAATGCTGCTTGCAGTGTCAATACATTTTGGAGCAGCAACACTCATGCATTGGCTCCCCTTAAAGTGGTTCTACACCCTGTAAAACCACCTCACCTACAGGTAAGTCTATATTAAGGCTTACCTGTAGGTGCTGGAAACATCTCCTAATGGCCCATACACACGATCCGAATATCGGACGAAAACGATCGTCCGATGATGGATCGTACGATTTTCGGATCGTGTGTACACTACTTTCGACAGCCGATCACGACCGTTAATCCGATTGGACAAGTGCGAAAAATTTTCTCGTCCGATCCTCCGATTTTCGTTTAGTCAGTACAGCCGTCGTCCGGCAATACAATATAAATACATTACAACACGTGACATCACTTCCGATCGTTTTTTTCTATCGTACGAGAATTTTCGTGAGTTTAAAAACCTATTTTATTTTACTCGCGATTATTAAGCGAAAAAAGTCGTACGATCCGTCGGCCGATATTCGGGTCGTGTGTATGGGCCATTAGCCTACACGGTTTATGACATATTTACAAAGCCCCCGAACGCTGTCGTCTTCCGCGCATGCGCCAAAGTATTCGACGCATGCACACTTTAGAAAGGGCATGCGGTGCCGTTTCTAGTGGGGGTCATGCCGTGACTGCTGGATCCCGCATGCATGTGCGGGAGTGGCGTCAAGTGACTCCGGCCAGTCACAGAGCGGGAGGGAGAGGGCTTCCAGCCAGCGGGGACATCGCAGGCTTCGGTTTCAGGTAAGTGATACATAATGGGCTACTATGTGATGCATAGTAGCCTATTATGCTTTACCTTTGTGAGTGAGTGAGTGAGGAACTTGTATAGCGCTGCACAGGCGAACTAAATCGCCTCTAGGCGCTTATAGAGGTAGGGGAATAAAGAGAAAGTAAAACCCATCAGGGTTTACTTCCTCTTGAATGCTCCACATGTACAAGATCTAAGGCAGCCAATCAGCAACTTGAAAAAAAAAAAACATAAAAACAGCAAAGCTGTCCACAGTCCAAGAGATCTGCAGTAGAATGGAACACCATTAAATATAATACAAAAATCATTTATAGTCAGACTCGAACCTTGTACACAGAACCGGTTTTCCCGTCTGGAAAACCGGCATGAAAGCTTTTGGCCGGGAAAACAGTCCGTGTGCATGCTGCAGCGCAGTTTTCCCGACAGGAAAACTGCATAAAAAAAAAAAAAAACACAGCTCTCTTTTTTTCCCCGCTGGGATTCGCATCGTTTTTAACCCGGCAGTCTTCCAATGGGAAACACTGCGATGGAGCATACACACGGCGATGGAGCATACACACGCCTGTCAGGAAACCCGGTCATGTGTAGAGGAAAAAAGTTACCGAGCAGGTTCTCGGTTTTCCCCTCGTGTTTCACGGCGGTAAAAAGTCCGCTGGGAAACCCGTATGAGGCTTAAGTCTGACTCAATTGTCCTTGCTGGCAGAGCTTTCTACATATTGCATTAGTGATTTCATTTCATACGACTCCATTTAATTTGAATAGAACCTGGCAGTCAGTAACGGCTCCCATTAACTTTTCAAACCAATGTGTGTTAGCCAAAGTAGAATAAGAACATACCATATGAATACATCTATGTGAATCTCTGTTCATCTGTAGAGAATGTACGTTTAGCTGGCAACAGAATGGGCAACAGAAACACTAATCCATCTTCCACCAGACTAATAATAGCATGGAGCACAATGGTTCATTTCCCAGGAATCCATTTTTCCAGCATAGTTATCCCAATGGAGTTATATTTTACATTAAATCATGACACATTTATAGGAACAGTGACCTTTAACAGTCAAACCATTATGTTTTCATTGCTGTGCAGTTTTTGTCTGGTTTTGAGTGAGTATTAAGAGGTTTTAGTGAATTATTTAAAAGCAATCAAATTTTTTTATCCATCTTTTTGAACACACATGTAAATGTATATATTTATATCATGTATATAATGTATATAATATTTCCAGTGAAGTGGCCATGGTTTTAAAGTAGAATTTATACTTTCAAACAATTGAACGTTGCATTACAATTTTCTGGTGAGTGTCAGGGAATGTAGAGTAGGGTGACCATACATCCCCGGTTTCTGGTGACAGTCCCCGGATTGAGGACACTGTCCCTGGACCAGGTCTGTCCCTGGTTTTGTCCCCAGATTGGATTCATACAGGAGCTGGGGCAATTTCAAAGTCAGTGCAGAATAAAAAAAAATAAAAAAAATGAATTGCACACCTCCACTCCACCACTTCTACTAGCTTAGGGGGTGTATTTTTTTTCCCATTATCTGTGTCCCTTTCTGATGATCATGTGCTGGTCGGAGCGGAGGAAATATTTCTTTAGTTTCGGGTTCATGCCCATTCAGCTCCGCTCGCATGTTCTTCTGCCTTGGCTCAAGTTGCGGCCAGCCGCTTGCCTGTTCATCTCCTTGCCTTCCATGGTGGAGGGATGTTCCTCCGCACCCAGTAGTAGCTGGGGGGCCCGGAGAGTGAGACTTGACAGGCTGTGAGGCTGGCTGCAATGGGCAGAGAGTCGCTGATTGCCACCATTACTAGTAAAGAAAAAATATGTCCCCGGATTTAATTTTAAAAATCTGGTCACCTTAATGTAGAGAAGAGTAGTTCTGGCTACTTATGGTACCATCTATAAAGAGAACCTGCTACTCAGAACATTAGGCTCTTTATTACCCTTTTATGGGGTGATGTGAAAATTCCCTCATATCCTTTATTTTTTAGACCAGTCACTCTCAACCAAGGTTCTGTGGAGGTTAACGTGGGAGTAAACTCCCATGCATCATTTTTACCTATAGGTAAGACTATAATAAGGCTTGGGAAACTGGAAAGAGACTGCGCTAAATATAATGAAAAAAGAAAGAAAAAAAGGAGGGAGAAAAATGCAGCGTAATGACAGTGTCGTTTCTCCAGGTGCTGCGATTTGCATGTAAACAATAAAATACAAGAAATTAACATAAGAAAAATATAAATCGCGCTACCCCAACTGGCTTTAAAGGGTCACTAAAGGAATTTTTTTTTTTTTTGCTGAAATGACTGTTTACAGGGTATAGAGACATAATAGTTAACCGATTCATTTTAAAAATGATTAAAAATAGATAAAAATCAATCATATAATGTGCCTGCAGTTTAGTTTCATTTTTAAACTGGTTTCATGTTTCTGTGAAGTAAGGAGACACACAGAACAAAAGCAAACCAATACAGGGCAGTGTTTTGTTTTTAAAATTAATCCGATTGGTTCTGAGGAGTTTTAGACACACAATAATGACAGCTTGGACCACAGTGAAAAGCTGCCATGAGATTTTTCATAAGGAGCCAGACAAGCAGGAAGTGTGAAGATCAGAGCAGAATTACAGCAACTTCAAAGCAAAAATGAACAATGAGGACATGAAACCAGGACTGCAGTAAGGTAAAGGAAGCTATTTAGCTAAAAAAAAAAAAATCCTTTAGTGATCCTTTAAACCAGGGGTCCTCAAACTACGGCCCCCCAGCTGTTCAGGAACTACAATTCCCATCATGCTTAGTCATGTCTGTGAATGTCAGAGTTTTGCAATGCCTCATGGGATGTGTAGTTCCACAACAGCTGGAGGGCCGTAGTTTGAGGATCCCTGCTTTAAACAAACAGAAATATATATAAATAAGTGATCTCCAGTGATATGTGAAAAGTAGGCTGGCTGCTACGTGAAACCGTGACCTCTGGTGGCCACTAAAGCACTAAAAAGTCACCTCAGAAAACATCAATGATCTTGTTATTATATAGTTGATAATGGTGATATACCAAAAAACAAACATTAAAAAAAAGGAACAAAAACCAAAAATATACCCAATGATGTGAAAAATTATTGAAAAATGTAAAAAACATCATCAACTGGGTATGCTGGATATAAACTTTGACTCTAAATGGATTAATGTACAGTGCACAGTATGTAGAAAGTCTGTGAAGAAAAGTTTACAAACACCCGTGCTTCTGTATCGTAACAAATTAATTAAACGTGTCCAAAAAAGCAAATAACGTGTCCTCCACCAAGCTTATGAATTGGCCTCTTATCGAACTCCCATGATCCCCTGTGATGAGGGATCAAAAACAGCATATAGTAGGTCCCAATCTCGTGGTGTCAGATCTGCATTCCTAATGGATTTCGTTTTCAAAAATGTTGCAGCAAGATGAATGGCCACCATGAAAAAGACATCAATAGCTCCACATAGTGTGTTATTTATAAAAATGTATTAAAAAGGATTAAAATGCACTTACAGTTATGCAGTGTAAAATCGTCTTGAAATTTTAATGTGCCGGCTGGTACACAAAAACCCTCAGGCTCTCGTCCACTGGGGGAAAGTTAAGGAACTGGGTGACAACAGCGCGTCGCTCGCCCTACGTCCGTTTCGAAATAAATTTCGTCTTCCAGGGGCACGCTGGACTACAACTATATAATAACAAGATCATTGATGTTTTCTGAGGTGACTGTTTAGTGCATTAGTGGCCACCAGAGGTTACGGTTTCACCTAGCAGCCAGCCTACTTTTCACATATCACTGGAGATCACTTATTTAAATGTATTTGTGTTTGTTTAAAGCCAGTTGGGGTAGCGCAATTTTTATTTTTCCTATAATAAGGCTTACCTATTAGTACTTTAAATATCTCCTAAACTTGCACCGTTTATGAGATATTTACTGTACATACAGCTTGTGACATCACTGGTGAATGCGCTCCAAGTCCTGTGCCGTAAACGCCAGGATTTCCACGTGCATGTGCAGGAGTGACGTCATCGCGGCTCCGGCCACTCACACAGCCGGAGTCCACAAACCCGGAAGGAATCTTTATAGCTATCTGTAAGAGGAGGAGCAGTCCTTTGACTAACCCCCAGTGAATTGGTTTTATCTTAGGTACCTAGAAATTATTTTAAGGGTTCCTCTAGGTCAGTGGTTCTCAACCTGGGGGTCGGGACCCCCTCGGGGGTCAAATGATGATTTGCCAGGGGTCACCAAATCCTGGGCTGTTCCTGAAGCCTGAACCGCTCTCCCAGCCTTTTTGCAGCCGCCAACTCAGTCTCTTAGCAGCCACCCATTCTGTTCACGGCATGGCTGGGGGGAGCAGACTAGAGGTCAGTTGACTGGTGAGGAATGTAAAGTGGTAGGGGATGGAGGAGACCCTATCTCCTGATTTCAGCTTAGGTGTCACTGCTAAGAGACACCACAAAGTCGGAGACACCATGAAACCAGAGACACAGTGAGTAACACTACCTGTGATTATAAGTTGGCTGATCAGAACTCCCCCTAGCATTGCCACTCATCCCAATGCCCCGCCAGCACTGCCATGCATCCCAACTCCCACCACCCCCCCACCAAGGAATAAAAATAGAGAATAAAAATAGAGCATACATGGAAGGTCAAGGGAAAGAGGGGGAGGAACAAAGAAAAAGGAAGAGAAAGAATAAGAGAACAAGAAAGACGGCTAGAGATGGGGATGGGGGTAGGGTTGCCACCTCATCCCTTTAAAAAGGAACACATCTGAATTACACAGGTTCTGTGGCCAATTAAGGTGGTAATTAAACTCACTTGGTGCCTTATCTGTATTAAATTAGCCTCAGAATCTGTGTAATTCAGATGTGTTCCTTTTTAAAGGGATGAGGTGGCAACCCTAGATGGGGGGGATAAGAAATTAGGATTTAGAGAGATAAAAGGGAAAGAAAGGAAGGACAACAAAAAGAAAGAGTGCTACATCCTAAAAGGTACCATAATGGCTTTTAATACTGTACAAGTGGAAGGGAGGCTAAGGCCTCGTACACACGATCAAATCTGTCCGCTGGAAACTGTCTGCTGGACCGTTTCAGCAGACAGATTCGATCGTGTGTACGGCCGAGCCGACGGATTTGGCCACCCGACAGATTTCAAAGCATGCTTTGAAATCTATCGGGTGGGAATCCATCCGCCCGACATGTCTGCTGGTTAGTACACTTACCAGCAGACATGTCGTCCCGCACCGCCGCCGAATGGATTCGGCGCATGCGCGGAAGTGTTTTACTTCCTGGTGCGGTGACATGGCGGCGTCAACGTCACCGCCACGTCACCGACACGTCAGCGCGCGGGGATTTTGGTTTGCTCGTGTGTACACGCGAGCAAACCAAAATCCCAGCAGACAGATTTGTTCAAATCTGTCGGACAGACAGATTTGAACAAATCTGTCTGCTCTTGTGTACGAGGCCTAAATGTCATTGGGTTGGGTGCATTGGTGCAAATTACTTGTCTTGCCTTGGGTGCTGACAACCTACGCTACGAAAATAATTTTACTGTTAGGGGTCCCAACAACTTGGGAAATTTTATCAAGGGGTCACGGCACTAAAAGGTTGAGAACCACTGCTCTAGGGTAAAAAGGTTGAGAAAGACTGATACAGACAAACTACAAGTCGGCTTTAAAAGTAACCCTGACATGGCAAAAGTGTGTGTGTGTTTAACCTAACATGCTTATGCAAGAACAAACTCTATAAAAGGTGCTACTGCATACCCTATTTTTTCAGTGCATGCTCCCAAGCCCCCAAAGAAGCAACCTCCTTCAGCATGCAAATACGAACTTCTCTGAAGACCAAAGATTAGAAAAGTTCCTCCACATCTCACAGTGCAGTGCAAAAGGTGTAAAGTTACACACAAAGGGGTAGATTCATGTAGAGATCCGACAGTGTATCTACTGATACACCGTCGGATCTGTGAGATCCGACGCTCGGATCTATGCGGCTGATTCCTCGAATCAGGTTCCGCATAGATCTCCCTTAGGCCCCATACACACGATCGGACATATCCGATGAAAACGGTCCGCGGACCATTTCCATCGGATATGTCCGATCGGGAGTTTGATCCGATGGCGTGTACACACCATCGGATCAAATTCCCCGCCGCCGGACGGCGCGGTGACGTGGCGGTGACTCGGCGGTGACGTTGACGCCGCAGCGTCACCGCCACGTCACCGCACCAGGAAGTAAAACACTTCCGCGCATGCGCCGAATCCAATCGGCAGCGGCGCGGCGGCGGTGGGGGCCGACATGTCTGCTGGTAAGTGTACTAACCAGCAGACATGTCGGGCGGACAGATTCCCACCGGATAGATTTCAAAGCTTGCTTTGAAATCTGTCGGGTGGAGAAATCTGTCCGCTAGCCCATACACACGAGCGGAGATGTCTGCTGAAACGGTCCATCGGACCGTTTTCAGCGGACATATCCCCTCGTGTGTACGCGGCCTTAGAGCCGACTGGTGTAAGTGAGTTACACTGTCGGTTCTTAGGCTGCATTCTCCCGCCGTCAGCTAGGTGGCGCTTCTTTTTTTCTACGCAACGAATATGCAAATGAGGAGAACCGCCGATTCAGAACCGAACGCCCGGCCGTCGCTTTTTTTTTACGTCGTTTGCGTTCGTCTTGTTCCGGCGGATCGTTACCCCTGCTATATGCGGGGGAAAGTGTGGCGGATCCTATGTTAAGTATGGCCGTCGTTCCCGCGTCGAGTTTTGAATTTTTTACGGCGTTTACGTAAGTCGTCCGGGAATATGGCCATACGTTAATTGCGTTAACATCGAAAACAATGACGTCCTTGCGACGTCATTTAAAGCAATGCACGCTGGGAAATTTTGCCGGCGGCGCATGCGCAGTACGATCGGCGTGGGGACGCGCGTGATTTAAATAGTAAACTCCCCCTAGACGCGGAATTTGCATTCCGCCGGGGGATTTACGATCCGCCAGGGCTAATTACGAGACAAGTGCTTTCTGAATACAGCACTTGCCTCAAAAACTGGCGCAGGCGGATCGTAAAAAAGATAGATCACGCGGATCAAAAGATCCGCTGATCTACATGAATCTACCCCAAAGGGTATGTACCAGAAAATGCACTTGCATTGGTGCATTAGTGAATGTTCACATTTCCAATGACAGATACTTAAAAACAGGGATGTCCAACATGCGGCCCAAGATGGCTTTGAATGCTGTCCAACACAAAATTTTAAATTTGCCTAAAAATTTAGATTTTTTTGGAAATGCTTTGTAAAAATGCATTTACAATTTGAAAACACATGCGGTCAGAAAAAAATAAATTGACAGTGTCTCTTTACTGGACATGTATATGGTGCATCCAGAATATAATGAGAATGATGATTTTAAAAAGTATTTTTAGGATTGTCCTGATACCACTTTTCTAAGACTGAGTACAAGTACTGATACTTTTTTCAAGTACTCGTCTATACCAATTACCGATACTTTTATTTAATCTCATGTGATAGAGGCACATGTGCCACTATTTTTTTTACAATGCTTTCTTTTTTAAAGGGGGGGGGGGGAAATGGACAGTGTCATTTTTTTTTTTATATATATTTTACTTTTTTTTTTTATTATTTATTGCAATTATTATTATTATTATTATTATTTTTTTATCAGCCCTGTTGGGGGGGCTATGGTGAGAGAAGACAGCGGCTCCTCTTCAATTATTAATTGAGACATCGTAATCACAGGAGGTTACAATGATTCAGTTATATGAACGGACAGAGTCAGTGATCAGACTCAGTCCATTCAGAAAACTAAGGGGTGGATTCACAGAGAAATGGATTATCGTAGCGTATCAGAAATACGCTACGCCGCCGTTTTTTACCTTGATCTACGTGGAATTCAGGTAGATTTTTTTCGGTAAACGACGGCGGCGTAGTGTATTTCTCCCGTCGTAATCCATCCGCGCGAGTAGGGGGCGTGAAACATTTAAAGTAGGCGCGTTCCCGCGGCGATCGATCTGCGCATGCTCCGTTCGCAAATTTCCCGCCGTGCATTGCGCGAAATCACGTCGTGACGTCATTCGTTGTTTATGTAGCGTACTTTACGGGCGATCCACGTCCCGACGAGTTACGTAAACAAAATAAAAAATTAAATAAATTCGAAGCGGGAACGGCGGCCATACTTAACATGGGCTACGTAAAGTTAGAGCAGCAAAAAGCTGCTCTAACTTTACGTATAAAAAAATAGACGAAAACGATTGCGACGCTCGCTCGTTTGTTCGTGAATCCCCGTAAAAACACATTTGCATATCCCGACGCATTAAAACGACGCGAACTCCTCCCAGCGGCCGCAAATAGATGGCAGCGTAGATCCGAAGGCTTACGAAGACGTAAGCCTCTCGGATCGAAGCCCGAAGCCGGCGTATCATGGTTTGAGAATTCAAACTAGTGATACGCCGCGGGAAATTTGAAATTACTCCTGTCTAACCCCAGTTAGACAGGCGTAATTGTTTTGTGAATCCACCCCTAAGGGTTTACCGGGTCCTACCTCCGCTCTCCATCCTGACAGATCGAAGGGGACAGCAGCACTTAGGGGGAGAAGAGAGGGGGACAGATGCACGAAGGGGGACAGCATAATGGGAAAGGACACAGGAGAACGGAGGGTGACAGCAGCAGAACAGAGGGGGACTGGAGGAGGATACGGGGACAGTCAGCGGTGATCGTGTGTGGGAGAGAAGCACCGATCACCGCTGAAAGTCGTGGGGGGGGGGGGGGGAGAGAAAAAGGACCGGCTGGTATCGGGTGAAGCATCGGAACATTTGCTCGAGTACAAGTACTCGGGCAAATGCTCGGTATCGGTAGCGATAACAATACTAGTATCGGTATCGGGACAGCCCTAATTATTTTATTGAATTTTTTTTTATAATTGAACATTGTCTCCTTCAAAAGTATGCACCTTGTGTGTATACACCACCTTCCCAGCAATTCTTCCATTCTTCGTAGTAGGGTTGTCCCGATACAGATACTAGTATCGGTATCGGGACCGATGCCGAGTATTTGCGGGAGTACTTGTACTCCCGCAAATACCCCCGATACTGAAATAGAATACTTCCCCCCCATATTGCAGCGATGCGTCCCTCATACCTTTTTAGATATGCTGACGCCGCCGCTGCCGCATACCGCCGTATCCCCCTGCACAATCGCATAGCACACATTACAAACATTCATTCTGAATACTTGTAAATGGCCGTGTATTGACACTCCCCTTCTCCGGATTGGAGAGATCCCTCCAATCCCGAGCAAGGGGGAGTGTCTATGCACGAATCCGCGTATAGACACTCCCCCTTGCGTGGGATTGGACGGATCCCTCCAATCCGGAGAAGGGGAGTTTTAATACACGGAGCGCGGCCATTTACAAGTTTTTGGAATGAAAGCTTGTAATGCGCTACGCGATTGTGCAGGGGATACGGCGGTATGCGGCAGAGGCGGCATCAACATATCTAAAAGGTATGAGGGACGCATCGCTGCAATATGGGGGACATACATGGCTGCAATATGGGGGACATACATGGCTGCAATATGTGGGGGACATACATGACTGCATATGTGGGGGACATACATGGCTGCATATGTGGGGGACATACATGGCTGCATATGTGGGGGACATACATGGCTGCATATGTGGGGGACATGCATGGCTGCATATGTGGGGGGACATACATGACTGCATATGTGGGGGACATGACATGGCTGCAATATGTGGGGGACATACATGACTGCAATATGTGGGGGACATGGCTGGATTTGGGGACACATTTAAAAAAAGTATCGGTATTTGGTATCGGCGACTACTTAAAAAAAAGTATCCGTACTTGTACTCGGTCCTAAAAAAAAGGCATCGGGACAACCCTACAGTTCGTAGCATACCTGGAAGTCTTCAAGCGAGATGGCGATCAGAGCCTTAGGCGGCGTACAAACGACCGAGGTTCTCGCTAGAAACCAGCGAGAACCTCGCTGGAAGCTGCATTCCAGCGAGAACCTCTGCCGTGTGTACGCTCTCGGCGAGCATCTCGTCGGGAATGCCGTCGAGCAGAAATAGAGAGCATGTTCTCTATTTGCTCGACGGCCCGCCTGGATGAATGGCTGGTTGCCATTCCCGACGGGCGGGTCGCCGAATCTGACGGCCGGCAGAGAACCTCGAAGGGCGGAACGATGTGTTCTGCCCGTCGAGGTTCTCTGCCGTGTGTACGCGGCTTGACAGCCTAAGCACTGTGACTTGGTACATTTTTGTGATGAAGGATCCAAGTTGAGACAATCTCAGGACACACACAAAAAAAACTCTCTCAAACAATAAACTTCCAGGTAAAATCTTTGATTCATAGTTGGACCAGCAAGTAAAAATTCCTTATGGAAAATTCCATGTCAATCAAAAACGAACAATGACTTGATTTGCTCATTCAAAGTTTCTTGGAGTAATCTGACGTGGGTGTGTGCCGTTCTAAACTTTGTTTCTTCGTCTCGGGATCATACCCAAACACCCATGATTTATCTCCTGTGATCACTTGACTCAAAAAATCTTGGCAAACAAGTTGATAGTGTTCCTTCTGATCAGATGACAAGTTATTTAAATCCTGAGTCACGATTTCATGAACAATTGACTTTGCAAATCACATTTCCTCTGTAATCATTCTGATAGTGAGCCATTGGTCACGGTTGAGAACAGTCCTCACCATGTCCTGATCGTTGTTCATCTTTAATCTTCTTGTCCTTCTTTGAAGGCCTTGTGCCATCAGTACACATGTGCAGATGATAGTGCAGCTTCTTTATAAGCTTGTCTCACCATTTCCAAAGTTTCTGATGCACTTCTACCCAATTTCACACAAAAACTTGTTTGCCTTTTTCTTAAAACGAGGCACTTGAACATCGTGTCACAAAAAAGAAATGTCTCCACTCTGACAGGGCTATATTGCAACTGATCAGTGTTCTAACGTATACATTGCACCCCACCCCAAGTGACCCTGGCTAGCTTCTCCCTTCACAGATCCCTTCTCGAATGTAGGAAATTAATTATCATTGTATTATGGACGAACCTCATATCTTGCCAAAGAAAAAAAATCCCTTTCTTCACAATCAGGCCTTATTCATATCATCAGTTTTTGACAGCAACTATATAGTGGAGATGTGTGGACAGCCTACGTTTTCACATGACCTGCTCCTATTGCAAGGCTTTTTGATAAAATGTTGGCTAAAAAAAATATATATTTTTAATGATTAATTTATACTCTTTTTAGCCAAAATTGTATCAAAAAGGCTTGCAATAGGAGTACATACATACACACACATAATGCAGTATACCTTGCTGTATTTCACTGACATATGTTCATTGAATTGTTAACAGCAGGTCCTGCAGCCATGTTCCAAGTAGAGAACTAGACTCCAAATAAAACATGCGAACATAGCAGCTGCTAGCATTGACGTGAGTCGCATGAGTATATTAAAATGCACCTATACTAAAAAGACATTCCATCTCATAGTTAGAAGGTTACCTGTCCCCCTACCCTCCAATCCTTCTCATGTCAGATTAATGGTACTGCTCACAATTACATAATAGATTAGATAAACAAAGAATCACAGATTCCAGTTTTTTTGTCAAAGCTTAATTGAACAAGCTGAATTTAGAAGACGATTGGCTACCATGCTCAGATAGTTGCACCAGGTTTTGCACTTTTCAGTTTTAGTAAGGGTCCTTTCACACGGAGCGGTCCGTTTTTCGGCCCTCTCTGTGTGTCTGTCGGCTCAGCGGGGATCCCCGCTGAGCTGTCGGCAGACAGGGCGGTCCCCGCACACTGTGCAGGGACCGCCCTGTCTCTCCTCCGCTCTCCCCTATGGGGAATCGGATGAAAACGGACCGTTTGTCCGTATTCATCCGATCCGATCCGCCGGACGGAAGAAAAATAGGGTTTTCTTCCGTCCGAAAAACCGGATCCATACGGACGTGGATCATTGCGGACGTTAGCGGATGCATCATCCGCTAACGGACGCGACCCCATAGGCGTCCATTACAAGTCCGTAAACGGACTTGTAAAAACAGACGAACGGAGGTGGACTTGTGAAAGGGGCCTAAATCAACCCCACAGTCTTCTGTACAGACTAAGGCTGGCCATAGATGGAGCATTTTTTGTTGTTATTGGGGGAATCCCTCCTGCGGAGCCATTGTGTTCTCCCGAAACACAGGGATTAATGTTTTACCACTTACACGTGATCCAAATTTCTGACCTGCCTTTTTCCATCGGAATTTCCGACTGTGTGTATGCCCCATCGAAAATTCCGATGAATTCCATCGAAGTCTACATGTTCTCTTTTCCTCCGATGGAATTCCAATGTGAATGTGATCGTGTGTACAGGGCATTAGTGGCTATAATAGCCGCTGGCAATAATCACATATTAAACCCAACAGGCTGGTTGTACCCAAGTTGACCAATTGATCAACTTGGGTACATTCAGCCTGCCCATGCATGGTTCGAATCTCGGGCAGTTGATTGGAAACTGTCTATCGCTGGCTTAAAGCTGTGTATGCCATTATATGTATTTTAATGTTAAAAAAAAAAAAAAAAACACAGTAAGGAAATGTACAACATTTCAGGGTAGACCCCCCCCCCCCATCTCTGGGAGAGACCCTAGTGTCTACCAGAAAAACATTGCATACTGCAATTCCCTCCTGCCTGTTTCTTGGCACCACAGGGTAAAGTGCTTATTTACTTTGCTTCCATATTGTATTTGCACCTGTATATATTAATATGTACCTAACAAATATTACTGATGACACAGTTTGTTGAACACTCCTTGCATTGTATTCATAGCAGCTTTTTTGTGAGATACTGTTATACTGTATATCTTCTATGTTTTTAATGCACATTTACTATTACGCAGTAGATGTCATTTGAACATATAAGTACAACATTTTTACACTATGAGCAAAGTAAAGCTGGTCATACACACATACAGTGGAAAAAAAATGGAAAATGTGGATATAAGTAAAGTATTCATACCCCTTGTAAGTTTCCACATTTTGTCATATTACAACCAAAAATCATACATGTGTTTTATTGGGATTTTATGTGATAGACCAAAACAAAGTGGCATTTTTTTTTACAAATCAATATCTGAAAAGTGTGGCGTGCATTTGTATTCAGCCCCCTTTACTCTGATACCCCTAACTAAAATCTAGTGGAACCAATTGCCTTCAGAAGTCACCTAATTAGAAAAAAACTGTTCTGTGAAGCCTTCAGAGGTTTGTTAGAGAACCTTAGTGAACAAACAGCATCATGAAGGCCAAGGAACACACTAGACAGGTCAGGGATAACATTGTGGAGAAGTTTAAAGCAGGGTTAGGTTATAAAAAAATATTTGTACATCTCACGGAGCACTGTTCAATCTATCCTATCATCCGAAAATGCAAACATTATGGCACAACTGCAAACCTACCAAAACACGACCATCCACCTAAACTGTGAGGCCGGGCAAGGAGAGAATAATCAGAGAAGCAGCCAAGAGGCCCATGGTAACTCTGGAGGAGCTGCAGAGATCCACAGCTCAGGTGGGAGAATCTGTCCACGGGACAACTATTACCCGTGCACTCCACAAATCTGGCCTTTATGCAAGAGTGGCAAGAAGAAAGCCAGTTTTGAAGGAAAGCCATACGAAGTCCCATTTGCAGTTTGTGAGAAGCCATGTGGGGGACACAGCAAACATGTGGAAGAAGGTGTTCTAGTCAGAAGAGACCAAAATTTAACTTTTTGGCCTCAAAGCAAGAACTACGGTATGTGTGTGGCTTAAAACTAACACTGCACATCACCCTGAACACATCATCCCCACCGTGAAACATGATGGTGGTGGCAGCATCATGTTGTGGAATGCTTTTCTTCAGCAGGGACAGGGAACCTGAGTTAATGGGAAGATGGATGGAGCCAAATACAGGGCAATCTTAGAAGAAAACCTGTTAGAGTCTGCAAAAGACTTGAGACTGGGACAGGGGTTTACCTTCCAGCAGGACAATGACCCTAAACACACAGCTAGAGCTACAATGGAATGGTTTAGATCAAAAGCATATTCATGTCTTAGAATGTCCCAGACAAAGTCCAGACCTAAATCCAATTGAGAATCTGTGGCAAGACTTGAAAATTGCTGTTCACAGAAAATCTCCATCTAATCTCACAGAGCTTGAACTATTTTTCAAAGAAGAATGGGCAAATATTTCACTCTCTAGATGTGCAAAACATCCCTTGTAATATAGATAAGCAGGACACGGTCTCTTTTAAATGTGAGATCTGGGGTCAAAAAGACCTCAGATCCCACAATCACACTTAAAAAGCAAAAAAAAAAAAAAAATGTAATTTTACTTTTACACGGAAAACAAAATGGGCCCTTTAGGGACGGAGGGTGAAAGTGATGTTTGACGTCGCTCCAGTCCTCCAAGGGCATAGAGTCGAGTGGGGCCACCTTGCCCTCACTCAACTTCCTGCCCATCAGGTCGGACCGTTTTCCCAGCTATGGAATGGCTCCGGTAATCGGAGAAAACATCAGGAAAGCAGCGGATGGGGGCACATCCTGACGCCCATAAAAGTGATACTGTGGCAAATCTGCCGCTAGGACCACTTTTATCTGAAAGAGGATCGCCCACTTTGAAAAAATATACTGGACTTATGGCAGCTATCTGCTCCCACAACCCTGATGTACAATAATCAAAGTAATTACATATATATACAGTGGGTGGTCCGGAAGTGGTTAAAGGCAGACTTCTAAAATGTGTAAAAGATCACATGGTAAAATAGTTGTCCTTATCTGAGGCAGTGGATGGTTGCTGTTACATTTTATACAGTTCAGTTTATATAGTCACAATTTAGATCTTTAACTTGTCATAGAAAGTAAAATCTTGCTTCAATACTTGTTGCAAAAAATCTATCACTGTATTGTATCTGGAGAAGGCCTAAAAATAAAATATCCACAAATGAATAAACAACAAAAAAAAAAAAGCCTCGTACACACAATCGGATTATCCGACGGGAATTGTGTGATGACAGGCGGTTGGCGGGAAATCTGATCGTTTGTATGCTCCATCGGACAACAGTTGGATTTTCCATGGATAAATGTAGGATAGAATGCTTTAAAATTGTCCACCAACAATTGTGTGTTGTCGGATTTTCCGATCGTGTGTACACAAGTTTGTCAGAATCACTCCAAAGTACAAACCACGCATGCTCAGATGCAATGCTCATCATAACACAACAGTAGCAGAAGTTGCCCAAAGGGTGGCGCTAAAGAGCTGAAAAAACATGTAGTTTGTGTTTGATGGCCGACAATTCTTTGCCGTTTGTATGCAAGACAAGCTCCTGGCCAACACCCTTTGGACAAAAGTCCTACGCTTTGTCCGCAGAAAATTTGATCATGTGTATGAGGATTTAGATTATATTAAATAAAGTATGTGCAAAGGCTTTCTGAAAGTATTAGGGACTAGAGACAATCACCTGTCATTGACATGTCGCTGAGAGGCTGAGCCAGGGTTGTGGGCGGATCCTGATTTTATTGTCGCAATCTTGCCCCAGCCTGGCTCTATGACATCATTGGGCTTCAGCTGAAAACGAATTGCTTTTCTGCGATCCAAAGAAGTAAAACCAAAGATCTTTGGCTGTACTTCTCCTTTAAAAATGATTAGCTCATTAATATAATAAACTGACCCCACCTTGATGGATAATCAGGACAACTAACAAATTCACTTTTCGTTAGCTTTTGATTCAATTTGGCCAAACTCATAAACCATGCGACAAAAAGGGTAAGCATGACGAAACATGCCAACCTCTTGAATTTGTGCATTAAAGCTGGGGGGGGGGGGGGTTGCTGGGGGCACAACTCTAACCAATGGCAGTCAAATTCTTAGGTAAATTATAGAAACCTTAATTGGTTGTTAAATATGTTTGTTTCATTTTTTATAAAGCTTACCCAATAAAAAAAGAAGTGGCGGTGATGCTACAAAGTGGAATTTTTAGACTCTGGGCTGGAAAGACCTGCATAACAGGTTTAAGTAATGCGAGAGGATTTTATGCAATCTGGATTATGTGAGATCACCTGAAAAAACTTCATGGCTCATCATGCAAAATACATTTCCTGTATCAAAAGGTTGCTCTTATTACCAAAATAATAAGACTTTGAGACCACTGGGAGAACAGGGAGGCTACCATTGCCAACGTCTCCATCTGAAAACAATAGTTGCCGGTTGTCATAATGATGCAATTGCTTCAAATATGCAGATCATAAAGCTGGCTATAGATAGATCAAAATTCAGCCAGTTCAGCAGGGACCAGATGAAATTTCCATTCACGTATGCCCATTTGCACTGGATGGACTCAATGGCTGAGAGCATTGATCGGAGTGTTCTGGAGGGGGGCCGACCCCCTGTCAGAACACAACAGCTCAGCAGGGGAGATCGTTGTACCAACGTCGAACTGTTAGTACAGAGGCTCCAACCAAAGCTTTCTGTTTTATTTCATTCAACTTGCTGGCTTAAAAAAAAAAAAAAACTATTAGTGTTTTAGGCTTAAAGAGGTTGTAAACCTCAGAAAAAAAAACCCCTGCAAGATAATGGTATAATGAGCTAGTATGCATCGTTGGTGTCACAGAGCTCAAGAACGGGGAGATGTGGTGTGTAAGCACCACATCTCCCCGTTCTGCCTAGTGACACTGTCACCGATCGCGTTTCCCTGTCATCGGGAACAAGGATCAGTGACGTGTAGCCACGCTCTCCTACAGTACGAATTACTTCCTAGGGAACACTTAACCCCTTCAGCGCCCCCTACAGGTTAACTCCTTCCCTGCCAGTGTAATTTTTACAGTAATCAGTGCATTTTTATAGCACTGATCGCTGTAAAAATGACAATGGTCCCAAAAGTCACGATAAAAAAAAAAAAAAAAAAAAAAAAACGCTAATCGCCGCCATTACTAGTAAAAAAAAAATATATAGATTAATAAAAATGCCATAAAACTATCCCCCAATTTGTAGACTCTATAACTTTTCCGCAAACCAATCAATAAACGCTTATTGCAATTTTTTTACAAAAAATATGTAGAATACATATCAGCCTAAACTGAGAAAAAAAATTGGGGGGATATTATAGCAAAAGTGACAAAATATTTTTTTTGTGAGCCACGTTGCACGACCACGCAATCGTCATTTAAAGCGACGCAGTGCCGATTCGCAAAAAGTGGCCCGTCATTTAGCAACAATATGGTCCGGGGCAGAAGTGGTTAATAAAACAGACACTCACCTGTTCTAGGATCCACAGCTGGGTTGGTTTCTTCACCGGTCTTCAGTCCCAGGCGCCGCCATATTAAACCATGGGCAGCCAGCTGTGACTGCTTGCGGCTTCAAAGCTGGCTGCCCACTGCGCTTTGCCAATGGTCCTGCAGCCTTCTGGGACCTGTGACGTGTTGGGTGGAGGACTTACCCTTGGATCACCTATGCGATCCAAGCTAAAGTGGGAGCAGATATTTGTCAAAACCAGGTTAATGCCCCCCCCCCCCAAAAAAAGATATGAGACAAAAATGTCAGAGGTGGATAAGGGGAGGAGGAGGAAAAGTGAAACTCATGGGGGCAAGTGATAACCTCCAACTTGTCTGAACCCATCTGAAAACCAGTATGCAATAAAGATGTAGCATCTAATGTGGCCAAGATATTCAATCATTTTGATAATGCCTCAAATTTTTATTAAATCCCCAAAATCCACCCGCCATAAAAGAGTGGACCCAAACCCTGATGCATTAGGTCTAGCTACCCCCCCCCCCCAGATTACAATTTTGGTGCTGTCATTTTGCAAACTGTAACTGTCGCCAGCCAGTTGATACTTTGAGTCCCTTGCTTATCATTTAATCTACTACAGGTATGTTGGTTTATCATCCCCGCCCAGTGTTGACCTTTCTCTCTATTATTTTGAGATTATGCTGCATGTAATCTTGACATGAGCAATAGTTTACATTGTGTTTACCATAAGATCGGGGTTCTGAATATAAAAGTTTAATTGCCCATAAACATACCAGTCTAATAAGAATAATATTTTGGGGAAGGAGCAGAGGGCACAGAAGTGGGAGATACTTATGACAATGGGGAGAAGGAGAAGATAACATCAATAACATTAAGGGCCAGTTGGCACCAGTGCGTGGTGCGAGATTGCATGCAATTCGCACCGCAAACCACATGCAATGTAATACCTGTGCAATGCGATTTTAGCCATACGGATTGTATGGCTGATATCACATTCGGACCAAATTCGCACAGGACCCTTTTTTTGGTCCACATCAGAATCGGATTGCATGAGTGTTCAACACCCATGTGATCCGATTTATGTCCGTACTATCAGTTCGCAGTGCGATATGCGTAGCTGAAATAGTGGTTTAATTAAAGCGGAGTTCCACCCTAAAATTGAACTTCCGCTTTCGGATTCCTCCCCCCTCCGGTGTCACATTTGGCACCTTTCAGGGGGGGGGGGGGCAGATACCTGTGTAATCCAGACATTTGCTCCCACTTCTGGGCATAGATAGCCGCAGTATCCACAGATATCTACGCCATTCCCAGCCCTTCCTTCGCCCCCACCGTCTTCTTGGACTAGTAAGATGACTTGCGTGAGATGACAAGCGTGACTTGCGCATGCGCAGTAGGCAACCAGGAAGGTTTGACTTCCCGATTCCCTTACCGAAGATGGCATCGCCTCCACCCGAAGACAACATGGGCGCCCTATACAGCTAAGTGATAATATTTTAAAAGTCAGCACCTGCAGTATTTGTAGCTGCTGACGTTACTTTTTTTATTTATTATAATTTGGCAGAACTCCGTTTTAACAACATATTGACACTCCCAGCAGCTCGCATATGGCAGTGTAAATTGGTGTGCAAGTCAGGTGCGATGCGGGAACCCACAGTGGAGTCGCAGGGTTCCTGCATTGCACAAGTGTGAACCGGGCCTAAAGCAGATTTTCACTGCATCTGAGCATCACAAACCAAAAACAGGATTTGATTCATATTTAATATTTAAAGCAAACTCCCCCATCCACATATGTCTCTTTGTTTAGTTTTGAGAAATAACTTTGAAAAACACCCCCCTAGCATTTTTGGCCATGACCATCTTGACTAAGGGCAAATGGTCCATGTTGCATTTACTTCCTGGAATCCATCTGCCCTTGGTATAGGTATGCAAAGAGCATGTGCTTATCTGAGTAACCTCTCTCACCCCCTAAAGACTCCTGGGATGTTTGACGGAATTTGCCTTGGCATGGAAACCAGAAAGAAATGGAAAAAAAATAAAACAAGTAAATATGCTATACTTTACTATCTGTTTACTAATGCTAGCAGCATGAGGACTAGAAAATAAATAAAAAAATAAATCAATGTTGATTGGGAGAGTGAGGTTCCAGTTTAAGGCCTCTTGCACACTGGGTGCCTTAACCAGTTCTCGACTAGCTAGTTGTACTGCGGCAGGTTGGCTCTCCTGCACAAATCGCAGTCGTACATAAGGCGCATACACAGCGATCTGTGGGCGCGTGCCCATTCGCTAGCGGGGGCCAACCAGCGGGTTCGGCAGACTCAGTGTCCGCCAGCCACCAGCGATTGCTCCACAGAGGCAGAACGGGGGATCTGCCAGTGTAAACAAAGAAGATCCCCTTTCTGTCAGGGGAGTAGAGTGAGATTGTCAGTCCCTAGTGATTAGGAACAACAATCTCTCTATACTCCCTGTCAGTCCACTCCCCCAATAGTTAGAAAGCACCTCTCTAGGCAAAAAAAATAACTAAAAAATCGCAGATCACCGCCATTACTAGTAAAAAAAATAATAATAAAAATGCCATAAATCAATAACTTTTGCGCAAACCAATCAATATACGCTAACTGAGATTTTTTCACCATAGACTTGAATAGGCCCCTTTCATACTGGGGCGGGGGTGGCGTCGGCGGTAAAGCGCCGCTAGTAGCCAAGAAAGGGTTAAAATCACCGCAAAGCGCCTCTGCAGAGGCGCTTTGCCGGTGGTATAGCCACGGTGCCCCACTAATTTCAATGGGCAGGAGCGGTATACACAACGCTCTTCCACCACTCCAAAAATGCTGCTAGCAGGAATTTTTTTAACATCCTGCTAGCGCACTGCTCCAGTGTGAAAGCCCTCTGGGCTTTTACACTGGAGAGACAGCAGCGGCTGTTTCAGGATGCTTTGCCAGTGCTATTTTTAGCGTAATAGCGCCTGCAAAGCGACCCAGTGTGAAAGGAGTCTTAAGGAGAAGGAAGACCATGCAGCTCTGCAAGGCTGAAAGTAAGGCTGGAGTTCAATTTTATTGCCTCACCGATATTCACCTTTAGGGCTCTGTCACACGGGACGGATCCATGATTATCCACCCCGTGAACCACCTCTTGCTTAGCGGGGATCGCTCCGCTGATCCTCGCTGAGCCGGCGGATGACAGGGCGGTCCCCGCACACTGTCAGATCTTTGCTCTCCTCTATGGGGGGGGGGGGGGGGGGTAACTGATGAACATGGACCGTCTGTCCATGTTCACCCGATCCGATGACGGATAGGGTTTTCCTCCGTCTGTAGAATCAGAGGATTGCGGACACTGATGAGATCGGGTGTCAGAGGATGTTCATCCGCTGACACCCGTAATCTCATTGCGATCAATTTATGTCCCTTTTTTATCCTTAACCGGATGGATGAAAAAGCGGACATACGTTCCGCATGTGTGAAAGAGCCCTTAAACACAACAGTCTCCGGCGAACACAAGCAGGCATTCTACAAGATTACAATCAAAAATCTCCCGTCTACTAAATGATCAAAAATCATTTCACAGGCTACAGACACTCCCGAGAGAGAAAAGGTTTCATTAGCATTTGCAGAAGTAATAACACACCAGAAATGGAAGAATCTGTTTCTGAAGAGGTTATGTAATTAAAGTCTAGGCCTGCAATGTGCTTGTCAAGTGATCTCTCACACTGACTGAGATAATAAAGAGCAACTCAAGTCCAATAACATGATAGAAACACATTCTTATATCATACCCAACAAATTGTGGGAGTTTCACAAGACACTAACCCTCTGAGAAAGAAAATCTATTATTATCACAGAGTAATAGGACTAGAAATAAAATATTTTGATACAATCAAAAGCTTAGCCATGCAATACGATTTTATAGAGACTGCTCACTGTGTGGCAAGGGACTCGCAACTGTCAGTACATGACACAAATACATTATAGTAGGGTCGAAACAACTAATCGACAACTAATTGATTACTATTTTCATAAATCGATTAAAATCGGCCGCAGATAAAAGCATGTTTATGTTTTGCTGGAATTCAAGACTCCAGGCACAGCGATTAGCTGCATTTGTACAGTGCTTTTAGCTGCGGTTGCGTTTAGCCGCGGCACAATATTTAACGGGGATCCGACTTGGATCCCTGCCAATATCAAGCACTGCGTCTGGTATGAATCTTGAGGGGTAACTCCATGCCAAATTTCAAATAAAAAAACAGCATGGGTTCCCCCTGCAGGAGCATACCAGGTCCTTCGGTCTGCTATGGATTTTAAGGAGACACCCGTACGCCAAAAAAACTGTGTGGGGTTCCCCCCCAAAATCCATACCAGACCCGTATCCGAGCAGCAGCCCGGCAGGTCAGGAAAGGGGTGGGGACGAGCAAGCGCTCCCCCCTCCTTTAGTCGTGCCAGGCCTCACTGTGGCCCCCCCCACCCCAAAGCACCTGTCCCCATGTTGATGAGGACAGGGCCTCTACCTGACAACCCTGGCCGTTGGTTGTCGGGGTCTGCGGGAGGGGGGCTTATCGGAATCCGGTAGCCTCCTTTAAGAAGGGGGCCCCCAGATGCCGACCACCAACCTAGGTGAATGAGTATGGGGTACATCCTTTTTTTGAAGGAATACGTTGTTGTATGGCCACACTTTCTTTTAAGGTTTATAACCGATTAATCGACTAATCAAAACAATAAATTGGCCAACTAATCGATTATGAAAATAATCGTTAGTTGCAGCCCTATATTATAGTATACCCCAAAATGTAAAAAATTAAAATAAAAATCACAGACGGCACTCAACTGTGCTGCTACACATGCACTAATATTAAAACTAAAAAGTGCAGCTCTACCTTACTATTCAATAACTTAACAATGGTGGAACCCTCTATGGCATAGGTGGCAAACACAAGGCTCGCGGGCCGAATCCGGCCCTCCGGGCCATTTCATGTGGCCCTCGCACCTCTCCTGCAGCTGCAGGAGAGCTCCAGCCCTCCTCGGGTCCTACTCCAGACCCTAACTTTTTGCTTTCAAGCAATGCATCCAGCTTCTTCCCAGCAGCAGCATAAGGAAAGGGGGGTGCACTGTGACGTAAGGGAGAGTGGGGGACTCAACTTCTGATGGTGGGGGGGCTCTTGACATCTAATGTAAGGGGAGGAGATGCGCTGGACATCTAATCTTACAGATACAACCGGCCCTTTTGAGGGCAATCATAATGCTGATGCGGCCCACGGGGAAATTGAGTTTGACACCCCTGCATGGCATTCTCAATAAACTTAAATTTCAATTTTCAACACACCACCAGTCTCTGATGCGTAACTACACATATAGGGGTCAATTCACAAAGCTTTATTTTCAGATTGCGAGTGTTATTTTAACGATTTTACACGTTATTGAAGCTAGTTCAATTCACTAAACGATTTAACGCTTTGAAAAATCATCAAATAACGTTTCCCTACACAGAACCGATATTTTAAGGTGTGGATCCTTATTAAAGAGTCAAATCGTTATTTTAAAGATTCAAAACGTTATTTTAAAGATTCAAAACGTTATTTTAAAGAGTCAAATCGTTAAATATGTACAGAAGTGCAATTCACAAATTTTTTTTTGACAGTTATCAATCGTTAAGCAATCGTTAAATTAACACCTCCCTCAGGGTGGCGTTATGACATTTCCCAGGCGATATTTTGTTGTTAGAGGAAGCTTTTGGCGATTTTTGTAGTGTAGTGTAGTGTTGGGCAAGCTAGAACCGTGCTCTATTTGAACTTAAAATTATCCAGAGGCGAAGAAGAACACGTTAGAATGTTGTTCAGATTTATAAACGTGTATTCCGTTCATATACTATTTTGGATGACTTTTCTGAAACCCAGGTAATGGCTAAATTCCGATTATCATCTCCCATGATTTATTCTCTGTATGAGGAAATACACATGGCTTTAGAAAAGCACACACTAGAAGTTTTGCACATCACATGCTCAATCTCCATGTGTATTGCTTGTGTCTCTCTCTCTCTGTATCTGCTCTTTTCCACATGCAGCTGTTCTCCTCCCCTTCTGCTCCCAGAATGCATCTCTCCAGCATTATTTAACGATCTTAAGAGTTATTTTAACGTCCCAAATGTTAATAATAACGTCTGAGTAGTTAGCATAACGTTTGGATAAAGAGTCAGTTGAAAACCATAACGACTATGTTAAATAACGATTATAGCTTTTAGTGAATACCATGTTTGCTAGCGTTAAAGCGGAGCTCCACCCAGGATAACAACATTTTACAATGTTGTTTGAAAAAAAAAAATAATAATAACCTGAAAAAAATAAAAAATAAATACTCACCCGAAATAGCTGTTGCTATGCGGAAGTCCGTAATCTGCCTCTTCCTGAACCGCGGTGTGTTTTCTTCTTCTTCTTCTTCTCCTTGTGAATGGGGCGCGCTGCTTCCTGGGAACTGTGTGTGTTCTCAGAGAGCAGCGCGCCCATTCACAAGCCAGCGTGAGACTCACGCAGGCGCAGTAGGAAATGGGCAGTGAAGCCGTACGGCTTCACTGCCTGTTTCCCATAGTGTGAATGGCGGCGCGGGACCCGGAGCGATCGTGGGACCGGCATCGGGGGGGGGGGCCGTCAGCGCGGGCAAGTAGGACAGGTAAGTGTCCTTATTTAAAGTCAGCAGCTACACTGTTAGTAGCTGCTGACTTTAAAAAAAAAAAATTCTGCGGCTGGAGCTCCTCTTTAAATAAGGAGTGCTAATTTAACACCTGAAGAAAACCAATAACGTTTCTCTTTGTGAATTGACCCCATAATGTGCATCAAAAAATAAAAAAAACATACAAATGTTCTTATTCAATTACCTTTCGATTTACCTTCAACTGTGTAGTACAAGGGCCTGCCTGATTTCACACAAATTGAAAGTGTTTAGATTTGACATTAAGCGCCTCCAAATGGTTTTTGAAGCAGTTTGAGTCACGTGACCACTTCCTGACTGCCTCACTTACATATACTGCGGCAGTTTGTCAGCCCTGCGCAAACCGCCATATAGGTACTTCGGCACCTCTAAGAGGGGGCACCCAATGCGCATGGCCAGCGGTCGCGATGCGCGCCGGCCAACCGTGCCTGCAGGCAAGAGAGCCAGAACGGGGATCTGTGTGTGTAAACACACAATACCGATTCTGTCGGGGAGGACAGACAGCCTGTTCCTAGTAATTAGGAACAGCGATCGGTCTCCTCCTCCAGTGAGTCCCACCCCCCCACAGTTAGAAACACTCATGAGGGAACACAGTTAACCCCTTGATCGCCCCCCTAGTGTTAACCCCTTCCCTGCCAGTCACATTTACACAGTAATCAGTGCATTTTTATAGCACTGATCACTGTAAACCTTTCTAAGGTCCCAATAAAGTGTCCAATCTGTCCGCCGCAATGTCGCAGTCCTGATAAAAAAAAAAAGCTAATCGCCACCATTACTAGTAAAAAAAAAATGGCATGGTCATCAGGGGGGGGGGGGGGGAATTTTTCCGGGGCTAAAGTGGTTAACGCACCATAAATGTCTGAAAAAAAGCACCTAAAAAGCGCAGCAAAATTGTTCAGCGTTTTAATGGGTAGTTTAGAAGCTCCTCAGTGTTAAACAGCTTTCAGTTATATATACAAATATTTCAGTTCTAGTATTGTAAATAGTAGCATGGTGATTACCTATTATAAGTGCACCAATATGGCTACAACTTTCTGCATTTAGATCCAATAAAAACGCAGAAGGCTAAAGTGAATGCAGCCAGATGAATCGCTTAACACACACACTCACGCAGCTTTCTACTGCATCAAAATGAATTTAAACCTTTTTGAGGTTCTGATTCTACAGTCCCCTTTATTCTGTATTCTACATAGGAGAGGTTTCAGTGGTGATGAATGTTCTGCTCCATCCAGTACCCACAATATGCAGCCTGGGGAAGCGTTTAGACACAAAGGCATTACATCATCTAATATTAGTGATTTTAGCACGTTTCTAAGTGGTGCCAACAACCACAGCCCATTAAAATGCCAATCATCTAGATTGGAAATTTTTCTTGGATTTGGTATTGCAGATTTTGTATCATGACAAAGAAAAATCAGATTCACAACGCAGAGCCAGTTTGTACAATACAAAACACCATGGGGGAGGTTTACTAAAATGGAGCACTCAGAATCTGGTGCAGATGTGTGTGCATAGTAACCAATCAGCTTCTGACTTCAGCTTGTTCAGTTAAGCTTTCACAATAAAACCTGGAAGCCGATTGGTTACTATACACAAACAAACATATTCGCCAGCACACCATGGATCGTAGATTATGTCCAAAAATGTTATGAAAAACAAACATTCCAATAGTGCAACGTTTCGAGGTCACACAGGACCTCTTCGTCAGGCGAGTGGTGACTCGCCTGACGAAGAGGTCCCGTGTGACCTCGAAACGTGGATGTTTGTTTTGCAATACATTTTTGGACGTAATCTACGATCCATGATGTGCTGGCGAATATGTTTGTTTGTTTGATAGTTCCAGTGCCCAGCTGGTGATCGTTTCATCACCCACTTTTTTTCTATGAGCCGTTTTTCCAGGAACGTGTGTGATTGGAATATTGACTAGATGGTTACTATACACATCTGCACCAGATTCTGTGAGCTCCAGTTTAAGTAAATCTCCCCCATGGACCCCAAAGTCGCAACTCATGTTTTCCTATTAGTACTGTTCATATCTGTGCGCCATTAAGTTGAAGCGACTTCCTGCACTACTTTTAACCTGACTTTCATGTAACTTGAGGTCCATAGACCTCAATATAAACCCTCAAAAGTCGCAATAATGTTGCACCTGCATCAAATAGATGCAAATTTGATGCGACTTTGGATGAGTGTGACGTGTGCAGAACAGAAAAAATTCATTAGGTTTTTTTAACCCAATTCATTTTATTTTCAAATTAATTCCACATTTTCAGAAAGACTTTAAAGCAGTTAAAAATTGATCGACCGATTAGAACTCTGTAGGAAGAATAGCTGGTTGTTAAGAAGCGGGCTGGGAAGCCGGCCGCCGTGTCCTTAACCACTTCCTTACTGGGCACGTATACCCCTTCCTGACCAGGTGAAATTTCAGCTTCTGGCACTGCATCGCTTTAACTGACAATTGCGCGGTCATGCGACATGGCTCCCAAACAAAATTGGCGTCCTTTTTCCCCCACAAATAGAGCTTTCTTTTGGTGGTATTTGATCATCTCTGCGGTTTTTATTTTTTGTGCTAAAAACAAAAAAAAGAGCGACAATTTTGAAAAAAAGACAATATTTTTTACTTGTTACTATAATAAATAGCCCATTTAAAAAAAAAAAAAAATTCTCAGTTTAGGCCGATATGTATTATTATACATATTTTTGGTTAAAAAAAAAAAAAATATTGCAATAAGCGACTGGTTTGCGCAAAAGTTATAGCGCTTACAAAATAGGGGACAGAATTATTATTATTATTTTTTTTTACTAGTAATGGCGGCGATCTGCGATTTTTATTGGGACTGCGACGTTATGGCGGACACATCGGACACTTTTGACACATTTATACTGCGATCAGTGCTATAAGAATGCACCGATTACTGTATAAATGTGACTGGCAGTGAAGGGGTTAACACTAGGGGGGCGCCAACCCGAAAAACAATACAAAACCAAAAAAAACTCCAGCCCTGACAAAGGCTCCCGCCCACTGCTGCCAGCTCTTAAATATCTAAGTCGCCCGGTGGAACCCCCCCCCCCCCTTGTGATGTCACTACCCCAGAATACCATGGGTCAATGATGTCACAAGGGGGCGGTGCACCAGGTGACATCACTGGGCGGCCCCGCCCTTTAGTTACTGAAGGGCTGTGACACGGAAGAGTCGATGGGAGCTTTCGTCTGGGCCAGAGTTTTTCTTTCCTTTTTTAGGTCGGCGGGCGGCGTGATGGATCTACTTCGGGGGGAAATATTTTTTTAAATAATTTTAAATAATAATAAAGTAATTGTCAAAGACCGACTGGTGTACTGTGTTTACTTACTTTTTACACTTTTTTAGTGAATGAGTAGGCCAAACTCATTCACATAAGGGGAGGGGACTTGTTTAAAGGGGCTTCTAGATTCTAAAAAGCCCTCTGCCCACAGCCACCACTCAGGGTTGTGGGGAAGAGTCCCTTGTCCCCATCAATATGGGAACAAGAAGCGTTGGCAAAAAGCACACAGCACCCCCCCTTCCCCCATGTGGCCTGGTATGGGCTGCTTGCTCGGATAAGGGTCTGGCGCGGGCTTACGCTTAAAATCTATACCACACCAGAAGGGCCTGGTATGCA
Source organism: Rana kukunoris (assembly GCA_029574335.1). NCBI lineage: Eukaryota > Metazoa > Chordata > Amphibia > Anura > Ranidae > Rana > Rana kukunoris. The sequence goes on along the minus strand of CM056050.1, from coordinate 144,651,107 downwards.
ATGGGAGGGGGGACCCCAATCAGTTTTTTCCATTTTTTGTTTAATTGCCACCATTCTTTTTTTTACATCCAGCTGTCAGTGGGGAAACCCGCCGACAGCTGATAAGTCATAGGTAATAATAAGATAAGACAAGGCAGCAGGCTTCCCGAGCCCGCTCCTTAACTATTCTTCACACAGAATTCAAATTCCAATCATTCTGAAAATTTGCAAAATTGCATCAAGTCAGCCGCACAGTAAAGTCGCAATGAAAATTTTTAGGTTGCACATATGTGAATGGAGCTTAGGGATATATTAAAATGAAATGTTTTGTGCCTGGAGTTCAACTTTAAAGAAGAAGCCTCATTTATTTTTATGTTACAGTGTTATATCCCTCAAAGGACAGAGTACATGTAGTACTGTGTCCAATCTTCCTACATGGTGTGGAAGGCCAGCTTGTGATTGGACAGGATGAACTCTACAGCTGTCCAACAACGCAGCTAACAATGAGACATCTGGATTGAGAACTTTCACTTATCTCCAGCTCCTTTGGTAGCAGAGTTGTTGAGTGGCCACAATGAGAGGGGCCGTCCTGTGGAACCATGCAGCGAACCTTCCAAAGCACATAGGAAGATGGGGGAAAGTACATGGATTTTGTCCCCCTAGGGACAGAACATTGTAATAAGAAAAATGCAGCTTTTTGTAGAAGTTGAGGGACCATCTGGTTTGCTTCTTATGAAGGACACAACACACCCCATAGTCTATCAGCCCCTTTGTGACATTTTCATGGGGCTTTGCTGATCACCTGCCCACCCCTCTGCCAGAAAACCCATGACAATGCTGAGCACAGTACACACTCCTCTACATAGCAGGAGGTGACACAACGCTGAACACAGTACACACTCCTCTACATAGCAGGAGGTGACACAACGCTGAACACAGTACACACTCCTCTACATAGCAGGAGGTGACACAACGCTGAACACAGTACACACTCCTCTACATAGCAGGAGGTGACACAAAGCTGAACACAGTACACACTCCTCTACATAGCAGGAGGTGACACAACGCTGAACACAGTACACACTCCTCTACATAGCAGGAGGTGACACAACGCTGAACACAGTACACACTCCTCTACATAGCAGGAGGTGACAACGCTGAGCACAGTACACACTCCTCTACATAGCAGGGGGTGACAACGCTGAACACAGTACACACTCCTCTACATAGCAGGGGGTGACACAACGCTGAGCACAGTACACACTCCTCTACATAGCAGGGGGTGACACAACGCTGAGCACAGTACACACTCCTCTACATAGCAGGGGGTGACACAACGCTGAGCACAGTACACACTCCTCTACATAGCAGGGGGTGACACAACGCTGAGCACAGTACACACTCCTCTACATAGCAGGAGGTGACACAACGCTGAGCACAGTGACACAACGCTGAGCACAGTACACACTCCTCTACATAGCAGGGGGTGACACAACGCTGAACACAGTACACACTCCTCTACATAGCAGGGGGTGACACAACGCTGAGCACAGTACACACTCCTCTACATAGCAGGAGGTGACACAACGCTGAACACAGTACACACTCCTCTACTTGGCAGGAGGTGAGAACGCTGAGCACAGTACACACTCCTCTACATAGCAGGGGGCGACAACGCTGAACACAGTACACACTCCTCTACTTGGCAGGAGGTGAGAACGCTGAGCACAGTACACACTCCTCTACATAGCAGGAGGTGACACAACGCTGAACACAGTACACACTCCTCTACATAGCAGGGGGTGACACAATGCTGAGCACAGTACACACTCCTCTACATAGCAGGAGGTGACAACGCTGAGCACAGTACACACTCCTCTGCATAGCAGAAGGTGACACAACGCTAAACACAGTACACACTCCTCTGCATAGCAGGAGGTGACACAATGCTGAGCACAGTACACACTCCTCTACATAGCAGGAGGTGACACAACGCTGAGCACAGTACACACTCCTCTACATAGCAGGAGGTGACACAACGTTGAGCACAGTACACACTCCTCTACATAGCAGGAGGTGACACAACGCTGAGCACAGTACACACTCACCATATATACAACGCTGAGCACAGTACACACTCTTCTACATAGCGGGAGGTGACAATGCTGAACACAGTACACACTACATAGTAATTAGTACAGTACCTACTATATGCTCAGTACAGTACACACCATATACACAATGCTTTGTACAGTACACACATACACAATGCTTAGTACAGTACACAAACTATATATACAATGCTCAGTACAGTACACACACAATGCTTGGTACAGTACACACCATATATACAATGCTTAGTACATTACACACCATAAACACAATGCTCAGTACAGTACACACAATACTTAGTACAGTACACATTCCATATACACAATGCTCAGTACAGTACACACTCCATATAATGCTTAGTACAGTACACACCATATACACAATGTGTACTGTACTGAGCATTGTGTATATGGTGTGTACTGTACTGAGCATGGTGTGTACTGTACTGAGACTTGTGTATATGGTGTGTACTGAGCATTGTGTATATGATGTGTACTGTACTTAGCATTGTGTATATGGTGTGTACTGTACTGAGCTAAGTACAGTACACATCAAATAAACACAATGCTCAGTACACACCATATACACAAGTCTCAGTACAGTACACACCATATACACAATGCTCAGTACAGTACACATCATATACACAATGCTCAGTACAGTACACATCATATACACAATGCTCAGTACACACCATATACACAAGTCTCAGTACAGTACACACCATATACACAATGCTCAGTACAGTACACATCATGACCATACACACAATGCTCAGTACAGTACACACCTTAGTACAGTACACATTCCTCTCACCTGCATGCTCAGCACTCCTGATCGCTCTCTCCTGCCTTCTCTTTCTCTCTCTTTATTCCGTCTTCTCTCTCTTTGCAGACAGGATGTGGCAACAAAACAAAAGAAAGAGAAAAACAGAGTCAGAAAGAAGGGGGCGGTGAATAAAAGTATAAATGTAAGAAAAAAGCAGCAGAGCCAGGAAGTGAAACTTCAGCAGAGTGTGAATAGTGAGTGCAGTGCAGTGCAGGGTAGTGAGAGGCTGTGAGGAGATTAGCAGGTTTTACTCAGAGAGTATCTATCTCTCCAGTGTGATCACACCCTCATAGAGAAGCAGCCTCTCCCCCAGACACACACATGACATGGGGAGGTTGTGAGGACTCCCTGCTCTTAGGAATGATCTTTGTACTCTCCAGGAAGGAGGCTGAGCACACTGACAGGGAATCCTCTCCTCTCATACATACAGACTGGATATTGGCTGCTGGCCACTCCACACACCCTGCAATGAAATGTTTACAATCATATTCTTATTGTGTCTGTGTATAGAGGAGAACAAGGCTGTCTACACCCAACAACAAACATGTCCTATATATCAGCTCTCCAGTCCTTGGAGGATGTATGAGTTGCTATCAGGATAGGACATGCAATGTAAGTTAGGGTGACCAGACATCCCCAGTTTCAGGGGACAGTCCCCTGATTAAGGACACTGTCCCCGGACCAAGTCTGTCCCTGGTTTTGTCCCCAGATTGGATTTAATAGGGGCCAGGGGCAATTTCAAAGACATTCAGTGCAGAATTAAAATAAAAAAATTAGAATTACACCCCACACTCCGCTGTGCCTACTAGCATAGGGGGGTTGTATTTTTTTCATTATCTGTGCCCCTTTCTGATGATCATGTGAGGGTCGAAGCGGAGGCAATATTTCTTCAGTTTTCGGGCGAGTGCCCATTCAGCTTCACATGCATGTTCTTCTGCCTTGGCTCAAATCCTGGCCAGCCACCTGCCTATCTCCTTGTCTTCCCTGGCAGAGTGATCTTCCTCCACTCCCCATCCAGTAGTAGCCGGGGACACAAAGAATGAGACTTGAGAGGCTGTGAGGCGGGGGCGACCAGGGCTCCTTGCGATTGGGAGTTTTCAGACCGCTGTGACAGGCCATCACAGCGGTCACATGATTTTAAAGCGGAGTTACACCCATATTTATGTTTACAGCGCTGGCAGAAGCAATTACTCTGCGCCATCTAGTGGCGGTAGATGTAATTGCGGTAATGCCATCCAAGTAATGGGAACTGCGTTACCGTGAGGGGAAGAGTAATCAGGTAGATTACTCGTTACCCTCAAAAGGGGCTGCGTTAGGTAACTGCGCTTATTGTAAATCTGTTACTTACATTCTTACAACACTGGCGGCGACGGGCAGAGAGTTGCTGATTGTTACCATTACTAGTAAAGAAAAAATATGTCCCCGGATTTCATTTTAAAAATCTGGTCACCTTAATGAAAGTACCAAGCAATACACATAAGACCAAGGTCCCAGCAGCATAGGGAGGCTCTGTCTGGGTGTAAAGACATTGTTGTCCTCACTGATATCACCTTCACCCTTTCAATAAACTTCCCTCCAATCCATCCTCCTCTATTTCAATACAACTGTTTTCTATTTACCTTTTTTCCATGAAAATGTGTGGTTCCCCATATGCGTCACTCACCTAGGCGAATGATGAGAACGGTACTAGCTGTGCCTCCTGGGATATGTTTATCACATATCTCAGAGGAGGGGGGTGCACCTAGTACCGCATCCCCGGGAGGCGCAATGGCTGAACCCGAAAGATCCAGCGGGCCTCTTCTTGACATCACAAACAATATGGCAGCACAGACAGGGCCAGGTGGTGGCAGAAGACAAGAGGATCTCAGCTGGACAACACTGGATCCACTGGGTGGGTGAGTATCTGAAATGTGCACAACACACCACCTGTTAATGCAAACATTTAATGGAGGGGTGGGGGAAGATCCGCTATAACCAGTTCTGACCCAGTCTATAGCAAAATGGCCTTTCGTCAATCCGGGTGGACGTCATATGACATCCTTTAGCACGACCTGTCACCGGATGTGTCCATCGCCGATGACTGATCAGTGTACCAGCTTGCCGCCAGTACCATGTGACCAACCACAGCAAATCATATGACAGTTATAAACAATATATGGTTTACTTTCCTGCCAACCACTGTGTACAATTGTGTTGCTAGATGTGATTGGTCAATGTGAACACATGGTACAGACAGTGCCAATCACAACCCATCTATACCATGTGATTAGCTCTGGCCAATCACAGCTTATAGCAATGAAATGCACTGCTCTAAGCAATCCCAGCACAGAAACTGGGGCGTCAGTGACAGACCCAGGTCTCCTGTTAACAAGACCTGGATCCTGATCACATGGTCACTATAATAGCTTCTGATTGGCTATCACAGTGATCATTTACTTTACAGTCTACTCCAATGCTGTTTCTCCTCTGTGAAAATAAAATGGTTAGCATACAGTCCTGTTTACGCCTGCTTTTGCTTTGCTTTGGCTTTGCCTAAAAAAATTATACCCCATGCATACCTCCCAACTTTATGAGATGGGAATGAGGGACACCTATCACCAAAAGTATGCAGGCATAGGACACACCCCTTACCACGCACCCTTAAAGGAGAATTGTACAAATAAATAAGATTGGTTAAACCGACATGTGCTGTTTTTATCATTACTATTCCTTTATATTAGCTTTTGGAATTTACAAATGCAGCAATTTAGAAATCAGATGACAGGTTTAGCGCTGGAAAACACTTTTCTGATAGATAAAAAGTGCATTTTATATACATCTATATAGATCAGACCAAAATGAAGGACAAATGAGGAGGAATGAGGGACAGAGGGACATTTCTCCAAATCAGGGACAGTCCCTCAAAATCAGTGACAGTTGGAAGGTATGCCCATGTAGCTTTAGTGGTGCTTCAAAGCCTCCATAGAAGTCTATGGCAAAGCTTGCTTGAACCCTTAATCGAAGTCCCACGAAGCTTTATCCACCAAGCAAAAACAAGGTGTAAACAGGACTGTAAACTAACCATTTTATTTATTGACAGGAGCTTTGACTGGCGTTCAGAGAGCTTTAACAAAGCGTGTCCGAAGCCTTGTTTTGAAGCAAGTGTAAAAGTGTAAAAAGCCCTTAAACTATAGCAGCAGTAAACTAGCCTGTAAACTATAGCAGTCACTAGCAATAATCGCAAGTAAATCCAGCAGGTTGGTTGTATCCAAGTTAAACAATCGATTAACTTGGTACATTTAGCCTACCCATACACAATTTGAATCTCAGCCACTTCAGCAGGAACTGGACCATGATTTGAACCGTATATGGGCAGGCTGAATGTACCAAGTTGATCGATTCAAACCATCTATTGCCGGCCTAACTGACTCTAGCAATAAGGCTACTTTCACACTGATGTACATTACAGGAGCTATAGCGCCTGAGGGTGGAGCAGTGCTCTTGCGGGACGTTAAAAAAGGTCCTGCAAACAGCATCTTTGAGGTGCTTTAGAAGTGGTGTATATGCCGATCCTAAAGTGACCCTGCTCATTGAAGTCAATGGACAGCACCGCCGAAACGCAGCGGCACTTTGCGGGCGCTTTTAACCCTTTATTCGGCCATAAGCAGGGGTGAAAAGCGCTCTGCTAGCAGCCGAAAAATACATCTAAAACTATGTTAAAGCTCCACTAAAACTTGCTGTGATTTACCGCCGACGCCCCCGTCCCTCAGTGTGAAAGTGCCTTAACTGACTAACTGACACTTAGGGAGGCTTCACACTGCCTCACTGCACTTTTTGCTAAAGCACAGCAGTGCTGCCTGTCAACCAGGAGCAAACTGACAACTCAAGGGACCCCTGGGCAAGAGGAGATTATGGGGCCCCCGGGCAATAGGAGATTATAGGGCCCCTGGGCAATAGGAGATTATGGGGCCACACAGTATACACACACATACAGTACACATACACAGTATACACACACAATATACACCCAGTATACATACACACACACTAAAAAGGTACTGGAGAGGCGGGGCAGCTATAATCTTGGGATTTTTTTTTTAAAAACACAGATTTTTACATACTGTCCCTGGTTTTACTGAGGCTGGCAACCCGGATCGGGCCCCCTAGTGGCATGGAGCCCTCGGGCAGTGCACGAATGGTCAGTCTGCCCCTGCTGTCAACTCAACATGGCATGTTAAATTTGCCATAGAAAAGTGTATGTCAGTGCAGTGGTAGCAAGTAAACAAGTCTGTGTGGGTGTAGTGGTGTTGAGCGGATAAATGCTTGTGCACACAACACGCAGACTACATTTTAAATTTTCAGCACTTTCTGATTTTATTATGTTATATTATGATTTCTCAGTCAGTTTATAGAGGAGAATAATTAATTCTGTATATGTAAGACAATAGGACTTTGTTTGTGACCTTTTCACAAGTCCCTGCATTTTTTCCCTTGAAATTAATAATATAGGGTTAGATTGCCATTCAATTAGACAGCTGAGCTGGCGGTTTCTTCCAGCACAAGCTGAGCTGCCAAGTACACAGTCAGTAATGTCTAAATGCCTTTATTAAGCTCCCTGCAAATCAAGAAACTTTGTGACACCTATATAAGCCAGTGCTCAATGGTGGTTTCATTGTACCTGGGGCCCGATCATGAAACCCCCGCCATTTAATAGGATTATCCATGAGTATCGGTGTGGGGAAAAGAAACGTGCAATAATACATGGCAAGGTTATCTCTTAATTTTGTGGATAGTAAACTAAAATACAATAGCTCCAGAGCTAGCCATACACTGTATGAGTTTCAGCTGGGTTCTGTCCTGACAGGGTTGCCCTTTCAGTCACAATACTTCAATTGAAAAAACACAGAAACGCTAAAGGCCCGTGCACACGATAAGAAGATCGGAAGAAAAATATCATATGGCGAACGATCAGCCAATTATGTGACCGTTAGTATAGTGCTTTCAAAAGTTGATTCCGACTTTTCAGAAGTCAAAAACTGAAGGCGCAGGCTAGAATTTTTTTTATCATAAGTGAACACAACGGCCAATATTCATTTGATGTGTACAGTAATCGCATGGAAATAAAACAGAAACAAAATGCGTATGCTCAGTAGCAACGCCCCAAAGAAAAGAAAACAGTGTGGGGTCCCCCCTCAAAATCCATACCAGACCCTTATTCAAACATGCAGCCCAGCTGGTCAGGAAAGGTGGGGGGCGAACAAGTCCCCCTCCTGGACCATACAAGGCCAGATGCCCTCATCATGGGGGGGGTGGGTGCTTTGGAGCAGGACAGGGCTCTATGCCCCCTACCCCAAAGCACCTTGTCCCCATGTTGATGGGTATAAGGGCCTCTTCCCAACCTCCCTAAGAGGTGGTTTTGGGGGTCTGCAAGCAGGGGCTTATCGGAATCTGGAAGCCTCCCTCCGATGATGTGTTCTTCCTCTGGCCTTCTCCTTCCACTGCTGTCTTCTCCCTCTGATGATGTGTTCTTCTTCCGGTCTTCTTTCTCCGCTGCTGTCTTCTCCACCGCTGCTGTCTTTGCCAACCTGGTCCTCCTCCGATGCTGGCTCCAGCCTTGTGTCCAATATCTCCAATGTCTGACAGTTCTTATATAGCCATGGGGCGTGGCCATCTGGTGCTGTCACCATTAAACTCCACCCCTTGTGACGTCACATCACCAGAGGGAGAAGACTGGAGGAAGAACACATACCTGGAGAAAGAAGACAGCAGTGGAGGGAGAAGAACGGAGGAAGAACATATCGATGGCGGAACCTGAGAAAGAAGACATGTTGGAGCTATGACGGGGAATATTTTTCACTTTTAACCCCTTCAGACCCGGCCATAGCAAAAAGACGGCCTCAATGTGGCTTTAAATTGGCCTCCGGCCACTGGGGGGTGCACGCGCCCGGCGCGTCACTGTGATGCCGATGAGCGTGCCTAGCGGCCGCGATGTCCGCTGGGCTACCGCGATCGGCAGTGACAGAGCAGGGACGTGGATGTCTGTGTGTAAACACAGACATCCCTGTCCTGTCAGGGACAGGAGACTGATGCTGTGTCCCTTGTACATAGGGACACAGCATGGGTCACCTTCCCCAGTCAGTCCCCTCCCCCCACAGTAAGAATCACTCCCAGGGTACACATTTAACCCCTTCTTCGCCCCCTAGTGTTAAACCCCTTCCCTGCCAGTCACATTTATACAGTAATCAGTGCATATTTATAGCACTGTTCGCTGTATAAATGCAAAGAAATGTGTCAAAAGTGTCCGATGCGTCCGCCATAATGTCGCAGTCCCAATAAAAATTGCAGATAACCGCCATTACTAGTAAAAAAAAAATATAATCATAATTCTATCCACTATTTTGTAGCCGCTATAACTTTTGCGCAAACCAATCCCTATATGCTTATTGCGATTTTTTCCCCAAAATATGTAGAAGAATACGTATCGGCCTAAACTGAGAAAAAAAATGGGGTATTTATTATAGCAAAAAGTAAAAAATATTGTGTTTTTTTTTAAATTGTCGCTCTATTTTTGTTTATAGAATATATAAAGAAAGCTCTATTTGTGGGAAAAAAAGGACGTCAATTTTGTTTGGGAGCCACGTCGCACGACCGTGCAATTTTTATTTAAAGCGACGCAGTGGCGAAAGCTGAAATTTCGCCTGGGCAGGAAGGGGGTATATGTGCCCAGTAAGCAAGTGGTTAATAAAGGACTTGTCAAAAACAGCCTCTGGTTTTTATTTACACTACATTGCTTTTTTTAGGAGTGAATAAGTAAGAGTACAATGTAGCCCATACTCATTCACAGGGGGGTGGGCAGGATCTGGGGGCCCCCTTGTTAAAGAAGGCTTCCAGATTTCAATAAGCCCCTGCCCACAGACCGCCACAACCACGTCCAGGGTTGTCGGGAAGAGCCCCTTTGCCCGAAGCACCCACTTATCATGTTGAGGGCATGTGGCCTAATATGGTCCATCGGAGGGGGACACTCGTTCTTCCCCCCCCTTTCCTGACCTGCTGGGCTGCATGCTCGGATAAGGGTCTGGAATGGTCTTGGGGGGGACCCCCATGACGTTTTTTATTGGCGTTGGGTACCTCCCTCAAGATTCATACCAGGCTCAAAGGGCTTGGTATGGTTGTAAAAAAGTCGGATCCTGTTTATTGAAGTTGCATGGAAGTCGGACATGAAGTCGCAGGGCAAAGTGGGATCAGAAGTCGTAAACTTTTGTGTCGGATCAGTGTGAACATAACCTAGCGCTTGGGCTAAGGATCTGTCTTGAGAGACAACAAGTTGGATGACATAAGAAATGCAATGTTTCCCTATAAGAGCTGTCTTAACTTATAGTGCAGCTCAGCCCTGCACCCCCCCCCCCCGGTCCCTCCACACTAGATTTGATTGACAGCAGCAGAAGTCAATGGCTTTCAATGGTTTCACTGAGTCCTGTGAGGAAGGAGAGAGAGCAGCGCCACTGCTGTGATTGGGCTCCGGTAAGTATTGTGGGGGAGAGGGGGCTGACAATAGAAGATTTTATAGTAAAGCAGTATTAAACCCAAAAGAATAATAAAGAGAGAGTATGGGAGTTGAAGATATATTAGAAGGGAGAGGTTGGGGAGGGGATTTGGGACATTTTATACGATATATCTATACTAATAATTATATTTTTGATATGTTATGTACTAAGCTATAATGATATGTTTATATGGAAAACTAATAAAGATAATAAAAAAATATATATATATTTATTATATTGCAGCTCACCAATTCTTAGATGTGTGTAAAAATATTGCGCAAACCCTATTGTGGAAAATAGGCAGCCAACAAAACAAAGAAAGTTGTAAAATGAGTGAAAAAAAAAGCAAGTGTAGCGCCAAAAAAATATATATACATATAATAAAATAACTCCACTTATGAGGTGGGTATTGGAGACAGGGATTGAGTGTCCCCTTTCCCACCAATGATAGGGGTGTCCCGTACTCAGGTGATCAATGTGTTCAAACAAAGAAAAAATACAAAGTTTTGTATATATATATCGCCTTAAATGGCGGTAATCAGCCAAAAAAGGAAAGAAAAGTGAAAATATACATAAATAGTGGTGTACATTCAATGTGCGACAAGGCCACAAATGTTTCAAACTTGAGCCAAAAAATCAGTGTGAGTTAATAATAACAATGATAAAGTTTAAACAACAAAAAATAACCCAGTGCAAGGGGTTGCGAGCAGTACTTTAGTCCTTTAAAGAGACAGTACGAGTTATAATCCCAAAGATCCCAGGTGTTGACTTTGGGTCAGAGATTACAATCACAGGAAGAAGATGTAGATCCTCACACTCTGTGGATCGCACTGATGTCAATTATTTTCCCAGTGAGTACATTCAAGTTCACATATCTCTGAGAATGCAATCCAAAAATCTTGGTAATATAGAAATGGTGAAATACTCTTACCAGATTCTGTGGACCCGTAACTCACCATACGGCGGAGGGTCTCAAAGGCGTAGACAGATTGAAGGCTGTCTTTCCTTTATTCTCTGTATGATGTCACCAGCGGACTTCCAAGATCTGGGAGGCTTCAAAAGGTTCCAAGTATTGCTCGCATTCAGGGATGTAAAAATGTGATTCCATATAACCAATCAGTAGGTTATCACACCCAAAAAAAGGGAGAAAAAAGGAATTCTCATAGTGTAAAAAAGTACCAAACTTTAATTAAAATTACAAAAAGATTGCAAAATTTAGGCATTCCCACCGCAATACATCTCATTCCAATTCCAATCCAAAAATGAAAGACTGATTAAAAGTTCACAGCACAGAAAAATGCAAGCACAATAACTCCACTACCTCAATGAAGTAGGTAGGGGTATAAAGCAAAAAATGTGCAAGAAATTGGGAGTGGACCCAGCGTACCCGACCGGTTTCGTCTCATAAAGACTTCTACTGGGGTAATAGCTTGGCCCACATCTTCTCCTGCACATATATATGTCAAAAAATGAAACAAAACCCACCTGTTCAAGATTGTCGCTCCCCCTCTGAGAGGCGGCGGCGTGCGTTCCAATTAGGCATGTTTAACCATGCTATGTGCTCCATATTCCGGAAGGGATGGGTGAGAATATTAACAGCCAATGATGAAGCTCGCATGGTACGAGTTTCTGATCCCCGTGTTGAAAGATCTCCTCCCATTGGTCCGCTGTCACTCCAATAGGGGGACAGTAAGCAGTGCTAGTCTCGACTTCCGGGCGTAATGGCGTCACGCGCGCACACGTGACATTCGCGTTGTGCGCCGTATGCGTTCCACGATGCGCTCCACGCCTCATAACAACGCCTACTACGGTGGTATATCAGAGCAGCAGTCCTGACAACCTGTGACGCCATTCACCATGGGAACATCAGGACGCGCTAACCGGGATCCATGGAATGATTTCATACATCCGGGGCACGTAGCCATAACGAGAGTCTGTATATATGTCAGGGCCCCCTCTTGTGGACATCTTGGGCGAAAACACCCTAGATCTGTCACCAAATCATTGGGGGGAAAAAAACATGCTTTATCTAAACAGATGGGTGTTGAACATGAAAAACCTTATTGATCAAAGTGGTGTAATAATTATATAAAACTTAATGGCACAGTATATACAATAAACCCAATGAGGTATCTCCAACCGTCATCCTAATAGAATCTATAAATAAGATTATAGAGGGACTTAATGAAAAAAAGGAAAAAGATGTAGACACACTATGGCATCGCAAGCCTGTATGTGAAAATGCCCCCATAAAAGATATATATATGAGCATAAGAACTAAAAAACTAGAAAGACTAAGGTGAAAGGCTCATAAGTTGTGGTCATGACATGACACCTTAGGGCTTCAACTGTTAAATGACATCATAAAAGACTTCATGGAGAATGTGGATGGGATGCCTATGCCTGATTAATAAAGGCATTTATGTCCCATTCCACATTTAAACCATATGGGAAATAGCTTTTCAATTGATAAATCCAATAGACTTCTAGTTTGGACACTCCTCTTTGTTTGGGGTCTCCTCTCCAGTGAGGCACAAATTTATCAATAATTTGAAAACTAGTGCCTTCTATTTTCTTGTTGTGTCGTTCCAGAAAATGTCTGGGTACTGTGTGGTTGTCATGGCCCTTAGTGATCTTAGTCACGTGTTCACCTACCCTCGTGGAAAAACTGCGTATTGTGCGCCCCACATAAGATGACATAAGAAATGCAATGTTTCCCTATAAGAGCTGTCTTAACTTATAGTGCAGCTCAGCCCTGCACCCCCCCCCCCCCGGTCCCTCCACACTAGATTTGATTGACAGCAGCAGGAGCCAATGGCTTTCAATGGTTTCACTGAGTCCTGTGAGGAAGGAGAGAGAGCAGCGCCACTGCTGTGATTGGGCTCTGGTAAGTATTGTGGGGGAGAGGGGGCTGACAATAGAAGATTTTATAGTAAAGCAGTATTAAACCCAAAAGAATAATAAAGAGAGAGTATGGGAGTTGAAGATATATTAGAAGGGAGAGGTTGGGGAGGGGATTTGGGACATTTTATACGATATATCTATACTAATAATTATATTTTTGATATGTTATGTACTAAGCTATAATGATATGTTTATATGGAAAACTAATAAAGATAATAAAAAAATATATACTGTATATATTTATTATATTGCAGCTCACCAATTCTTAGATGTGATGTCTGTATTAGTTTCCATCGAGCACTAGCAGGGGTGCTTCAAATGATAAGCTTTTATTTATATAAAATCCCAAAAGGGAAAATGTTTGCTTTATCTGATCATAAAGTGTGAACTGGAGATTGACTTCATATTGTTACTGTATTTAAATCTGCTAGTACTTCTATTACTCCTCCCCCACACACACACACAGACTGACAATTCTGCTGTCTAAGGGTTTCCCCCGTGCTCCCTCATCCAGAGTGGGGTCACTATAATACAGGAGGTGTGTCTTCAGGGGGAGAACAGAAGGAAAAAGGCCTTAAGAAATAAAACATGTGCATCCACAACATTTAATAATTGGTAAGCTTCAATATATTACATTTTTGGATTTGGGTTTAATACCACTTTAATAGCAAGAATGCATTAAGGTAAAAATAACCTTCAACGTTTGCAACCATTTTAAGCGGATGATCCAGTCTAATACCATAACTCCACCAGGAACAATTCAGAAAATAAAGCTTCTAGTAAAACTGGTATTTTGCTGGAAAAAATAGAACTAAACAAGTTTTTCCAAATTGTTGTCTGACTGCCAGTAGCTTTTGTTGGTTACCGTACAAGGGAATATCACTGTTTTCGAAAAAGTTAAAAAAAAAAAGTCCCACTCAAATAAATAGGATGCTCTAACACAAAGTAAAAAAAAACAAACAGGTTCATGATTAATGGTCATAATACATTGGGAGTAGAACAAAGTTTGTCAGATAATTATTCATGGATATCTATCTATCTATCTATCTATATATATATATATATATATATATATATATATAGTACAGACCAAAAGTTTGGACACACCTTCTCATTCAAGGAGTTTTCCTAATTTTCATGACTATGAAAATTGTAGATTCACACTGAAGGCATCAAAACTATGAATTAACACATGTGGAATTATATACATAACAAAAAAGTGAAACAACTGGAAATATGTCATATTCTAGGTTCTTCAAAGTAGCCACCTTTTGCTTTGATTACTGCTTTGCACACTCTTGGCATTCTCTTGATGAGCTTCAAGAGGTAGTCACCTGAAATGGTCTTCCAACAGTCTTGAAGGAGTTCCCAGAGATGCTTAGCACTTGTTGGCCCTTTTGCCTTCACTCTGCCGTCCAGATCACCCCAAACCATCTCGATTGGGTTCAGGTCCGGTGACTGTGGAGGCCAGGTCACCTGGCGCAGCACCCCATCACTCTCCTTCTTGGTCAAATAGCCCTTACACAGCCTGGAGGTGTGTTTGGGGTCATTGTCCTGTTGAAAAATAAACGCAAACCGGGTGGAATAGCATGCCGCTGCAAGATGCTGCGATAGCCATGCTGGTTGAGTATTTTGAATAAATCCCCAACAGTGTCACCAGCAAAGCACCCCCACACCATCACACCTCCTCCTCCATGCTTCACGGTGGGAACCAGACATGTAGAGTCCATCCGTTCACCTTTTCTGTGTCGCACAAAGACACGGTGGTTGGAACCAAAGATCTCAAGTTTGGACTCATCAGACCAAAGCACAGATTTCCACTGGTCTAATGTCCATTCTTTGTGTTTTTTAGCCCAAACAAGTCTCTTCTGCTTGTTGCCTTTCTTTAGCAGTGGTTTCCTAGCAGATATTCTACCATGAAGGCCTGATTCACACAGTCTCCTCTTAACAGTTGTTCTAGAGATGTGTCTGCTGCAAAAGGTGGCTACTTTGAAGAACCTAGAATATGACATATATTTTCAGTTGTTTCACACTTTTTTGTTATGTATATAATTCCACATAGTTTTGATGCCTTCAGTGTGACTCTACAATTTTCATAGTCATGAAAATAAAGAAAACTCGTTGAATGAGAAGGTGTGTCCAAACTTTTGGTCTGTACTATATATGTACTATATATATATATATATATATATATATATATATATATATATATATATATATATATATATATATATATATATAATATACATAAATTATACATAAATAGTAGAAATGTCTATGGGCTTTCAAGTCCAGTATTTTGACTGTGCAGGGCTGGACATAACTCAGCAGTTCCACCTGCTGGCCACAAGTAATCATGCAGCTGCTGTAATTTTGGATTTAAATGGGTTGTAAAGGTTCATGTTTTTTCACCTTAATGCATCCTTTGCATTAAGGTGAAAAAACATCTGACAGTTACGGCCCCCCAAGCCCCCCGTTTTACTTACCTGAGCACTTTCACCTGCTGCGCTCACCCCCGATGTCCTCATCTCCGCTTAGTCTGGCCGTTGATTGGCTAGAGTGGATGGATTGATAACAGCGCAGCCATTGGCTCGCGCTACTGTCAATCACATCCAATGAGGCGGCGTGTCGGGGGGCAGGGCCGAGTGATACAGTGAGTGGCTATGGCCGCCGGCTGTATCACGGGAGCAAACACCCAAGAACTAACCCCCATTGGAGAGATCTCCCATGAAGGGGGTTAGTTCTTGCGGGGAGAGGCCAAGACAGCCGCCGAGGGACCCCAGAAGACCAGGATCGGGGCCACTCTTTGCAAAACGAGCCGCACAGTGAAGGTAAGTATAACATGTTTGTTATTTAAAAAAAAAAAAATTATCCTTTACAACCCCTTTAACTGTGTGTCAAAGAAGGCTTTTTAAAGGCCAGGTCCATTTTGCAGCATTGCAACCATTATCAGTGGATACAATGTCAAGCTTCTTCAGACTCTTCCTCCAGCTCTATGTTTGTACTGAGGTAGGAGGCGGAAGTTGGAGAGCTGGAGGAAGTGTCAATGTGCTACAAGTGTGGCGAAAACTACGCTTGTGTTCCATTGGGAGCTACAAGTGTGTCTGCTGCGGTGGGTGTAACATGTAACATAGGCCAAACGGCAGAGTTAGCCTTAAAGGAGTTGTAAAGGAAAAAAATGTTTTGTTTTTTTTTGCTGAAATGACTGTTTACAGGGTATAGAGACATAATAGTTAACTGATTTATTTTAAAAATAGATAAAAATCAATCATATAATGTACCTGCGGTTTCAGTTTCGTTTTTGCATGCTTTTTCATGCTTCTGTGATGTACAGAGACACAGAGCCAATAAAGGGCAGTGATGGTTTGTAAAACGAAAGTGAGGGGCTTTAGACACACAGTAATCACACCTCCTTGATTAGTGACCACAGAGAGAAAGCTCCCATGACTTTTTTCATCAGGAATCAGACAACCAGGAAGTGTCCAGAACATAGAAGGGTAACAGCAACATGATAGCAAAAACGAACAATGAGGACATGAAAACAGGACTGCAGTAAGGTAAAGGAAGCTATTTAGCTTAAAAAAAAAAAAAAATTCCTTTAGTGACCCTTTAAGGAGTTGAATGGCTGCAGTCACTCATTCTGTTTGAACCTTTGCTACTATTCATCTTTTCCTGCTCCCCAGTTAGAATAGAATTGATCCTTTCCCTAATTTCTTAGTTAACCATGTGCTTCATATTTTGAATTTTATCCCTGTTTGTCAAATTGTGTGTATATTTATTGCGATTCTTGTTATTTTTAAACAGGTAAAAATGGACATTAAAAATAAAAAATTGCATGGTTAGTTCAGTTTTTTGACAGTGGTGCACGTTAATACACATACCTTTCCACTTCTTCTACCTACAAATTGGCAGGTTTGGTTCAGTTTGACAGGAGCACTTTTTAACCACTGTTCTAAAATAAAATATTCCCCGAGCATCTTAGCCTGAACTGGATGGTGAGAACTTCTCAAACTCTGTGGAGACTGAATCTGAATGCATTTTAGCTAACACATTATCGGTGATTCCACAGACCTGTCTCTCTAAAGCAGCCTATTTAAACCAGAGTGCCCAGGTCTCGAGGTTTCTTCAGAGGTGCCTTGGCAAAATGCCTAAAAATTGCCCCAAAAATGTATATACTGTATATACTTGAGTATAAGCCAAGTTTTTCAGCCCTTTTTTTAGGGTGAAAATGCCCGCTCGGCTTATACTCGAGTCAGTGTACCTGAATGATGCAACGCTCCTACTATAGGCCGCGGCTTCGGCCTAGTCTTCCGATCTGGTGGCCATCTTGATCCTCCCAGCCTCTCCACCAGCACTGTATCCCGGCCTCCCTGGTGTCTGGCTCCCTCAACGCTCGCAGATCCTGCTCCACAGGCTTCCGACCGGGCAGGGGTCTGAACAAAGCAGTGCCCTCCCGCACGGCGGTAGCCCCAAATACAGACCGCGGCTTCGCCCTAGTCCCGGGCTCCGGCCGCCATGTTGGTACTCCCAGGCTCTCCACCAGCGCTGTATCCCTCCTTTTTTGACTTCTGCACTCAATCCTACAGACACTTTCTGCATCCTCCAGGTGAGTGGCACAGTGAGGTTGCAATGAGCACAGTGATGTTGGGCACAGTAATGTTGCAATGGGCACAGGATTGTTGTAATGGGTACAGTGAGGTTGCAATGAGCACAGTGATGTTGGGCACAGTAATGTTGCAATGGGCACAGTAATGTTGTAATGGGCACAGTAATGTTGTAATGGGCACAGGGAGGTTGCAATGGGCACAGTGATGTTGGGCACAGTAAGACGGCAATGGGCACAGTGATGTTGGGCACAGTGAGGCATGCAAATGGGCATAGTGAGGCGTGCAAATGGGCACAGTGAAGCTGCAAATGTGCATTGCTGACCCTCTTTTCCACTTACAGTAGCTGCTGCATTCTCACCCTAGGCTTATACTTGAGTCAATACGTTTTCCCATTTTTTTGTGGTAAAATTAGGTACCTCGGCTTATACTCGGGTCAGCTTATACTCTATTTATGGTAAGCTGGAGTGTGGTAAAGTGCCGCCAAAAATAGTGGCGCTTTACCGCCGACGCTCACCATGCCCCAGTGTGAAAGGGGTCTTAGTATTTTCACTTTTAAACCATTTTGTTTTTCTGTTGCATTATTGTCTTTTTTTTCATTTGTAATACCATTTTTCTGTAAATATTTTTTTTTTTTTTGCACCGTTTTACCTTTTCTTTTATTAAACAATATTTTGGAAAGTGTTAATATTGTTTCGAATGCACTAACACAGAACAGAATCCCAGAATCCCAGTCTCTTTGAAGAGCACTACTACAGTGTATGTCCTGGTGATGGTGAGTATTACAGACATTTATTAAAAGTCATTGTTATTGTGAATGCTGATATTTATGATAAATGTCTGGGTAGGTAACCAAACCCAGTAGACATGTGCACTGCCGAAAAAATTCATTTGTTTTTCGTAAATTTGAAAATTCGGAATTCGTAAATTAAAAAAAAAAATGTATTCGTAAATTTGAAATTTCAGAATTTGTAAATTCATAAATTAAAAAATTTGTAAATTCGAAAATTCATGTCTGTAAATATATGTGTAATAATATATTGCGCTAACAAAATAAATAAGTGAATAAAGGTCAGGCAGCCAACACAACAAAATGAATATTTGTGAACATGAATATATATATATACAGTGTAGCGCCAATAAGAGGGCCCTATATAGGGGCTCCCCAGTGAAGTCAGTGATGGGTGTCACAAACCCTGCTGTGTATTCCCAACATGGGGCATTCGTAATTTGCGATCAACAAATAATTTTAGAAAATAGTGAAAAATAAATGCAACCATTCAAGAGGGGCAGGGAGATTAATCAAAATACTCCTACCTCAGTGATCATACCATCAATCAAAATAGATGGGTATTCAAACCCATTGAAGAAAACGGTATCAGAAAAAAGTGCAAAAACATATAATAAAATAAAACCATGCACAATGAGAGTGTACACTATCACAATGTCCACTGTGAATTGATGAGGACAACCAATCACATGAAAAAAATCAGTTCATACACAATGAAGATGTGACGAACATATCTTCTTTCTGGTTGGTTTGAATGAGATGTATGTTTCAAGAAGCAATCCTCAAATATTGGACATACAAGGACAGATAGGTACCCTTACCGGATAAGATGGACCCTCAACTCACTCTACGGTGGGGGGTCTTTGGAGCTTGTATAGACCGATTGTCTGATCCGGTTATCGTCAGGGTGGTAGCCCTAGGCGGAGGTGGTCTCCAAGGTGTCCTGATTTCCAGAGGGTAGCTCGGTGCTATGATAGCACTATGATGGTGCCCAATCACTCCCAAGCACAGGAAGGGAAAGAAAAAGAAAAATAGCTCCTCATAGTGTAAAAGTGGTTAATTTAATAAAAATTCCAAAACATCACACTGGTGACAGGAACCAAGTAAAAAGAAAATTAAAAAACCACACGTGAAAGGAAAAAATTGTAACAACAAACAGCAACTCTCCCCCTTGATGGGTGGACAGGAGTATTTCAAAGAAAAAATGCAGTAGAGACTTTAACAAGTCAGCAACCCTTATTATTATTATTTTTTTATTATTATTATTTTTTTTAGTTTGTTCATGGGAAGTAGTGGATCCCCAGAAACTACCGCTACAAATCTTTGTATTTATCTCATTTTAGATTACTCTTCATGCATCCAAACTCCTGATGAGTACACACCCTAGGGTGCTCTACAAAAACTCATATGATCGCTCATTTATTGTTGCACATGTTGACCATGTAGCTTATTTATTTATTGATCAGTCCTTGATGCATTTATTTTATTATGTTTGTATGTCATTGATCATGTTCCCTAACTAATCATGTGTTATTAATGGTGATTATGAATTCCTCTTTTGTGATTACATTTATGTATCATAAATGTAACATGATTACTGGTTTATTTATACCGTATCATGCCAATCCATAGGGAACGCTGACATTCAAGGTTTCTCGTATATTCTATTCATTACACCTTTATGCCTCATTTAAAGTCCCGACTCCATTTTCCTTTCTTTTTTGTAGAACCGAATTTGGGCGCCTGTCACTTCAAGTATTTTTCAATGCCTTAATGAGAACTTGAAAGAAGTAGTAGGAGAGAAGGTTAAAGCGAATGTCCCCTGAAAAAAAAAAAATATTAAAAGCTAGCAGCTACAACTACTGCAGCTGTTGACTTGTGAATGTCAGCACACTTACCTGACCTGTCCTGGAGTCCAGCGTCGTCCGCAGCAGAGGTTGAGCAATCGCTCGTCACTCTGCTGCCCCCAACGCCATCCACAGTGAGGGAACCAGGAAGTAAAGCGCTCCGGCTTCACTGCCCGGTTCCCTACGGCGCATGCGCGAGTCACGCTGCCCTGTGCTGACTGGTTCCCGCTGTGTTCTGGGAGCCAAGTGTTTCCCAGAACACAACGGGGGGCGGGATCTAACGTCCTGCCTGCAGTCTACCCGCAGACTGTGTGGCCAGAAGTGGGTGCAAATACCTGTCTTTAGACAGGTATCCAGAAGTAAGCGCATTTAAAAACAGCTGAAACTGGACCTCACGGCACCTGCCAGTCCGACCCTTGACACCAATATGGCTGACGCGTTTCTGGGGCGTACCCCCTTCCTCAAAGCCTAGGTTGTCTGTGATCTTAGGCTTTGAGGAAGGGGGTACGCCCCAGAAAAGCGTCAGCCATATTGGTGTCAAGGGTCGGACTGGCAGGTGCCGTGAGGTCCAGTTTCAGCTGTTTTTAAATGCGCTTACTTCTGAATGTTTGTAAGTAGGACCATTGCTTTTTATTTTATGTTTATTAAAACTTTTAAGTGGTAATGCACAAGGTCGGTGCGCCCTCCTTTCCATTTATTTTCTTTTTAGCCATATGAACACCCTTTGTTCTGTGGAGGGCTGCAAGACTTAAGACTTTGCCGTTGTACCATACTGATACACCCAGTTTGGCGATACACCAGAGCGCAGGAGGATTTTTGTGGTATATTGTGTTTAGACAGGTATCTGCACCCCCCTCCCCCTGAAAGGTGTCAAATGTGACACCGGAGGGGGGAGGGTTCCAACAAGCGGGAGTGGAGGTGGAGGGTGAAGCTCCGCTTTAAGGGAAGTTTCAGATACCCTTTTTGCAGATCAATAAAAGACTCCTTGAATCCAAAGCTAAAACAACTTTCTATTAGAAGATCTTGGATACCTGGATAGGTCTCTCACACAGACCTAGCAGCCAGTAGAATTTCTGGACAAGCCTCTCTCACAGACTTAGAAGTCAGTAGAACTCCTGCATAAGCTTCTCTCATAGTCTTAGCAGCCAGTAGAACTCCTGGATAAGCTTCTCTCATAGACTCAGTAGCCAGTTGAACTCCTGGATAAACTTCTCTCGTAGACTTAGCAGCCAGTAGCACTCTTGGATAAGTCTCTCTCACAGATTTAACAGCCAGGAGCTAGTTAACTGGATTTAGATTTGTAGAATAAGATTCAGCTTCACAGTGTCAGAACCTTTAAGCCATCCGGCAACACTGTAAGAGTAGTTTAGATATAGATGCGTCCTCCAAACGAGTCACAAGGCCCTCCTGAGAGACCAGCCCTCATCCTGGCTCTCTCCAGCAAGGGTCATCCCCTGGATCTCCTCAGCTTGGCTCAGCTTCTTCCACACATGCAAGACAGCCTAAGGACCATCTCAGGATTAGTAGACCCCAGACAGGCTTCTGGACTTACTTTCAGAACTTGCAGCAGCACAACCTTGGGCCAGGAGGTAACAAACTGACTAAGAGCACATGGCTCTGTCCAATAAATACCCCTTCCTGGAATGCACAGTGACCAGGAACCTCCTACTGGGCTGTTTCTGGAAAAAGAATATTCATTACAGCTCAACCTAGTTGCAATTCTCACACTGTCCTGTGGTACCAATGACACCTGCTCCAGCAGTGAGAAATGCACAACTCAGTCAAGTTTACAACAGAACCAAATATACAATCAAATCTGAGCTGTTTATATTACATATTGTTAAAGAGATGGCTCCATAGGGCAAGAGTCCATAATCCCAATGAGGCATGCCTTGGGGCCAATGCCCAGGGCTGCTGATAGGGGGGGACCACCAGCCCTCCTGTAGGGGGCCCTGGCACACAGAGGGGCCCAGACAGCAGTAGGGTTGGTGGAGAACAATGCCCTCTGCCACTGAGCTCCTTCCCCAGCCCCGAGAGGGGGTTGTGCTAGGAGGAGGGATTTGTGGGAATGTGTACTAGGAGAGGGATTGAAGAAAGAAAATTTGTGCTGGGAGGGGCGGATGCGGATGATTGTGTACCAGGAGCCGATGAGGGAATTCTGGGCTAATAGATGGAATTGGGGGAATTGTGCAGGCAGGGGAGATTTGTACTAGGAGGGGGAATTGGGGTGGCATTTGTGATTTTCATGTATTTGTTGTAAAAATATTGTATAGAATACCATCAGGTGTGTGTGTGTGTGTGTGTGTGGGGGGGGGGGGGGGGCGCATCAGGTAGGCTGTACGGGGCCCCATGATTCCTAACAGCGGCCCTGCCAATGCCAGGGGGGTCCCCAAATTAGCAGTTTTACTGTGATGGACGAGTTGTCAAACCCTAGCCACCTTCACGAACTTGTGACAAATGGCTGGTTAAACTCACACCGTACTGTCACTGACGCGTGATGACACTCTCAGCCTCACCCTGCACAAAGATTTTACACCTAACGGGACTGCAATTTATGGTGTCCTTTTATGAAAGTGTGGTAAAATACCACTATTCTGTTCTCAGGCATTCTCAGAGGAGATCGCTCTCCTCTGAGTGCCTGTTTATGAAGCTTTGTAGATTGCTTCTCATGTTGAGATGAGGAGCGATGTACAAATGGCGGGAACTCCTAAAAACTACTCCTCTCACTGCAATCTTGCGAGATGTAGCGGGATTAAAGTATGAGGAAGTGTAAAATAGAAATGTTTAAAGGGGAGGTTCCCCTAAAAAGAAACTTTTAACATTGCCTGTCTCTTAATAACATGTAGAATCGGCTGGTAGTTTAAAAAAAAAACGTCCGTACATACCATTTTCGGCATGTAGTCTCACCGTCGCTTCCGGGTCTGGTGGCCGGGGATGGGCATGCCTACTTGATTGACAAGCATCCGATCGACGCATACAGCGCGTCACGAGATGCCGAAAGAAGCCGAACGTTGGTGCGCATGCGCCGTATAGAGTCGCACCAACGTTCGGCTTCTTTCGGCATCTCGTGACGCGCTGTATGCGTCGATCGGATGCCTGTCCCCAAACATCATACCCGGAAACGGCGGTGAGACTACATGCCGAAAATGGTATGTACGGACGTTTTTTTTTTAAACTACCAGCCGATTCTACATGTTATTAAGAAGAGACAGGCAATGTTAAAAGTTTATTTTTAGGGGAACCACCCCTTTAACACAAATCAGCACACATTATTCCCCAACACATTAATAAAATAATAAAGTTCAATTCCCCCTACACAATCTACATTAACCTAATTATTAAAAAACATTGTTTTATCAATATTTAAGGATCATACATGTGCCTATTTAAATGTAAATGGTGTATAGTAAATGAATGTAATATACATATGTAATGCAGATATACACCATTTATATAAATGAAAAATACATTTATAATCATTAAAACATTTTTTAATAAAGTAATATAAAGTAATATAAACCTGTATAACTGTAATAGAACAGTCCATGTATAAAACATATTTTAGGGTTTACAATTTTTTTGTTACTAATAAATAAGAAATTATATAAAAGTGACTTTAATAATAGCATTTTAATGCAGGTAGATATATATATATATATATATATATATATATATATATATATATATATATATATATATACACACACACATATAAAAATAAACACACACACATATATATGCTATACATATATATATATATATATGTATATATATATATATATATATATATATATATATATATATATAGATATCTACCTATACACATATACATACACTGTAAATTCATAACCTGCTCATTTTGGGGTGTGTAATAAGTGGGGAAGATGTGTTCTGACAGTAGGGGGCTCGTGTGTAAAGGATGGAAGTCAAAAGACTTCCTTCTTCCACCACAATACACCAGCTTCGCGCTTCTCTCTCTGATTCTCCACCTCTGAGATCGTGAATCAGAAAGTGAGAATTCTGTCACAGATCGCCAGTGAGGTGCCAAGATCGCACCTTTATAAACTGTCCGTTTACCAAATCTGTCTGAAACTGAAAAGCTGAATGAAAATTGGTGAATCAAGGTGAAGATGTAGTGACATGTGAAAAAAAAAAAAATTGAAATGCGTCTGTGAAGCAATTGTCAAACCGTGTATGATGTATAGATAAATGAGGCGGTGAGATGATAAGAAGGTGTGATTTAATACATCTGCATATCGAATGCACATGAAAAAGCATATCAATATATAAAAGATATGTTTGTGGATAAAAAGTAAAATATAAGAGAAATGTATGTGTGAGGTAGAAAGCAGGGCTTTTTTTCTGGGGGAACTTGGTGGAACTCAGTTCCACCACCTTTGGCTCAGACCCTTTGGTGCCCGCTCACCACAATCACTTGTGAACACAGAAGTCTGGTTTCTGTGTTTACAAGTGACTGCTTTGTAACCCCCTGAACTCTGCACACTGTATGTAATGCAATTCTGGTATTTAATGCCCCTTTAAGACCCTTCTACTGTTTGTGAAATCTGAACGGGTCGTGGTAGAGTTCCTGCACCTATTTTCTGAGAAAAAAAGCTCTGGTAGAAAGTAAATGTTGAATGTGTCAGTGTATATGGATGTATGTATATGAAACAGATATAGAGTATATATGTGTACAGATCAGTAGAGTCAGTTTTGTACAGAGATGTGTAGTAAGTGTATGGTGGGGAGGGTGTAAATTTCCCCATTTACCTGAGCTTCCAGAGTACAAGCAACACGGAATGGTGGCCAGCAGAGAGAGGCGTCGGCTCACCCCCAGGTGATGTTAAATAGCTCCCTGGTCCTGGGCCGATCCCCGCCAACACCATGTTTTAACCCCCTTCTTATCATCTCACCACCTCATTTATCTATACATCATACACGGTTTGACAATTGCTTCACAGACGCATTACATTTTTTTTTCTTTTTTTTTCACATGTCACTACATCTTCACCGTGATACACCAATTTTCATTCATCTTTTCACTTTCAGACAGACTTGGCAAACCACTTAATTAACATTCTCCCTCGGCATGATGAATGGCAGTGATTGATGGGTATGCCCCCCACAATCCCTTTTTTATCCTGGTTTATGGTTCTCCCGCCTCAACCCTGGACAGGATTCTATACGCGGGGCTGCATCTCCTGCATCTCCCCTCATGGCATTAGCACACTGGCCTTGTAGCAAGGTATACTAAGACCCTTACTTTTACTATTTTTAGTATTTTTATTTTCCCTTTCTTTCATTTACATTTATTTATTATTATTATTATTATTATTATTGCATTTATTTTATTATGTTTGTATGTCGTTAATCATGTTCTCTAACTAATCGTGTGTTATTAAATTAATGGTGATTATGACTTGCTCTTTTGTGATTACATTTCTGTATCATAAATGTAACAATTATACTGTATCATGCCAATCCATAGGGAACGCTGACATTCAAGGTTTCTCGTATATTCTATTCATTACACCTTTATGCCTCATTTAAAGTCCCTACTCCATTTTCCTTTTGTTTTTGCATAACATTTTCAGGGATGGAGGTATTCTGGTGTGTTTTTAGGCTGGGATGGATCTCACCCTTTCTTTCCCAAATTCTGTTCTAGCTTCCCATTATAGCCATGTGTTGAATGTAAGCTCGCTCCCTGTCTCTGGAGGTACCTCTTTGCTCCCAGTAGATCCAGGGGAGGGCTACACTTGGAAATGTTTTCTTATATGCTGAATAAAACCTGAAACTCCAACCTTGGCTAAATGGATTAATAAAGGTCTTTGTAATTCAGGTAGCAAGGGTTCCTAGGAAAATTGAATACAATTTGGGACAGATGAATGTCACATGTAGAAACCCTGAGATATGCTGTTTTATAATAGGTGGTTAATCCCATTAATGCATGACACTTATACAATGCTTAGGTCCAGTGACTTGTTTAGGGGTGCAACTACTCTTATACTCTACCTACCAATGTTACTCCAAATGCCTTAAAGCCCAATGGAGAATATGGTCCTCCTGATCTTCACATGTAATCCTTACCTACTGCACATGATATTCTTAGTCGATTTCTAACACTGTACCATACTTTAAAAAAATAAATAAATATGCTTTTGTGTATGGCAATTTGCATGTGAAGCTTTTTAGAATATAAAACAAATGTATTGCGAATAAGCATTGTTTCTGTTTTATTGTCTATCAATAAACCAGTTGATTACTGCAATTCAAATTTGTACTTAACCTTACTGTCTTTATTTTTCTTTATAGATTCGAATGGGAAGAAGATGGAAAGAAGATCGGTAGATGATCGCAGAGAGGAGAGCATAAGAAAAGCAGATACTGATAAAACAAACTAGAATCAAGCAGCAATGAACACAAAAGTGGACAAAAAGTGACATGTGCAAGAATAAGGAAGAGGAGAAGAGGAGAAATTATAAGTGGAGGGAAAAGCAACAGAAAGCTTTGGAAGATAACAGGAAAGCAGTGGCAGCAATAAGAGAGAGGAGACAAGAGGAAACGTGTGTGTGAGAGAGAGAGAGAGAGAGAGAGAGAGAGAGAGAGAGAGAGAGAGAGAGAGGAGGATAAAGAAAATAAATGACAGAAACTAAGAGAGGAGATGACCTGGGAAAAGATAAATCGAGAGAGAGAGAAAAAATGAAGGAGAAAGAAGAGGAGGAGAGGAGAAAGATTGACGAGAGAGAAAGAGAGGAGATGGCAAAGAAACTGGCAGAGTGATAGAGAGGCACACAAAGACAGACAAGTGATGAACTGCAAGACAGGAGACCAGTTACTGAGAACTTTTACAGAGAGGGAAGAAAAGAAAAATGAAACAGAAGAAAGAGAGAGAAGAGATCAGAAAGATAGAGTATGCCAAGCGAAGAGAGTCTATCATAGCATTTAGAGAATTAAAAAAAATTGCGGGAAAGGATACAAGACAGCATCAGAGCTAAAAGCATAAGCTGAGGGCCCTTGAAGAACAGCAGGCCCTTTAAGAACAGTGGGCCCTTGAAAAACAGCGGGCCCTTGAAAAACAGCAGGCCCTTGAAGAACAGCGGGCCCTTGAAGAACAGCAGGCCCTTGAAGAACAGCAGGCCCTTGAAGAACAGCAGGCCCTTGAAGAACAGCAGGCCCTTGAAGAACAGCAGGCCCTTGAAGAACAGCAGGCCCTTAACCACTTCCCGCCTGGCCAATAGCCGATTTACGGCCGGGAAGTGGTTATGAAATCGTGACTAGACGTTCTCAAACGTCTAGCACGATTTCATGCCGCGCGCGCCCGTGCGGGCGCGCAGCGATCGGTGATGCGGGGTGTCAGTCTGACACCCTGCACCTCCGATCTCGGTAACGAGTCTCCGGCGGAGCCTCGTTACCACGTGATCAGCCGCGTCCAATCACGGCTGATCACGATGTAAACAGGAAGAGCCGCCGACGGCTCTTCCTCACTCGCGTCTGACAGACGCGAGTACAGGAGAGCCGATCAGCGGCTCTCCTGACAGGGGGGGTTCGCGCTGATTGCTTATCAGCGCAGCCCCCCCTCGGATCGCCACACGGACCACCAGGGAGTGCCCACACTAGACCACCAGGGAACATAAAAATAAAAAAAGGACAAAAAAAAAAAATCAACAAGAAAAAAAAAAGGGGCAGTAAAAAAAATGATGCCAATCAGTGCCCACACATGGGCACTGATTGGCAACATTGATCCATCAGTGCCACCCCTCAGTGATCATCAGTGCCACCCCAGTGTCTGTCAGTGCCACCCCACAGTGCCAATCCATGCCCAGTGCCCACCTATCAGTGCCCACCTGTGCCACCTATCAGTGCCCACCTGTGCCACCTCTGAGTGCCCACCTGTGCCACCTATGAGTGCCCACCTGTGCCACCTATGAGTGCCCAGTGCCGCCCATGAGTGCCCATCAGTGCCGCCCATGAGTGCCCATCAGTGCCCCATACCAGCGCCGCCTATCAGTGCCCATCAGTGCTACCTAATCGGTGCCCATCAGAACTACCTCATCGGTGCCCATCAGAACTACCTCATCGGTGCCCATCGGAACTACCTCATCGGTGCCCATCAGTGCCACCTCATTGGTGCCCATCAGTGCCACCATATCAGTGCCCGTAATTGAAAGAGAAAACATACTCATTTACAAAAAAATTAACAGAAAAAAATTAAAACTTTATTTTTTTTTCAAAATCTTTGCTCTATTTTTAGTTGTTGCGCAAAAAAAAAAAATCGCAGAGGTGATCAAATACCACCAAAAGAAAGCTCTATTTGTGGGGAAAAAAGGACGCCAATTTTGTTTAGGTGCAGTGTAGCATGACCGCGCAATTGTCATTCAAATTGCGACAGTGCTGAAAGCTGAAAATTGGCTTGGGCGGGAAGGTTCGTAAGTGCCTGGTATGGAAGTGGTTAAAGAACAGCAGGCCCTTGAAAAACAGCAAGCCCTTAAAAAACAGCGGGTCTTTGAAAAACAGCAGGCCCTTGAAGAACAGCAGGCCCTTGAAAAACAGCAGGCCCTTGAGAAACAGCAGGTCATTGAAGAAGTGCGGGTCTTTGAAAAACAGCAGGCCCTCGAAGAACAGCAGGCCCTTGAAAAACAGCAGGACATTGAAAAACAGCAGGTCATTGAAGAACAGCGGGTCATTGAAAAACAGCGGGCCCTTGAAGAACATTGGGCCCTTGAAGAACAGCGGGCCCTTGAAAAACAGCGGGCCATTGAAAAACAGTGGGTCCTAAAAATACAGTGGGCCCTTGAAACACAATGCGCCCTTGAAGTAAAACAGTGGACACCTAAAGAACAGCAGGCCCTTGAAAAACAGCAGGCTCTTGAAACACAGCAGGCCCTTGAAGAACAGGAGGCCAAAAGAGACTGGTAGAGTGATAAAGAGGCACACAGAGACAGACAGTCGAAAGCGATGAACTGGAAGACAGAAGACCAGTTACTGAGAACTTTTATAGAGAGGGAAGGAAAGAAAAATGAAACAGAAGAAAGAGAGAGGAGATCAGAAAGATAGAGTATGCCAAGCGAAGAGAGTCTATCATAGCATTTAGAGAATTAAAAAATTTGCGGGAAAAACAGCAGGCCCTTGAAAAACAGCAGGCCCTTAAAGAACAGCAGGCCCTTGAAGAACAGCAGGCCCTTGAAGAACAGCAGGCGCTTGAAAAACAGCAGTCCCTTGAAGCACAGTGTGCGCTTAAAGAACAACGGGCCTTTGAAAAACAGCAGGCCCTTGAAGAACAGCGGGCCCTTGAAAAACAGTGGGCCCTTGAAGAACAGCAGGCCCTTGAAGAACAGCAGGCCCTTGAAGAACAGCAGGCCCTCGAAAAACAGCAGGCCCTCGAAAAACAGCAGGCCCTTGAAAAACAGCAGACCCTTGAAGAACAGCGGGTCATTGAAAAACAGCGGGCCCTTGAAGAACAGTGGGCCCTTGAAGAACAGCGGGCCCTTGAAGAACAGCAGGCCCTTGAAAAACAGCAGGCTCTTGAAGAACAGCAGGCGCTTGGAAAAAACTGGGCCCTTGAAAAACAGTGGGCCCTTGAAAAACAGTGGGCCCTTGAAAAACAGTGGGCCCTTGAAAAACAGTGGGCCCTTAAAATACAGTGGGCCCTTAAAACACAATGTGCCCTTGAAGATCAGCGGGCCCTTGAAAAACAGTGTGCTCTTTAAAAACAGTGGGCACCTAAAGTACAGTGGGCCCTTGAAAAACAGCAGGCTCTTGAAACACTGCAGGCCCTTGAAGAACAGCAGGCCCAAAGAGACTGGTAGAGTGATAGAGAGGCACACAGAGACAGACAGTCGAAAGAGATGAACTGGATGACAGAAGACCAGTTACTGAGAACTTTTACAGAGAGGGAAAGAAAGAAAAATGAAACAGAAGAAAGAGAGAGAAGAGATGAGAAAGATAGAGTATGCCAAGCGAAGAGAGTCTATCACAGCATTTAGAGAATTAAAAATTTGTGGGAAAGGATACAAGACAGCATCAGAGCTAAAAGCATAAGCTGAGGGCCCTTGAAGAACAGCAGGCCCTTGAAAAACAGCAGGCCCTTGAAGAACAGCAGGCCCTTGAAGAACAGCAGGCCCTTGAAAAACAGTAGGCCCTTAAAGAACAGTGTGCGCTTGAAGAACAGTGGGCCCTTGAAAAACAGCAGGCCCTTGAAAAACTGCAGGACTTTGAAGAACAGTGGGCCCTTGAAAAACAGCAGGCCCTTGAAAAACAGTGGACCCTTGAAGAACAGCAGGCCCCTGAAGAACAGCAGGCCCTTGAAAAACAGCGGGTCATTGAAGAACAGCAGGCCCTTGAAAAACAGCGGGTCATTGAAGAACAGCAGGCCCTTGAAGAACAGCAGGCCCTTGAAAAACAGCAGGCCCTTGAAAAACAGCAGGCCCTTAAAGAACAGTGGGCCCTTGAAGAACATCGGGCCCTTGGAAAACTGCAGGACTTTGAAGAACAGCGGGCCCTTGAAAAACAGCAGCCCTTGAAAAACAGTGGGCCCTTGAAGAACAGTGGGCCCTTGAAGAACAGTGGGCCCTTGAAAAACAGCGGGCCCTTGAAAAACAGCGGGCCCTTGAAGAACATCGGGCCCTTGGAAAACTGCAGGACTTTGAAGAACAGCGGGCCCTTGAAAAACAGCAGCCCTTGAAAAACAGTGGGCCCTTGAAGAACAGCGGGCCCTTGAAAAACAGCGGGCCCTTGAAAAACAGCAGCCCTTGAAAAACAGTGGGCCCTCGAAAAACAGTGGGCCCTCGAAAAACAGCAGGCCCTTGAAAAACAGCAGGCCCTTGAAGAACAACGGGTCATTGAAAAACAGCGGGCCCTTGAAGAACAGCGGGCTCTTGAAAAACAGCGGGCCCTTGAAGAACAGCATGCCCTTGAAAAACAGCAGGCGCTTGAAGAACAGCAGGCGCTTGGAAAAAACCGGGACCTTGAAAAACAGTGGGCCCTTGAAAAACAGTGGGCCCTTAAAATACAGTGGGCCCTTAAAACACAATGTGCCCTTGAAGTTCAGCGGGCCCTTGAAAAACAGTGTGCTCTTGAAAAACAGTGGGCACCTAAAGAACAGCGGGCCCTTGAAAAACAGCAGGCTCTTGAAACACTGCAGGCCCTTGAAAAACAGCAGGCCCAAAGAGACTGGTAGAGTGATAGAGAGGCACACAGAGAAAGACAGTCGAAAGAGATGAACTGGAAGACAGAAGACCAGTTACTGAGAACTTTTACAGAGAGGGAAAGAAAGAAAAATGAAACAGAAGAAAGAGAGAGAAGAGATAAGAAAGATAGAGTATGCCAAGCGAAGAGAGTCTATCACAGCATTTAGAGAATTGAAAATTTGTGGGAAAGAATACAAGACAGCATCAAAGCTAAAAGCATAAGCTGAGGGCCCTTGAAGAACAGCAGGCCCTTGAAGAACAGCAGGCCCTTGAAAAACAGCAGGCCCTTGAAGAACAGCAGGCCCTTGAAGAACAGCAGGCCCTTGAAGAACAGCAGGCCCTTGAAAACAGCAGGCCCTTGAAGAACAGCAGGCCCTTGAAGAACAGTAGGCCCTTGAAAAACAGCAGGCCCTTGAAGAACAGTGGGCCCTTAAAAAACAGCAGGCCCTTGAAAAACTGCAGGACTTTGAAGAACAGTGGGCCCTTGAAAAACAGCGGGCCCTTGAAAAACAGCGGGCCCTTGAAAAACAGCGGGCCCTTGAAGAACAGCAGGCCCTTGAAGAACAGCAGGCCCTCGAAAAACAACAGGCCCTTGAAAAACAACAGGCCCTTGAAAAACAACAGGCCCTTAAAGAACAGTGGGTCATTGAAGAACAGCAGGCTCTTGAAGAACAGCAGGCCCTTAAAGAACAGTGTGCGCTTGAAGAACAGTGGGCCCTTAAAAAACAGCAGGCCCTTGAAAAACTGCAGGACTTTGAAGAACAGTGGGCCCTTGAAAAACAGCGGGCCCTTGAAAAACAGCGGGCCCTTGAAGAACAGCAGGCCCTTGAAGAACAGCAGGCCCTCGAAGAACAGCAGGCCCTCGAAAAACAGCAGGCCCTTGAAAAACAACAGGCCCTTGAAAAACAACAGGCCCTTAAAGAACAGTGGGTCATTGAAGAACAGCAGGCTCTTGAAGAACAGCAGGCCCTTGAAAAACAGCAGGCCCTTGAAAAACAGCAGGCCCTTGAAGAACAGCAGGCCCTTGAAGAACAGCAGGCCCTTGAAAAACAGCAGGCCCTTAAAGAACAGCGGGCCCTTGAAGAAGAACATCGGGCCCTTGGAAAACAGCAGGCCCTCAACCACTTACCTACTGTGCACCTACACCCCCTTCCTGCCCAGACAAAATATAAGCTTCCCGCACTGCGTCGCTTTAACTGACAATTGCGCGGTCGTGCGACGTGGCTCCCAAACAAAATTGGCGTCCTTTTTTTCCCACAAATAGAGCTTTCTTTTGGTGGTATTTGATTACCTCTGCGGTTTTTATTTTTTGCGCTATAAACAAAAATAGAGCGTCAATTTTTAAAAAAATGCAATATTTTTTCCTTTTTGCTATAATAAATAACCCCAAAAAATATATAAAAAAAATATTTTTTCCTTCAGTTTAGGCCGATACGTATTCTTCTACATATTTTTGGTAAAAAAAAAATGCAATAAGCGTTTATCGGTTGGTTTGCGCAAAATTTATAGCGTTTACAAAATAGGGGATAGTTTATGGCTTTTTTTTTTTTTTTTTTTTTACTATTAATGGCGGCGATCTGCGATTTTTTTATTGGGACTGCGACATTATGGCGGACATTTCGGACACTTTTCTGACATTTTTGGGACCATTTACATTTATACAGTGAAAAATGCTATAAATATGCATTGATTACTGTATAAATGTGACTGGCAGTGAAGGGGTTAACCACTAGGGGGCGGGGAAGGGGTTAAATGTGTGTCCTATGAGTGTTCTAACTGTAGGGGGAGGGGGGGTGACTGGGGGAGGTGACCGATTGTGTCCCTATGTACAAGGAACACAATCTGTCACCTCTCTCCCTGACAGGGACGTGCAGCTCTGTGTTTACATACAGAGCTGCACGTCCCAGCTCACTTACAGAGCAATCGCGTGTGCCCGGCGGCGATCGCTGCCGCCGGGCACTCGCACGGGATCCCCGCGGAGCGGCGGGTGCGCGCGCGCGCGCCGCCGGCGACGCGCAGCGCGCGCCCGTCCGCGGCTTTAAAGGGACATCACGTCATATGACGTGATGTCAGAACAATGGAGTCGTCTGCCCGCCGTCATTTGACGGCGGGCAGATGACAAGTGGTTAAAGAACAGCGGGCCCTTGAAGAACAGCGGGCCCTTGAAAAACAGCGGGCCCTTGAAAAACAGCAGGCCCTTGAAAAACAGCAGGCCCTTGAAAAACAGCAGGCCCTTGAAAAACAGCAGGCCCTTGAAAAACAGCAGGCCCTTGAAAAACAGCAGGCCCTTGAAAAACAGCAGGCCCTTGAAAAACAGCAGGCCCTTGAAAAACAGCAGGCCCTTGAAAAACAGCAGGCCCTTGAAAAACAGCAGGCCCTTAAAGAACAGCGGGCCCTTGAAGAACATCGGGCCCTTAAAGAACAGCGGGCCCTTAAAGAACAGCGGGCCCTTGAAGAACAGCGGGCCCTTGAAAAACAGCAGGCACTTGAAAAACAGAAGGCCCTTGAAAAACAGAAGGCCCTTGAAAAACAGAAGGCCCTTGAAAAACAGAAGGCCCTTGAAAAACAGAAGGCCCTTGAAGAACAGCAGGCCGTTGAAAAACAGTGGGCACCTAAAGAACAGCGGGCCCTTGAAAAACAGCAGGCCCTTGCAGAACAGCGGGCCTGTGAAGAACAGCGGGCCCTTGAAAAACAGCGGGCCCTTGAAAAACAGCGGGCCCTTGAAAAACAGCGGGCCCTTGAAAAACAGCGGGCCCTTGAAGAACAGCAGGTCCTTGAAAAACAGCGGCCCCTTGGAGAACAGCGGGCCCTTGAAAAATCGTGGGCCCTTAAAATACAGTGGGCCCTTAAAACACAATGTGCCCTTGAAGAACAGCGGGCCACTTAAAGAACAGCGGGCCCTTGAAGAACAGCAGGCCCTTGAAAAACAGTGGGCCTTTGAAGAACAGCGGGCCCTTGAAAAACAGCGGGCACTTGAAAAACAGAAGGCCCTTGAAGAACAGCAGGCCCTTGAAAAACAGTGGGCACCTAAAGAACAGCGGGCCCTTGAAAAACAGCAGGCCCTTGCAGAACAGCGGGCCTGTGAAGAACAGCGGGCCCTTAAAGAACAGCGGGCCCTTGAAAAACAGTGGACCCTTAAAAAACAGCAGGCCCTTGAATAACAGCAGGCCCTTGAAAAACAGCGGGCCCTTGAAAAACAGCGGGCCCTTGAAAAACAGCGGGCCCTTGGAGAACAGCGGGCCCTTGGAGAACAGCGGGCCCTTGAAAAACCATGGGCCCTTAAAAAACCGTGGGCCCTTAAAACACAATGGGCCCTTAAAAAACCGTGGGCCCTTAAAACACAATGTGCCCTTGAAGAACAGCGGGCCCTTAAAGAACAGCGGGCCCTTAAAGAACAGCGGGCCCTTGAAAAACAGTGGGCCCTTGAAAAACAGTGGGCCCTTAAAGAACAGTGGGCCCTTAAAGAACAGTGGGCTCTTGAAGAACAACAGGCCCTTGAAAAACCGTGGGCCCTTAAAATACAGTGGGCCCTTAAAACACAATGTGCCCTTGAAGAACAGTGAGCCCTTGAAAAACAGTGTGCACTTGAAAAGCAGTGGGCACCTAGAGAACAGCGGGCCCTTGAAAAACAGCAGGCTCTTGAAACTCAGCAGGCCCTTGAAGAACAGCAGGCCCTTTAAAAACAGCAGGCCCTTTAAAAACAGCAGGCCCTTAAAAAACAGCGGGCCCTTTAAGAACAGCGGCATCCTTGAAAAACAGTGTGCACTTGAAAAGCAGTGGGCACCTAAAGAACAGCGGGCCCTTGAAAAACAGCAGGCTCTTGAAACTCAGCAGGCCCTTGAAGAACAGTAGGCCCTTGAAAAACAGTAGGCCCTTGAAAAACAGCAGGCCCTTGAAAAACAGCAGGCCCTTGAAAAACAGCAGGCCCTTGAAAAACAGCAGGCCCTTGAAAAACAGCAGGCCCTTGAAAAACAGCAGGCCCTTGAAAAACAGCAGGCCCTTAAAGAACAGCAGGCCCTTAAAGAACAGCAGGCCCTTAAAGAACAGCAGGCCCTTGAAGAACAGCAGGCCCTTGAAGAACAGCAGGCCCTTGAAGAACAGCAGGCCCTTGAAGAACAGCAGGCCCTTGAAGAACAGCGGGCCCTTGAACAGCGGGCCCTTGAACAGCGGGCCCTTGAAGAACAGCAGGCCCTTGAAAAACAGC
Source organism: Rana kukunoris (assembly GCA_029574335.1). Lineage (NCBI taxonomy): Eukaryota > Metazoa > Chordata > Amphibia > Anura > Ranidae > Rana > Rana kukunoris. The sequence continues at coordinate 144,615,130 of CM056050.1, read as the reverse complement.
AGGCCCTTGAAAAACAGCAGGCCCTTGAAAAACAGCAGGCCCTTAAAGAACAGCAGGCCCTTGAAGAACAGCAGGCCCTTGAAAAACAGCAGGCCCTTAAAGAACAGCAGGCCCTTGAAGAACAGCAGGCCCTTGAAGAACAGCAGGCCCTTGAAGAACAGCAGGCCCTTGAAAAACAGCGGGCCCTTGAACAGCGGGCCCTTGAACAGCGGGCCCTTGAAGAACAGCGGGCCCTTGAAAAACAGCGGGCCCTTGAAAAACAGCGGGCCCTTGAAGAACAGTGGCACCCTTGAAAAACAGCGGGCCCTTTAAGAACAGTGGGTCCTTGAAGAACAGTGACGCCCTTGAAAAATAGCGGGCCCTTGAAGAACAGCGGACCCTTGAAAAACAGCAGGCCCTTGAAGAACAGCAGGCTCTTGAAAAACAGCGGGCCCTTGAAAAACAGCAGGCTCTTGCAGAACAGCGCGTCCTTGAAGAACATCGGGCCCTTAAAATCCACTGGGCCCTTAAAACACAATGCGGGCCCTTGAAAAACAGTGTGCTCTTGAAAAACAGCAGGCCCTTAAAAAACAGCAGGCTCTTGAAAAACAGCAGGCCATTGAAAAACAGCGGGCCCTTTAAGAACAGCAAGCCCTTAAAGAACAGCGGGCCCTTAAAGAACAGCATGCCCTTAAAGAACAGCGGACCCTTGAAGAACAGCGGGCCCTTGAAGAACAGCGGGCCCTTGAAGAACAGCGGGCCCTTGAAGAACAGCGGGCCCTTGAAGAACAGCGGGCCCTTGAAGAACAGCGGGCCCTTGAAGAACAGCATGCCCTTAAAGAACAGCAGGCCCTTAAAGAACAGCAGGCCCTTAACGCCTGCCGCATGTACATATACGTCCACAGAAGGGAACGTTAAGGATGGGCGTATATATATGTCCCTGCCTTCGCGCAGGTCGGGGGTCGATAGGGACCACCCCCGCTACATGCGGCGGTCGGAAACCTGCGGGGAGCGATCCGGGACGAGGGCGCGGCTATTCGTTTCTAGCTGCTCCCTCTCGCGATCGCTCCCCAGAGCTGAAGAACGGGGCGAGCCATATGTAAACACGGCTTCCCCGTGCTTCACTGTGGCGGCTGCATCGATCGAGTGATCCCTTTTATAGGGAGACTCGATCGATGACGTCAGACCTACAGCCACACCCCCCTACAGTTATAAACACACACAGGGAACACACAAATCCTACAGCGCCCCCTGTGGTTAACTCCCAAACTGCAACTGTCAATTTCACAATAAACAATGCAATTTAAATGCATTTCTTGCTGTGAAAATGACAATGGTCCCAAAAATGTGTCAAAATTGTCCGAAGTGTCCGCCATAATGTCTCAGTTATGAAAAAAATTGCTGATCGGCACAATTAGTAGTAAAAAAATAATAATAAAAATGCAATAAAACTATGCCCTATTTTGTAAACGCTATAAATTTTGCGCAAACCAATCGATAAACGCTTATTGCGATTTTTTTTACCAAAAATAGGTAGAAGAATACGTATCGGCCTAAGCTGAGGAAAAAAAAAAATTATATATGTTTTTGGGGGATATTTATTATAGCAAAAAGTAAAAAAAATTGATTTTTTTTCAAAATTGTCGCTCTATTTTTGTTTATAGCGCAACAAATAAAAACCGCAGAGGTTATCAAATACCACCAAAAGAAAGCTCTATTTGTGGGGAAAAAAAGGACACCAATTTTGTTTGGGAGCCACATCGCACAACTGCGCAATTGTCTGTTAAAGCGACGCAGTGCCGAATTGTAAAAAAGCCTTTGGGCATTTAGCAGCATATTGGTCTGGGGCTTAAGTGGTTAAAGAACAGTGGGCCCTTGAAGAACAGTGGGCCCTTGAAAAACAGTGGGCCCTTGAAAAACAGTGGGCCCTTGAAAAACAGTGGGCCCTTAAAGAACAGCAGGCCCTTGAAAAACAGCAGGCCCTTGAAAAACAGCAGGCCCTTGAAAAACAGCAGGCCCTTAAAACACAATGCGCCCTTGAAGAACAGCGGGCCCTTGAAAAACAGCAGGCCCTTGAAAAACAGCAGGCCCTTGAAAAACAGCAGGCCCTTGAAAAACAGCAGGCCCTTGAAGAACAGCAGGCCCTTGAAGAACAGCAGGCCCTTGAAGAACAGCAGGCCCTTGAAAAACAGCAGACTCTTGCAGAACAGAGCATCCTTGAAGAACATTGGGCCCTTAGAGAACCGCAGGCCCTTAAACAGCCTACAGCCACACCCCCCTACAGTTGTAAACACACACAGGGAACACACAAATCCTACATTGCCCCCTGTGGTTAACTCCCAAACTGCAACTGTAATTTTCACAATAAACAATGCATTTTTTGCTGTGAAAATGACAATGGTCCCAAAAATGTGTCAAAATTGTCCGAAGTTTCTGCCATAATGTCGCAAGTTACAAAAAAAAAATCGCTGATCAGCGCCATTAGTAGTAAAAAAAATATAATAAAAATGCAATAAAACTATCCCCTATTTTGTAAACGCTATAAATTTTGCGCAAACCAATCGATAAACGCTTATTGCGATTTTTTTTTACCAAAAATAGGTAGAAGAATACGTAATTGTTATATATGTTTTTGGGGGATATTTATTATCGCAAAAAGTAAAAAATATTGTATTTTTTTCAAAATTGTCGCTCTATTTTTGTTTATAGCGCAACAAATAAAAACTGCAGAGGTGATCAAATACCACCAAAAGAAAGCTCTATTTGTGGGGAAAAAAGGACACCAATTTTGTTTGGGAGCCACGTCGCACGACCGCGCAATTGTCTGTTAAAGCGATGCAGTGCCTAATTGTAAAAACGCCTTTGGGCATTTAGCAGCATATTGGTCCGGGGCTTAAGTGGTTAAAGAACAGTGGGCCCTTGAAGAACAGAGGGCCCTTGAAAAACAGTGGGCCCTTAAAGAAAAGCAGGCCCTTGGAAAACAGCAGGCCCTTAAAACACAATGTGCCCTTGAAGAACAGCGGGCCCTTGAAAAACAGCAGGCCCCTGAAAAACAGTGGGCCCTTGAAGAACAGCGAGCCCTTGAAGAACAGCGGGCCCTTAAAAAACAGTGTGCTCTTGAAAAACAGTGGGCACCTAAAGAACAGCGGGCCCTTGAAAAACAGTAGGCTCTTGAAACACAGCAGGCCCTTGAAGAACAGCAGGCCCAAAGAGACTGGTGATAGAGAGGCACACAGAGACAGTCGAAAGAGATGAACTGGAAGACAGAATACCAGTTACTGAGAACTTTTACAGAGAGGGAAGGAAAGAAAAATTAAACAGAAGAAAGAGATAGAAGAGATAAGAAAGATATAGAGTATGCCGAGTGAAGAGAGTCTATCATAGCATTTAGAGAATTGAAAATTTGCGGGAAAGGATACAAGACAGCATCAGAGCTAAAAGCATTAGCTGAGGGCCCTTGAAGAACAGCAGGCCCTTGAAGAACAGCAGGCCCTTGGAAAGCAGCGGGCCCTTGAAAAACAACGGGTCCTTGCAAAACAGCGGGCCCTTGAAGAACAGTGGGCCCTTGAAAAACAGCAGGCCCTTAAAGAACAGCGGGCCCCTGAAGAACAACGGCCCTGGAAGAACAGCAGGCCCTTGAAAAAAAGCGGGCCATTGAAAAACAGTGGGTCCTTGAAAAACAGCAGACCCTTGAAGAACAGTCGGCCCTTGAAAAACAGAGGGCCCTTGAAGAACAACGGGCCCTTGAAGAACAGCAGGTCCATGAAGACCAGTAGGCCCTTGAAAAACAGTGGGCCCTTGAAAAACAGCAGGCCCTTGAAGAACAGCGGGCCCTTGAAGAACAGCAGGCCCATAAAGAACAGCAAAAAAAAAAACAGTGGGTCCTTGAAAAACAGCAGGCCCTTGAAGAACAGTGGGCCCTTGAAAAACAGTGGGCCCTTGAAAAACAGTGGGCCCTTGAAAAACAGCGACTCTTGAAGAACAGCGGGCCCTTGAAAAACAGTGGGCTGTTGAAAAAAAAAAAAAACAGTGGGTCCTTGAAAAACAGCAGGCCCTTGAAGAACAGTGGGCCCTTGAAAAACAGTGGGCCCTTGAAAAACAGTGGGCCCTTGAAAAACAGCGACTCTTGAAGAACAGCGGGCCCTTGAAAAACAGTGGGCTGTTGAAAAAAAAAAAAAACAGTGGGTCCTTGAAAAACAGCAGGCCCTTGAAGAACAGTGGGCCCTTGAAAAACAGTGGGCCCTTGAAAAACAGTGGGCCCTTGAAAAACAGTGGGCCCTTGAAAAACAGCGGGCCCTTGAAGGACAGCGGGCCCTTGAAGGACAGCGGGCCCTTGAAGGACAGCGGGCCCTTGAAAAACAGCAGGCCCTTGAAGAACAGCAGGCCCTTGAAAAACAGCAGGCCCTTGAAGAACAGCAGGCCCTTGAAGAACAGCAGGCCCTTGAAGAACAGCAGGCCCTTGAAAAACAGTGGGGCCTTGAAAAACAGTGGGCCCTTAAAACACAATGCGCCCTTGAAGAACAGCAGGCCCTTGAAGAACAGTGGGCGCTTGAAAAACAGAGGGCCTTTGAAGAACAGCGGGCCCCTAAAGAACAGCAGGCCCATGAAGAACAGCAGGCCCTTGAAAAACAGTGGGCCCTTGAAAAACAGCGGGCCCTTGAAAAACAGCGGGCCCTTGAAAAACAGTGGGCCCTTAAAATACAGTTGGCCCTTAAAACACAATGCGCCCTTGAAGAACAGCAGGCCCTTTAGGAACAGCGGGCCCTTGAAGAACAGCGGGCCCTTGAAGAAAAGCAGGCCCTTAAAGAACAGCAGGCCCTTAAAGAACAGCAGGCCCTTGAAGAACAGCAGGCCCTTGAAGAATAGCGGAACCGTGAAAAACAGCGGGTCCTTAAAAACCTGCGGCCCTTGAAAAACAGCAGGCCCTTGAAAAACAGCGGGCCCTAGAAGAACAGCGGGCCCTTGAAGAACAGCGGGCCCTTGAAGAACAGCAGGCCCTTGAAGAACAGCAGGCCCTTGAAGAACAGCAGGCCCATGAAGAACAGCAGGCACTAGAAAAACAGTGGGCCCTTAAAATACAGTGGGCCCTTACAACACAATGCGCCCTTGAAGAACAGCGGGCCCTTGAAAAACAGTGTTCTCTTGAAAAACAGTGGGCACCTAAAGAACAGTGGGCCCTTAAAAACCGCAGGCTCTTGAAACACAGCAGGCCCCAAAAAAATGGTAGATGGATAAAGAGGCACACAGAGACAGACAGTCGAAAGAAATAAACTGAAAGACTAGTTACTGAAGGATTGAAAATTTGCGGGAAAGGATACAAGACAGCATCAGAGCTAAAAGCATAAGCTGAGGGCCCTTGAGAAACAGCAGGCCCTTGAAGAACAGCAGGCCCTTAAAGAACAGTGGGCCCTTCAAGAACAGCAGGCCTTTGAAAAACAGGGGGCCCTTGAAGAACAGCGGGGCCTTGAAAAACAGCAGGCCCTTGAAGAACAGCAGGCCCTTGAAGAACAGCAGGCCCTTGAAGAACAGCGGGCCCTTGAAGAACAGCGGGCCCTTGAAGAACAGCGGGCCCTTGAAGAACAGCGGGCCCTTGAAGAACAGCGTGCCCTTGAAAAACAGCGTGCCCTTGAAAAACAGCAGGCCCTTGAAGAACAGCAGGCCCTAGAAAAGCAGTGGGCCCTTAAAATACAGTGGGCCCTTAAAACACAATGCGCCCTTGAAAAACAGTGTTCTCTTGAAAAACAGCGGGCCCTTGAAAAACAGTGTGCTCTTGAAAAACAGTGGGCACCTAAAGAACAGCGGGCCCTTGAAAAACAGCAGGCCCAAAAAAACTGGTAGATGGATAAAGAGGCACACAAAGACAGACAGTCGAAAGAGATAAACTGGAAGACCAGTTACTGAAGAATTGAAAATTTGCGGGAAAGGATACAAGACAGCATCAGAGCTAAAAGCATAAGCTGAGGGCCCTTGAAAAACAGCGGGCCCTTGAAGAACAGCAGACCCTTGAAGAACAGCAGGCCCTTGAAGAACAGCAGGCCCTTGAAAAACAGTGGGCCCTTGAAAAACAGTGGGCCCTTGAAAAACAGTGGGCCCTTGAAAAACAGTGGGCCCTTGAAAAACAGTGGGTCCTTGAAAAACAGCGGGCCCTTGAAGAACAGTGGGCCCTTGAAAAACAGTGGGCCCTTGAAAAACAGTGGGCCCTTGAAAAACAGTGGGCCCTTAAAAAACCGCGACTCTTGAAGAACAGCGGGCCCTTGAAAAACAGTGGGCTGTTGAAAAACAGTGGGCCCTTGAAGAACAGCGGGCTCTTGAAAAACAGCAGGCCCTTGAAGAACAGCAGGCCCTTGAAGAACAGCAGGCCTATGAAGAACAGCAGGCCTATGAAGAACAGCAGGCCCTTGAAAAACAGTGGGGCCTTGAAAAACAGTGGGCCCTTAAAACACAATGCGCCCTTGAAGAACAGCAGGCCCTTGAAGAACAGTGGGCGCTTGAAAAACAGAGGGCCCTTGAAGAACAGCGGGCCCTTGAAAAACAGTGGGCCCTTAAAATACAGTTGGCCCTTAAAACACAATGCGCCCTTGAAGAACAGCAGGCCCTTGAGGAAAAGCAGGCCCTTAAAGAACAGCAGGCCCTTGAAGAACAGCAGGCCCTTGAAGAACAGCAGGCCCTTGAAAAATAGCGGAACCGTGAAAAACAGCGGGCCCTTGAAGAACAGCGGGCCCTTGAAGAACAGCAGGCCCTTGAAGAACAGCAGGCCCTTGAAGAACAGCAGGCCCATGAAGAACAGCAGGCACTAGAAAAACAGTGGGCCCTTAAAATACAGTGGGCCCTTACAACACAATGCGCCCTTGAAGAACAGCGGGCCCTTGAAAAACAGTGTTCTCTTGAAAAACAGTGGGCACCTAAAGAACAGTGGGCCCTTAAAAACCGCAGGCTCTTGAAACACAGCAGGCCCCAAAAAAATGGTAGATGGATAAAGAGGCACACAGAGACAGACAGTCGAAAGAAATAAACTGAAAGACTAGTTACTGAAGGATTGAAAATTTGCGGGAAAGGATACAAGACAGCATCAGAGCTGAAAGCATAAGCTGAGGGCCCTTGAGAAACAGCAGGCCCTTGAAGAACAGCAGGCCCTTAAAGAACAGTGGGCCCTTCAAGAACAGCAGGCCTTTGAAAAACAGGGGGCCCTTGAAGAACAGCGGGGCCTTGAAAAACAGCAGGCCCTTGAAGAACAGCAGGCCCTTGAAGAACAGCAGGCCCTTGAAGAACAGCGGGCCCTTGAAGAACAGCGGGCCCTTGAAGAACAGCGTGCCCTTGAAAAACAGCGTGCCCTTGAAAAACAGCGTGCCCTTGAAAAACAGCGTGCCCTTGAAAAACAGCAGGCCCTTGAAGAACAGCAGGCCCATGAAGAACAGCAGGCCCTAGAAAAGCAGTGGGCCCTTAAAACACAATGCGCCCTTGAAGAACAGCGGACCCTTGAAAAACAGTGTTCTCTTGAAAAACAGCGGGCCCTTGAAAAACAGTGTGCTCTTGAAAAACAGTGGGCACCTAAAGAACAGCGGGCCCTTGAAAAACAGCAGGCCCAAAAAAACTGGTAGATGGATAAAGAGGCACACAAAGACAGACAGTCGAAAGAGATAAACTGGAAGACCAGTTACTGAAGAATTGAAAATTTGCGGGAAAGGATACAAGACAGCATCAGAGCTAAAAGCATAAGCTGAGGGCCCTTGAAAAACAGCGGGCCCTTGAAGAACAGCAGACCCTTGAAGAACAGCAGGCCCTTGAAAAACAGTGGGCCCTTGAAAAACAGTGGGCCCTTGAAAAACAGTGGGCCCTTGAAAAACAGTGGGCCCTTGAAAAACAGTGGGCCCTTGAAAAACAGTGGGTCTTTGAAAAACAGTGGGTCCTTGAAAAACAGCAGGCCCTTGAAGAACAGTGGGCCCTTGAAGAACAGTGGGCCCTTGAAAAACAGTGGGCCCTTGAAAAACAGTGGGCCCTTGAAAAACAGTGGGCCCTTAAAAAACAGCGACTCTTGAAGAACAGCGGGCCCTTGAAAAACAGTGGGCTGTTGAAAAACAGTGGGCCCTTGAAAAACAGCGGGCCCTTGAAGAACAGCGGGCTCTTGAAAAACAGCAGGCCCTTGAAGAACAGCAGGCCCTTGAAGAACAGCAGGCCTATGAAGAACAGCAGGCCCTTGAAAAACAGTGGGGCCTTGAAAAACAGTGGGGCCTTGAAAAACAGTGGGCCCTTAAAACACAATGCGCCCTTGAAGAACAGCAGGCCCTTGAAGAACAGTGGGCGCTTGAAAAACAGAGGGCCCTTGAAGAACAGCGGGCCCTTGAAAAACAGTGGGCCCTTAAAATACAGTTGGCCCTTAAAACACAATGCGCCCTTGAAGAACAGCAGGCCCTTTAGGAACAGCGGGCCCTTGAAGAACAGCGGGCCCTTGAAGAACAGCGGGCCCTTGAGGAAAAGCAGGCCCTTAAAGAACAGCAGGCCCTTGAAGAACAGCAGGCCCTTGAAGAACAGCAGGCCCTTGAAAAATAGCGGAACCGTGAAAAACAGCGGGTCCTTGAAAACCTGCGGCCCTTGAAAAACAGCGGGCCCTTGAAAAACAGCGGGCCCTTGAAGAACAGCGGGCCCTTGAAGAACAGCGGGCCCTTGAAGAACAGCAGGCCCTTGAAGAACAGCAGGCCCATGAAGAACAGCAGGCACTAGAAAAACAGTGGGCCCTTAAAATACAGTGGGCCCTTACAACACAATGCGCCCTTGAAGAACAGCGGGCCCTTGAAAAACAGTGTTCTCTTGAAAAACAGTGGGCACCTAAAGAACAGTGGGCTCTTAAAAACCGCAGGCTCTTGAAACACAGCAGGCCCCAAAAAAATGGTAGATGGATAAAGAGGCACACAGAGACAGACAGTCGAAAGAAATAAACTGAAAGACCAGTTACTGAAGGATTGAAAATTTGCGGGAAAGGATACAAGACAGCATCAGAGCTAAAAGCATAAGCTGAGGGCCCTTGAGAAACAGCAGGCCCTTGAAGAACAGCAGGCCCTTAAAGAACAGTGGGCCCTTCAAGAACAGCAGGCCTTTGAAAAACAGGGGGCCCTTGAAGAACAGCGGGGCCTTGAAAAACAGCAGGCCCTTGAAGAACAGCAGGCCCTTGAAGAACAGCAGGCCCTTGAAGAACAGCAGGCCCTTGAAGAACAGCAGGCCCTTGAAGAACAGCGTGCCCTTGAAAAACAGCAGGCCCTTGAAGAACAGCAGGCCCATGAAGAACAGCAGGCCCATGAAGAACAGCAGGCCCTAGAAAAGCAGTGGGCCCTTAAAATACAGTGGGCCCTTAAAACACAATGCGCCCTTGAAGAACAGCGGACCCTTGAAAAACAGTGTTCTCTTGAAAAACAGCGGGCCCTTGAAAAACAGTGTGCTCTTGAAAAACAGTGGGCACCTAAAGAACAGCGGGCCCTTGAAAAACAGCAGGCCCAAAAAAACTGGTAGATGGATAAAGAGGCACACAAAGACAGACAGTCAAAAGAGATAAACTGGAAGACCAGTTACTGAAGAATTGAAAATTTGCGGGAAAGGATACAAGACAGCATCAGAGCTAAAAGCATAAGCTGAGGGCCCTTGAAAAACAGCAGGCCCTTGAAGAACAGCAGGGCCTTGAAAAACATTAGGCCCTTGAAAAACAGCAGGCCCTTGAAGAACAGCAGGCCCTTGAAGAACAGTGGGCCCTTGAAGAACAGCAGGCCTTTGAAAAACAGGGGGCCCTTGAAGAACAGTGGGGCCTTGAAAAACAGCAGGTCCTTGAAGAACAGCAGGCCCTTGATAAAAAGCGGGTCCTTGAAAAACAGTGGGCCCATGAAGAACAGCGGGGCCTTGAAAAACAGCAGGTCCTTGAAGAACAGCAGGCCCTTGAAGAACAGCAGGCCCTTGAAATACAGCAGGCCCTTGATAAAAAGCGGGTCCTTGAAAAACAGCAGGCCCTTTGAAAAATAGTGGGGCCTTGAAAAACAGTGGGCCCTTGAAAAACAGTGGGCCCTTGAAAAACAGTGGGCCCTTGAAAAACAGTGGGCCCTTGAAAAACAGTGGGCCCTTGAAAAACAGCGGGCCCTTGAAGAACAGCGGGCCCTTGAAGAACAGCGGGCCCTTGAAGAACAGCGGGCCCTTGAAGAACAGAGGGCCCTTGAAAAAAGGGATTTTTAAATACAGCTTACCTGTAAAATCCTTTTCTTGGAGTACATCACGGGACACAGAGCGGCATATTCATTACTATATGGGTTATATGGAGTACCTTCAGGTGTGGACACTGGCAATCTCAAACAGGAAGTCCCCTCCCTATATAACCCCCTCCCCTAGAGGGAGTCCCTCAGTTTTGTAGCAAGCAGTATGCCTCCCAAAAATGTTCCCCAAAAGAGGGGTGGGAGCTCTGTGTCCCGTGATGTACTCCAAGAAAAGGATTTTACAGGTAAGCTGTATTTAAAAATCCCTTTTTCTTTCTCGTACATCACGGGACACAGAGCGGCATATTCATTACTATATGGGATGTCCGAAAGCAATGCTTTAATGAGGGGAGGGAGACATCTTCTCAAACAAGATTTAATTTAGAGGTATACTCAAATAATAATAATAAATCCAACTTAGTCAAGAAAAAACTTTTTTTTTTTTTTTTTTTCTTTACAACCAAGGGTGCCCCTGATCCCGAGGATCTTAAACTGCAGCCTGTAGTACTGCCTGTCCAAAGGCTGAATCCGCATTCCTTCTCACGTCTAGTTGATAAAACTTTGTAAACGTGTGGACTGATGACCACGTCGCCGCCTTGCATATCTGAGCCATAGAGATCTGATGGTGTGCTGCCCAGGAGGCGCCCATGGCCCTGGTAGAATGGGCCTTTACCGACAAAGGAGGAGGCAACCTCTTCAAACCGTAGGCCTGAATGATTAATTGTCTAATCCATCTCGAGATGGTGGATTTTGCAGCTGCCTGCCCCTTCTTGGGGCCATCTGGTAGGACGAACAACACATCTGTTTTCCGGATCTTTTCTGTAGCTTTAAGATAGGCCTTCATGGCCCGGACAATATCCAAGGTATGCAGCAACCCCTCCTTTCTAGATGTGGGTTTCGGAAAGAAGGATGGAAGTACCAAATCCTGGTTCAAGTGAAAATTGGATATAACCTTTGGTAGAAAGGAAGGATGGGGCCGGAGAACTGCCCTGTCCTTATGTAGAACGAGATATGGTTCCTTACACGATAAGGCTGCTAACTCTGACACTCTCCTGGCCGAAACTATGGCGACCAAGAATACCAACTTTCTTGTCAGTAAAACTAAAGGAATCTCAGCCAACGGCTCAAAGGGTTGTTTCTGTAGAGTGGACAGGACAAGATTCAAGTCCCATGGACAAATTGGTGACTTGACAGGAGGATTAATACGCAAGACCCCCTGTATGAAGGTCTTTACCAGCGAGTGGGTGGCCAGCGGCCTCTGAAACCACACTGACAGAGCTGAAATCTGTCCCTTGATTGTGCTTAATGCCAGGCCTTTATCCACTCCTAGCTGGAGAAAACTTAACACCCTATCAATGGTATATTTGCGGGAATTCCATCTTTTGGATTCACACCAGCCTACGTAGTTCCTCCACACCCTGTAATAAATCACCCTGGAGGCCGGCTTTCTAGCCCTAATCAGGGTAGGAATTACCTGCCTAGACAGACCTCTACCCCTGAGAATCAGGGATTCAGCCTCCAGGCCGTCAAATTTAGACGCTGTAATGTAGGGTGGAGGATCGGGCCTTGTGAGAGTAGGTCTGGTCGTAGAGGAAGAGTCCAAGGGTCTCCCACTGCCATCTTCCGGACTAGTGAGTACCATGTCCTCCGGGGCCAAGCTGGAGCTACTAGAATGACTGGCTTGTGCTCCACTCTGATCCTGCGCAACAGGCGAGGAAGTAACTGTAGCGGAGGGAATGCATATAGAAGTTTGAATTGATGCCAAGGGCAAACCAACGCATCGGTTCCGCAGGCCATAGGGTCCCTCGCTCGAGACACGAACCTGTCTAGTTTCTTGTTGGACCTGGATGCCATTATATCTACGTCTGGCATTCCCCACTTCTGGCAGATTGTCTGAAAGACCTGGGGATGCAGAGACCACTCCCCTGGCGACAGAATCTGGCGACTTAAGAAGTCTGCCTGCAGGTTGTCCACTCCGGGAATGAATATCGCCGAAATGCAGGGTACATGAACCTCTGCCCACTGAAAAATCAAGCTCACCTCCCTTTGAGCGGCCTGACTCCTGGTTCCCCCTTGGTGGTTTATGTATGCCACCGCTGTGGCATTGTCTGACTGGATTCTCACCGGGGACCCCTGTAATCTGGAGGTCCATGCCAGGAGGGCTAGGCGAGCAGCTCTGATCTCCAAGATATTGATGGGGAGCTGCCTCTCTGTTTCCACCCAAGTTCCCTGGCGAGAGAACCCCTCCAAGACCGCCCCCCAGCCAGCCAGGCTGGCGTCTGTGGTAACTACCTTCCAGACAACGGGGCTGAAAGACCTTCCCTTTAGAAGATTCTGAGGGTTCAACCACCAGGCCAGGCTTTGTCGGACCCTTGATGATAGCGTCAAAGGGGACTCCAAGGCATGTGCTCTCTTGCCCCAGGCTGCTAGAATGGCTGCCTGTAGGACGCAAGTGTGGATCTGAGCGTATGGTACTGCCTCGAACGTGGCCACTAGCTTGCCTAGTAATCGCATACACAGGCGAATAGTTGGTTTTTTCTTGCTTAGAACCAACCCCTTGATAGCCTCGATCTTTACAAGGGGCAGGAACACCCTTTGCTGTTCTGTGTCTAACCTCATGCCGAGGTATTCCAACTGCTTTGTAGGCTGGAACGCTGACTTTTCCCGGTTTAGGACCCAGCCGAATCCTTCGAGGTACTGAACCGTGAGGTTTACTGCCTGTTGCAGACACGGCCGTGAGTGATCTATGATAAAAAGGTCGTCCAAGTATGCTAGGACTGTGACCCCTTGGATCCTTAGATTGCCTAAAACTGGGGCTAGGATCTTCGTGAATACCCGGGGGGCCGTGGCCAGCCCGAAGGGGAGCGCCCTGAATTGGAAGTGTCGCTGCCCCACCGCGAAGCGTAAAAATCTTTGATGCGACTGAAAGATTGGTACATGAAGGTAAGCATCCTTTATGTCTATGGAAGCCAGAAAATCGTCCCTGTGGAGCGTGGCGACTGCTGACCGGATGGATTCCATCCGGAAGGAACGAACCCTTAGGTAACAGTTTAAACTCTTTAGGTCCAAGATTGGCCTGACATCGCCGTTGGGCTTTGGTATGACAAAGAGATTGGAATAGAAACCTAGCCCTTGCTCTCGGGCTGGCACCTCTATTATTACGTCCTGGCAAAGCAGGTGATCCAAAGCTGCCAGCATCGAGGCCTTCTTTGCTGGATCCTTTGGTAGCCTTGACTCTTGAAAATGAGGCGGAGGAAAGTTTAGAAACTCCAGTCTGTAGCCTGTGGTTACAGACGCCCGGACCCATTTGTCGGGGATCTTGGCTTCCCAAACTTCTGAGAAGAAACGAAGCCTTCCCCCCACCCGCGAGAGTGGGGGCGCCCCTTCATAAGGCAGACTTAGGGGCTGGCTTTGTCGGCTTGCGATACCATGGTCTCTTACCCCCAGGGGCCTGTCCCTGCGATCTACTGTTAACGTTGGATCGTGCAGGCGGCCGTCGATACTGCCTGGAATTTGAGGGCCCTGAGACAGGAAAGAGCTGCCTCTTAAATGTAGGACCCCGGAATGTCTTTTTGACCGGTAAAAGGGTACTTTTGCCACTTGAAATAGTCTGAATGTATTTATCCAGATCCTCTCCGAAGAGTCGTCCTCCATGGAAGGGAAACCCTGCCAGAAGCTTTTTGCATGGGGGCTCCGCCGCCCAGTTCTTCAACCATAAGAGCCTTCTCATGTGCACCAAAAATAGTGATAAACGAGAGGCCTGCTGGATGGAATCCTTTATAGCATCTACCGCAAAACACAGAGCTCTGGGAATGTCAGAAAACTCTTCTGCTTGTTGGGTAGGCATATATTTTAGCATTTCTTTTGTCTGGTCCTTTAACGCCTGACAAACTCCAATTGCAGCCACAGCTGGCTGCACCACTGCTCCTGCCGTAGCAAAGGATGCTTTTAAAAGTGTCTCTAACCGTTTATCAACCGGATCTTTAAACATTTGTATGTTTTCCACCGGGCAAGTTAGTGATTTATTCACACATGAGATGGCTGCATCCACCACTGGGAGCTTCCACCTCTTGGAGAATTTTTCCTCCATAGGGTAAATGACCGCAAATCTCTTCGGTGGCAGAAAAATCCTGTCCGGCCGTACCCAATCCCGAAAGATCAATTCCTCCAAGAGAGGATGGACCGGAAAAACTGCGTTGCTTAAAGGAGCTTTCAAAGAGCCCAGAGAGGATACCGCAGGAACCTGAGGCTCTGGCAATGGTAAATTAAATGCCGAGCGGACCATGTCCGTCAAAGACTGTACCCACAGTCTCTCTGTCTGGGAGTCTGAAAATGGTTCCTCAGAGGTAAATCCCTCAACCCCTGAACCCTCTTGGTTCAGGTCTAGTTGATCCTCCTGCGATTCCAATTCCTCCGGAGAGAGAATTTCAGCATCTGAGGATACACCTCTTGGTGATGGGGATCTAACCCGTTTCTTGCCAGGAATAGCTCTAGCGATCAATGCTGCTATTCTCTCTTCTAGCCCCCCTAGGGATACAGCTAGCATCTCCTCTGTGATAAACACAGGGCTGGGCTGATCTGGGCCAGCCTCCGCACCAGACCCCCCTAATGGCTCATCCAAGGCGACCTTTATGGGAATAAGCTGCGGGGAAAGTATCGGCATATCATCAGAATCAGAGGGGGAACCCCTTTGTTTTTTGGTCTTTTTTGTACCCTTTGACCCAAAACCTTTGGAAGCCATAATACAAAATCGAGGGACTCCGCCAACAACAACAGACTGTAGTGGCCAGGAGTACAAAACTAGAGCTTAGGGGACAATAGATCACTAATGCCCAAAAACTGATGGGGCCCCGTATGTTTTTTTTTTTTTTGTTTTTGTTTTTTTTTAAATATATAAGTCTCTTTTTTTTTTTTTTTTCAAAACATACAGCGACCCCAAACTTAGTTTGCCAGCCTCCAACCTGTTGCAAAAAGGGGGATTTTTTGGCTTAACAGAAAGGCATTGGAACAAAGTCCAGCATGTACTACCCCTCTTCCGCCACCGGGAGTCACTGTTCTGCCGCTCTGCGTCCTCTCCCTTTGAGATCAGCCTCAGACTGAGCACTGACTATGGCCTGCTGATCTATAACAGCACAAGGCGCGCCCCTGATGACGCTGCAGGCACGCCCCCCCGCCCTCCCCTCCGAACGGCGCGAAAAACGTCTATAAGACGTGCGCGCGCACGCGCGCGCGTATGCCGGAGCAGGAAGAGCATGGAGGAGCCGCGCTGCTGGAGACCCAGGACTGCAGTACCAGGCGGCAGAATCAAACCCCCGGCCAGGTAGGACTCTCAAAAAGGCCCCATAGGGATCCTTACTAGCCCTAGGAAGAAGGCAGCAGGTAGCTAGCAAACACAATTCTTAGACAGGGGAACCTAGTGATGGGGGAAATGGGATCATCCTGTCTTCTCAGACATAGTGAGCAAGGTTGCCAATGCAGAGCATACTTAGGCTACCCCCCTTTTAGGTTACCCCGGAGAGCCTGCTGTCGAACCAAGTACCGCAGGCTCCCCTCTTACCTGCTCCATGCTGCAGGATGTTTGTCTAGCAAAACGATCCAATCTTCTCCCATCTCCGTGGGTAGCGTAATAGACCTTCAGGCCCTGGGGTCCTATGAAGGTACCCACTGTCCTGGACCTATATAGCACCCTGGCAAACAGGAACTTATGGTCTTTACGAACTCCAAGTCCTGGGCCCAGGGTCCAGCCCTCCAAAGAGGAGTATTATAGGCAAAACCCCACGGTTTGGGGCCCGGGTACTGTCCACTTTGGCACTGAGGCTCCTTGGACAGATCCGGTTAGCCCGCCCTTAATCCCAAGGATGTGGAGCAAAGCTATTCCGTGACCAACACCTAAGACACTGGCGAAAAAACTGAGGGACTCCCTCTAGGGGAGGGGGTTATATAGGGAGGGGACTTCCTGTTTGAGATTGCCAGTGTCCACACCTGAAGGTACTCCATATAACCCATATAGTAATGAATATGCCGCTCTGTGTCCCGTGATGTACGAGAAAAAAAAAACAGCGGGCCCTTGAAAAACAGTGGGCCCTTGAAAAACAACGGGCCCTTGAAAAACAGTGGGCCCTTAAAAAACAGCGGGCCCTTGAAGAACAGCGGGCCCTTGAAGAACAGCAGGCCATTGAAGAACAGTGGGCCCTTATAAAACAGTGGGGCCTTGAAAAACATTGGGCCCTTAAAAAACAGTGGGTCCTTGAAAAACAGCAGGCCCTTAAAGAACAGTGGGCCCTTGAAAAACAGAGGGCCCTTGAAGAACAGCGGGCCCCTGATGAACAGCAGGCCCATGAAGAACAGCAGGCCCTTGAAAAACAGTGAGCCCTTGAAAAACAGTGAGCCCTTGAAAAACAGCAGGCCCTTGAAAAACCGTGGGCCCTTGAAAAACAGCGGGCCCTTGAAGAAAAGCGGGCCCTTGAAAAACAGCGGGCCCTTGAAAAACAGCGGGCCCTTGAGGAACATCGGGCCCTTGAAAAACAGTGGGCCCCTGAAAAACAGTGGGCCCCTGAAAAACAACGGGCCCTTAAAAAAACAGCGGGCCCTTAAAAAAACAGCGGGCCCTTGAAGAACAGCGGGCCCTTGAAGAACAGCAGGCCCTTGAAGAACAGCAGGCCCTTGAAGAACAGCGGGCCCTTGAAGAACAGCGGGACCTTGAAGAACAGCGGGCCCTTGAAGAACAGCGGGCCCTTGAAGAACAGCGGGCCCTTGAAGAACAGCGGGCCCTTAAAAAACAGCGGCCCTTGAAAAACAGCGGGCCCTTGAAGAACATCGGGCCCTTGAAGAACAGTGGGCCCTTGAAGAACAGTGGGCCCTTGAAAAACAGAGGGCCCTTGAAGAACAGCGGGCCCTTGAAGAACAGCAGGCCCATGAAGAACAGCAGGCCCTTGAAGAACAGTGGGCCCTTGAAGAACAGTGGGCCCTTGAAAAACAGTGGGGCCTTGAAAAACAGCAGGTCCTTGAAAAACAGCGGGCCCTTGAAGAACAGCGTGCCCTTGAAGAACAGCGTGCCCTTGAAGAACAGCAGGCCCATGAAGAACAGCAGGCCCTAGAAAAGCAGTGGGCCCTTAAAATACAGTGGGCCCTTAAAACACAATGCGCCCTTGAAGAACAGCGGACCCTTGAAAAACAGTGTTCTCTTGAAAAACAGCGGGCCCTTGAAAAACAGTGTGCTCTTGAAAAACAGTGGGCACCTAAAGAACAGCGGGCCCTTGAAAAACAGCAGGCTCTTGAAACACAGCAGGCCCTTGAAGAACAGCAGGCCCAAAAAAACTGGTAGATGGATAAAGAGGCACACAGTGACAGACAGTCGAAAGAGATAAACTGGAAGACCAGTTACTGAAGAATTGAAAATTTGCGGGAAAGGATACAAGACAGCATCAGAGCTAAAAGCATAAGCTGAGGGCCCTTGAAGAACAGCAGGCCCTTGAAGAACAGCAGGGCCTTAAAGAACAGCAGGGCCTTGAAAAACAGCAGGCCCTTGAAAAACAGCAGGGCCTTGAAAAACAGCAGGCCCTTGAAAAACAGCAGGCCCTTGAAAAACAGCAGGCCCTTGAAAAACAGCAGGCCCTTGAAAAACAGCAGGCCCTTGAAAAACAGCAGGCCCTTGAAGAACAGCAGGCCCTTAACCACTTGCCTACTGTGCACCTACACCCCCTTCCTGCCCAGACAAAATATAAGCTTCCGGCACTACGTCACTTTAACTGACAATTGCGCGGTCGTGCGACGTGGCTCCCAAACAAAATTGGCGTCCTTTTTTTCCCACAAATAGAGCTTTCTTTTGGTGGTATTTGATCACCTCTGCGGTTTTTATTTTTTGCGCTATAAACAAAAATAGAGCGTCAATTTTTAAAAAAATGCAATATTTTTTCCTTTTTGCTATAATAAATAACCCCAAAAAATATATAAAAAAATATTTTTTCCCTCAGTTTAGGCCGATACGTATTCTTCTACATATTTTTGGTAAAAAAAAAAATGCAATAAGCGTTTATCGATTGGTTTGCGCAAAATTTATAGCGTTTACAAAATAGGGGATAGTTTATGGCATTTGTTTTTTTTTTTTTACTATTAATTGCGGCGATCTGCGATGTTTTTATTGGGACTGCGACGTTATGGCGGACATTTCGGACACTTTTCTGACATTTTTGGGACCATTTACATTTATACAGTGAAAAATGCTATAAAAATGCATTGATTACTGTATAAATGTGACTGGCAGTGAAGGGGTTAACCACTAGGGGGCGGGGAAGGGGTTAAATGTGTGTCCTATGAGTGTTCTAACTGTAGGGGGAGGGGGGGTGACTGGGGGAGGTGACCGATTGTGTCCCTATGTACAAGGGACACAACCGCTCTCCTCTCTCCCTGACAGGGACGTGCTCTCCTCTCTCCCTGACAGGGACGTGCAGCTCTGTGTTTACACACAGAGCTGCACGTCCCAGCTCAGTTACTGAGCAATCGCGTGTGCCCGGCGGCGATCGTTGCCGCCGGGCACTCGCACGGGATCCCCGCGGAGCGGTGGGTGCGCGCCGCCGGCGACGCGCGCGCCCGCCCGTGGCTTTAAAGGGACATCACGTCATATGTCGTGATGTCAGAACAATGGAGTCGTCTGCTCGCCGTTATTTGACGGTGGGCCGATGACAAGTGGTTAAAGAACAGTGGGCCCTTGAAGAACAGCAGGCCTTTGAAAAACAGGGGGCCCTTGAAGAACAGTGGGGCCTTGAAAAATAGCAGGTCCTTGAAGAACAGCAGGCCCTTGAAATACAGCAGGCCCTTGATAAAAAGCGGGTCCTTGAAAAACAGCGGGCCCTTTGAAAAATAGTGGGGCCTTGAAAAACAGTGGGCCCTTGAAAAACAGCGGGCCCTTGAAGAACAGAGGGCCCTTGAAAAAAACAGAGGGCCCTTGAAGAAAAGCGGGCCCTTGAAAAACAGAGGGCCATTGAAAAACAGTGGGCCCTTGAAAAACAGAGGGCCATTGAAGAACAGTGGGCCCTTGAAAAACAACGGGCCCTTGAAAAACAGTGGGCCCTTAAAAAACAGTGGGCCCTTGAAGAACAGTGGGCCCTTGAAGAACAGTGGGCCCTTGAAGAACAGTGGGCCCTTGAAGAACAGCGGGCCCTTGAAGAACAGCGGGCCCTTGAAAAACAGCGGCCCTTGAAGAACATCGGGCCCTTGAAAAACAGCAGGCCATTGAAGAACAGTGGGCCCTTGAAGAACAGTGGGCCCTTGAAAAACAGAGGGCCCTTGAAGAACAGCAGGCCCCTGACGAACAGCAGGCCCATGAAGAACAGCAGGCCCTTGAAAAACAGAGGGCCATTGAAGAACAGTGGGCTCTTGAAAAACAACGGGCCCTTGAAAAACAGTGGGCCCTTGAAAAACAGAGGGCCATTGAAGAACAGTGGGCCCTTGAAAAACAACGGGCCCTTGAAAAACAACGGGCCCTTGAAAAACAGTGGGCCCTTGAAAAACAGTGGGCCCTTGAAGAACAGCGGGCCCTTGAAGAACAGCGGGCCCTTGAAGAACAGCGGGCCCTTGAAAAACAGCGGCCCTTGAAGAAAAGCGGGCCTTTGAAAAACAGCGGGCCCTTGAAGAACAGTGGGCCCTTGAAAAACAGTGGGGCCTTGAAAAACATTGGGCCCTTGAAAAACAGTGGGTCCTTGAAAAACAGTGGGTCCTTGAAAAACAGCAGGCCCTTGAAGAACAGTGGGCCCTTGAAAAACAGAGGGCCCTTGAAGAACAGCGGGCCCCTGACGAACAGCAGGCCCATGAAGAACAGCAGGCCCTTGAAAAACAGCAGGCCCTTGAAAAACCGTGGGCCCTTGAAAAACAGTGGGCCCTTGAAAAACAGTGGGCCCTTGAAAAACAGTGGGCCCTTGAAAAACAGCGGGCCCTTGAAGAACAGAGGGCCCTTGAAGAACAGAGGGCCCTTGAAAAAAACAGCGGGCCCTTGAAAAAAACAGCGGGCCCTTGAAGAAAAGCGGGCCCTTGAAAAAAAAGGGCCCTTGAAGAACATCGGGCCCTTGAAGAACAGAGGGCCCTTGAAAAACAGTGGACCCTTAAAAAACAGCGGGCCCTTAAAAAACAGCAGGCCCTTGAAGAACAGCGGGCCCTTCAAAAACAGCGGGCCCTTGAAGAACATCGGGCCCTTGAAGAACAGTGGGCCCTTGAAAAACAGCGGGCCCTTGAAGAACATCGGGCCCTTGAAGAACAGAGGGCCCTTGAAAAACAGTGGACCCTTAAAAAACAGCGGGCCCTTAAAAAACAACGGGCCCTTGAAGAACAGCGGGCCCTTCAAAAACAGCGGGCCCTTGAAGAACATCGGGCCCTTGAAGAACAGTGGGTCCTTGAAGAACAGTGGGCCCTTGAAAAACAGCGGGCCCTTGAAGAACATCGGGCCCTTGAAGAACAGAGGGCCCTTGAAAAACAGTGGACCCTTAAAAAACAGCGGGCCCTTAAAAAACAACGGGCCCTTGAAGAACAGCGGGCCCTTCAAAAACAGCGGGCCCTTGAAGAACATCGGGCCCTTGAAGAACAGTGGGTCCTTGAAGAACAGTGGGCCCTTGAAAAACAGCAGGCCCTTGAAGAACATCGGGCCCTTGAAAAACAGCGGGCCCCTGAAGAACAGCAGGCCCATGAAGAACAGCAGGCCCTTGAAAAACAGTGGGCCCTTGAAGAACAGTGGGCCCTTGAAAAACAGCGTGCCCTTGAAGAACAGCAGGCCCTTGAAGAACAGCAGGCCCTTGAAGAACAGTGGGGCCTTGAAAAACAGCAGGTCCTTGAAAAACAGCGGACCCTTGAAGAACAGCGGGCCCTTGAAAAACAGCGTGCCCTTGAAGAACAGCAGGCCCTTGAAGAACAGCAGGCCCTTGAAGAACAGCAGGCCCATGAAGAACAGCAGGCCCTAGAAAAGCAGTGGGCCCTTAAAACACAATGCGCCCTTGAAGAACAGCGGACCCTTGAAAAACAGTGTTCTCTTGAAAAACAGCGGGCACCTAAAGAACAGCGGGCCCTTGAAAAACAGCAGGCTCTTGAAACACAGCAGGCCCTTGAAGAACAGCAGGCCCAAAAAAACTGGTAGATGGATAAAGAGGCACACAGAGACAGACAGTCGAAAGAGATAAACTGGAAGACCAGTTACTGAAGAATTGAAAATTTGCGGGAAAGGATACAAGACAGCATCAGAGCTAAAAGCATAAGCTGAGGGCCCTTGAAGAACAGCAGGCCCTTGAAGAACAGCAGGGCCTTGAAGAACAGCAGGGCCTTGAAGAACAGCAGGCCCTTAAAGAACAGAAGGCCCTTAAAGAACAGTGGGCCCTTGAAGAACAGCAGGCCTTTGAAAAACAGGGGGCCCTTGAAGAACAGTGGGGCCTTGAAAAACAGCAGGTCCTTGAAGAACAGCAAGCCCTTGAAATACAGCAGGCCCTTGATAAAAAGCGGGTCCCTGAAAAACAGTGGGCCCTTGAAGAACAGCCGGGCCTTGAAGAACAGCAGGCCCTTGAAGAACAGCAGGCCCTTGAAGAACAGCAGGCCCTTGAAGAACAGCAGGCCCTTGAAGAACAGCAGGCCCTTTGTCAGGGATCTGCCGCCGGCTTCCGACGCGCCCCTGGTGTGCGCACGCGTGCACACGCCCGTGCGCGTGGGAGCGCGCGCGTGCACGTTAGCGCGAGTTTGGCGCCAACATGCTTTTAAAAGGCAGATGCAGCAGCCTCTTGCTGTCTGATCTGCCTATTTACCTGATAACCTGTATCCTGAATTTAACCTGTTCCTATACCGACCCGGCTACGTCTGACGATCCGCATCTCTCCGAACCTGACCTCGGCTTGCCTTGACTCCGCCTTCTGTTCCCGATTACTGCTGCCAGACCTTCTGCCTGAATACCGACTACGCCTGCCTGCTGAATCCCCGTCTGCTCACGTATCTGACCCGGCCTGCCTGACCCAGCCTCCGTCTAAGTCCACTTGCTTACTCCGCTCTGCACCAGCTCCAGAGTCGCCTGCCGTCCGCACCAAGGTTGCTTGCCAAAGACGCATCAGAGTCGCTAACCATCCGCACCAGCTCTGGAGCCGCTAGCTTCTGCATCATAGTACCTGCTCCCCTCTTGTTCCAGTGATCCTGGAGGAACCAGTGCCGTGCTGACCTGCACCATCATCCAGGCACCCTTACCCCGCTGCGCTCCCGAGTCCGCTGTTCCCAAATCCAGCGGCTCCCGAGCCAGTGATGTAAGAGAGGCCGCCTCCTGCGACTAGGCTCTGACTACCAGGTACACCGTCCTACATAACACCCTTGAAATACAGCAGGCCCTTGATAAAAAGCGGGTCCTTGAAAAACAGCGGGCCCTTTGAAAAATAGTGGGGCCTTGAAAAACAGTGGGCCCTTGAAGAACAGTGGGCCCTTGAAGAACAGCGGGCCCTTGAAAAACAGCGGGCCCTTGAAAAACAGCGGGCCCTTGAAGAACAGCGGGCCCTTGAAAAACAGCGGGCCCTTGAAAAACAGCGGGCCCTTGAAAAAACAGCGGGCCCTTGAAAAACAGTGGGCCCTTGAAAAACAGCGGGCCCTTGAAGAACAGCGGGCCCTTGAAGAACATCGGGCCCTTGAAAAACAGTGGGCCCTTGAAAAACAGCGGGCCCTCGAAGAACAGCGGGCCCTTGAAAAACAGCGGGCCCTTGAAAAACAGCGGGCCCTTGAAAAACAGCGGGCCCTTGAAAAAAACAGCGGGCCCTTGAAAAAAACAGCGGGCCCTTGAAAAAAACAGCGGGCCCTTGAAGAAAAGCGGGCCCTTGAAGAACAGCGGGCCCTTGAAGAACATCGGGCCCTTGAAGAACAGCAGGCCCATGAAGAACAGCAGGCCCTTGAAAAACAGTGGGGCCCTAAAATACAGTTGGCCCTTAAAACACAATGCGCCCTTGAAGAACAGCGGGGCCTTGAAAAACAGCAGGTCCTTGAAGAACAACAGGCCCTTGAAGAACAGCAGGCCCTTGAAATACAGCAGGCCCTTGATAAAAAGCGGGTCCTTGAAAAACAGCAGGCCCTTGAAGAACAGCGGGCCCTTGAAAAACAGCGTGCCCTTGAAGAACAGCAGGCCCAAAAACAGCAGGCCCATAAAGAACAGCAGGCCCTAGAAAAACAGTGGGCCCTTAAAATACAGTGGGCCCTTAAAACACAATGCGCCCTTGAAGAACAGCGGGCCCTTGAAAAACAGTGTTCTCTTGAAAAACAGCGGTCCCTTGAAAAACAGTGTGCTCTTGAAAAACAGTGGGCACCTAAAGAACAGCGGGCCCTTGAAAAACAGAAGGCTCTTGAAACACAGCAGGCCCTTGAAGAACAGCAGGCCCAAAAAAACTGCTAGAGTGATAAAGAGGCACACAGAGACAGACAGTCGAAAGAGATAAACTGGAAGACCAGTTACTGAAGGATTGAAAATTTGCGGGAAAGGATACAAGACAGCATCAGAGCTAAAAGCATAAGCTGAGGGCCCTTGAAAAACAGCAGGGCCTTGAAAAACATTAGGCCCTTGAAAAACAGCAGGCCCTTGAAGAACAGCAGGCCCTTAAAGAACAGCAGGCCCTTAAAGAACAGCAGGCCCTTAAAGAACAGCAGGCCCTTAAAGAACAGCAGGCCCTTAAAGAACAGCAGGCCTTTGAAAAACAGGGGGCCCTTGAAGAACAGCAGGGCCTTGAAAAACAGCAGGCCCTTGAAATACAGCAGGCCCTTGATAAAAAGCGGGTCCTTAAAAAACAGTGGGGCCTTGAAAAACAGTGGGCCCTTGAAAAACAGTGGGTCCTTGAAAAACAGTGGGTCCTTGAAGAAAAGTGTGCCCTTGAAAAACAGAGGGCCCTTGAAGAACAGCAGGCCCCTGACGAACAGCAGGCCCATGAAGAACAGCAGGCCCATGAAGAACAGCGGGCCCATGAAGAACAGCGGGCCCTTGAAAAACAGCGGGCCCTTGAAGAAAAGCGGGCCCTTGAAAAACAGCGGGCCCTTGAAGAACATTGGGCCCTTGAAGAACATTGGGCCCTTGAAGAACAGCAGGCCCATGAAGAACAGCAGGCCCTTGAAAAACATTGGGCCCTTGGAGAACAGCGGGCCCTTGGAGAACAGCGGGCCCTTGGAGAACAGTGGGCCCGTATAAAACAGCGGGCCCTTGAAAAACAGTGGGTCCTTGAAAAACAGCGGGCCCTTGAAAACAGTGGGCCCTTGAAAAACAGCAGGCCCTTGAAAAACAGCGGGCCCTTGGAAAACAGCAGGCCCTTGGAAAACAGCAGGCCCTTGGAAAACAGTGGGCCCGTATAAAACAGTGGGCCCTTGAAAAACAGCGGGCCCTTGAAAAACAGCGGGCCCTTGAAAAACAGCGGGCCCTTGAAAACAGTGGGCCCTTGAAAAACAGCAGGCCCTTGAAAAACAGCAGGCCCTTGGAAAACAGCGGGCCCTTGGAAAACAGCGGGCCCTTGGAAAACAGTGGGCCCGTATAAAACAGCGGGCCCTTGAAAAACAGTGGGCCCTTGAAAAACAGCGGGCCCTTGAAAAACAGCGGGCCCTTGAAAAACAGCGGGCCCTTGAAAAACAGCGGATCCTTGAAAAACAGCGAGCCCTTGAAGAACAGCAGGCCCTTGAAGAACAACAGGCCCAGGAAAACAGTGGGCCCTTAAAATACAGTGGGCCCTTAAA